>CM067369.1:118746001-119346001 GCA_034401795.1 Chaetoderma sp. LZ-2023a
CACGACACGACGATGTTTCTTGAAATACCACATCAGGTGATGAAGACTAGACGTATATCTGAAAACTAATTGAACAAATTACTTATAATTTCTATTATCAGTTAGTAATCAAATAACAAAACATTCAAACAACAAACAGGTGAATGAACAGGTAAAGAAACGATCGTACAAAAATGAAATGAGCAATATGTCCAAGAGTTATTCAAGCTGTGAAAAGCAGACCCGTCGCCAAGTCAATGTTTTCCCTCAATGGTCCTTTCCAGTTTATCCATCTATCATATGACGTCATAATCAACTACGTGACGTGTAGGATGATATCATAATCAACGGCGTCATGAATGGTGTAGACAAGTTCGTCACGAACGCATAATTGATGCCGGACTGAGCGTTGTTGTACGAATTGTATGTCTTTCCTATTTAATAAACATGCTGTTGAATATTTTGAAACTAATTTGACTGGGCACTGTTGTTGCCATAGCACCCAGTCAAAATAGTTTCAAAATTTTCAACAGCTTACCTGTATATTTTTCTGGAAATTGATAGTCAGGAAGTTCACGGATCTATCGATCCCAACAGGAGCTAGGTGTGGGTGGAGCTTTGCTAGCGTTAGGCGGGGCTAAACTAAAACTAGAAAGGTCAATTATTAATAGAAATCTCTGTTCTCAGAACAATAGAAGAAAACATGGTTCGAATTATCTAAAAGAGTTCATGAAAGAAATGTCGTCACTTACTAGATGTCCTTTGACATTTGAACTGTCTCTATGGGTTAAAAGATGGTGCTTATTTAAGACGGCTGATCATATGACCACGTGTCTTTAAAAAACATAATCTTCTGGCCCAGAAAGCTAATGCCCATTATAGACTGGATCTTCAATGAGATTAACAGTTTGACTCAAAATTCTACATTTTATCTATCAAATATTATTAGTGCTTAAACATAAATAGAAGGATATTTTGGAACACAATTAATGAAACAGATTGACGAATAGTAATAACGATATACACTATGCTTATGGGAAGTGATATAGAATAGCTGATATTACAATGGAGCGTAGACTTACTTATAAACAGGAAGTAGCTGAAACATCTCTGAACTATCAAACTGACTCTTAATGAAGTCCACACAGGCTGGCAAGTTCTCAAAAAGATACGTTATCACCTCACTCGCTGTGCTTGCCACTACTACTACGCGTTCCTTGTTATACTCGGCTCCCTTATTAAACGTAACCAGCATAATAGTATTCACGGTGTTCGCTTACGTCGCACTCAAAATGACGTGAGTCCGTCGAAAAAGTGGAAATAGTCGTCACGAAAGTGTCTAAATTGCATGACTGATTAATTTACTATTTAAATATTTTGATACTTATTTGACTGGGAGGTGTTATTGAACGGGCAACAATACATCCTAGTGAAATTAGTTTCAAATATTCAACAGCTGTATAATTACCTTGAAATTGAGATTCTGCGAATTCAGGTTTCAAAGTTTCAAATCGATTCCTGCGCACGTACATAGGGATAGAAATGCGCAGCAACCACTGGAATTGTTTCCCTCTATTGGATGGTCAGAAACGAGCATATCCATAGGCAATAGACAGTCATTTAGCTGCTCACATATTTGAGTACTGATGCGAACAATGAGCAGATGTGTATTAAATGTTTTGTGTAGGGGTGACAGAGTAGGCAGACACATAACACTGTCTGAATTATAACAATAAACCGATGAAAACCTTTCTCTAAAAGTATCTTGGCTAGATTGAGCCATTTAAATAAATCAAGTAGATTTTTTATGTTTTTAGTACATTGGAGAATGGTCGTCTGGATTCCGGCAACGTCTTCACACATGAGGTCCAGCTACTCTCTATCCCACCTTCTTTGGTTCATTACGGAAGCGAACACCGAGGCCCATAGAAAAATGGCTGTATCATGCAGCTTGGTTTTCTTCCTGGTCCTGTGGTAGATAATCTCCATATGTCGCATGGACAGAGGGGCAGCATCCAGACTATGTGCAGATTGTTCAAATCGAGCAGGCATACATGGGTTACTACCAATTAAGTAGAGGCCGTCAGTCCTTGTTTGAAATGGACTGCTGTTACCTGCCACTAAAAGCGTATTGTAAAAAATTAAGTTATATTGGCAACGTGAAATGTCTAGTCAGTGAGCCAGGGGTGTCGGTCAAGCTCACCTGGGGGTGACGATTGCTCAGATGCAATGACTGAGCACCTGATAACACCGCAGAAACATGATTTCTGGCAGAGTCTTTTGCAGGCGGCGGGGATAAGAGACTATGCTCCAATATTAGATATTGTTGGCCAAGATGCAGAGGGTCATATTCCTGATGTGGTGTACCACAGGAGATGCCGTGACCTCTTTACACTTTAGAGAGACTTAGAGACATTGAAGCAGAGGGCAGATAATACCTTCAGTGACAGTGGCCATGTTTCAAAGCGAACTCACCGGAGATCATTATCTGATTCAACGGTTTATGATCCAGAGTGCATCTTTTGTGAAAAAAAGACACGTGAAAGACTCACAAATGCCTCACAGCTTAGATTTTACCAACGTCTGCGACAATGAGCTGTCGAAATATCAGGTGAAAAACTTGTTCCTGTCACAAATTGGGACATTGTTGCCGCCGAAGCCCATTACCACACTTTTTCCTACAAGCTTTACACATAGACTGTTCTACGGTCATCAGCGAAAGTGAGAGAGAGAGAGAGGAATATCATGATCTTTTTATGTACATCGGAACTGATGTTGTTCCGAACAAACTTATTGTACCAATTGTCTTACTAGCAGCAAATGTTGAGGCAATACGACTGTCAAAAGGACTAGAATCAGTTGTAAAATCAGCTAAAAAGAACGTCAAGAGAGGGACCGAATCCGAATTTGGTGATTCGCTTCATTTCATACCTGGTGAACGGAGGAAACTGATTGTCATTCCAGATAGTGTAGATCTTGACGATGTAGTGTTGGAGAATCAAAAGTTGCAGAAGAAGCTCAATCTATGGAAAGATTAATCTTCCAACATGAACAAGATGATTGATCTGGTGTCACAGGATATTCGTTCAACCATCAAAGAAAATATGAGAGAAGCTCCGTGGCCATACCATCCCTCAGGCATGACAGAGCTGGTTTCTATACCTGTTGACCTGGAAAGATTTCTTGTTGGCCTACTGACTGGTGATCCTGATATGAAGAGAAACCCATAGAGTAAATTTGCTGACTAAGTCATTTAGTCAGGACTTGATTTTTGCTGTAACAGGTGGCCAACAGAAACCACCAAAGCACCTGCTGCTGCCCTATGGCGTGAAGACATTGACTGGCAATGTTGAAATAAGACAGTGAACAGGTTTGGTCATGGAATTTCATACCCACAACTCGAGGAAAATTACACCGATGTGTGCCTCCGAAAGCTTGCAGCTTCTATTAATCAGAAACTCTTTCTGCCAGTCTCTGTTCAACCTGATGTCTTTACAAATCTAGTATGGAACACCACTGACGGAAATAGAGGGCAGTATCAATTGAATGCCCAGAGCTACGGGTACATATTCCTGGCAATAGAATCGGACCACAGCTATTGAAAACAGTTGCATTTGATATAGGGACAACCAAAACTATGGCAAGGGGAAAGAACCTCATGTGGGTGCTCGCAAGACTTTTGATACTGAGCATCAGAAAATCCCAAGTTGGACGTGGTTCAACATCAGCACTAGGGACTTAGTTCCTATTTCAGAGAATGACATAAGTTACCTTCCAATGATTAATGCACCTGCCATAGAGTTGAGCACAGTATTTCAAATTCTGAACCAATCCGAACTTATTAGAAAGGAGCTGCAGTCACCAGCTATTGTGGTTGTGATGGATCAAGCCCTCTATGCCAAAGCTACTGAAATCGCCTGGAAGCACAAAAGTCGATACGCAACTATCTTGCTTAGAATCGGAATATTCCACACCCTATGCAATGCCCTTGGCACGATCGGAAAACGTTTTCAGGATTCTGGCCTAAGGGATCAGTGCCAGGAATCATAAATTGTTGCTGAGGGATCGATTTTCCGGGTTCTGGATAGCAAGATGTATAACCATGCGGTCAGAGTTCACAAATACATATACGAAGCAATGATGCGTATGGCATGGAATGGATTTCTGCTTGGCTGAAAAACAAATTGAGAAAAACCCAATAATCAACTCATTTCTGGATCAAGTGAAGACCCTGCCTAATGATCTCAACCAGAAAGGCATTGGAGATCTCCTTGATTGCCGAGCATTCTGCGAACTGCACCATCCTTGACCACCTTCGCACAAGAAATGGGGAGTTGTCTGCATTTTGGATGTCCTACATCGACATCCTAGAGGATGTTCTGCTAGGATTGCTGATGTCATCATGGGATTGTAACTGGAAATTGCACCTACAAGCCATGCGAGCTATGATGCCTTGGTCATTCGCTTATGACAAGGTGGACTATGCACGGTACCTACCAGTCTAGTGGACTGTTTTTGTCAATTTCAACATTTGCCCTAAGCCATGTTTTAAGAAAGGATGAGTACGCAATAACTACTGACTGTTGTCATCGAATGCAGAGTAGTCAGTACCCCTCATCACTTAATGTTAACACGCTAACATTACAGAATGTGGTCCGATAAAATCACAACATGAGCGTTGTTCTTAAAAAACACAGAACGTACGGGGTTTTATCAGGTTAGTGTGGTTACGAAATGTTGCAGTTTCTCATAGTAAATTGGTAATGATGTTGTGCTATCTACTATATTTCATTAGTTACCAAAAACACAACACCTGAAAGGCTAAAATCTATATCACAGGAAATAGGCAATAAAATTGGTTTACCCCTACCCACATATAAGGAAAATCCTTCATGTAAAATAAATAATTCGTGTATCTTAGCATTAGGTCATATATTTTACTTGCTTTTACATGGATATAAAGTACTAACCTAGGCCTATCTGCTGACCAGGTTTTAACTTCCAGTCTGTAGTAATAAGGATTTTACGAGAATCTGTAGTTCATTACATCAATCACCAGAAACTGGCTATTTGGTGCACGTTAAATTTGGGCATACCCATAAAAGATGGTGATCTGACAGAGGATACTACCAATTCTGCAATGCTATCACACATTTTCTATCGCTAGAGGTATAGGACTTGTAAGAAATCACTATGAGCATTCGTCACCCAGGTGAGCCTGGTGGCCAACATTTGGGGATGCTGGCTCAAGGACTGTACTTCGTGCTAGCTAATTAATCTATGATAACGGTACAGTGAGTGTGTATTACATTGTCAGATGTCAATGCAGGTGGGTTCGCAAGCACACTTGTGTGTGTACCTTACTGATAGGAACCCAAACCTGTTGTGAGGAAACATAGAACTGTTTCACTGTCAAATGTAGTATGCATACCTGTGAATAAAGCAGTGCATTGCTTCTGTTCCTTTGGCGGAGGATCGTTCGATGCATGGAGAATGCTCCTGGAGCGTGTCTTCACGAATGGGTCATTATCAGATTGGCACACTTCGTCTAAGCTTTCGACATGGCTCATAAAATCATAATCATTGCTCTTATAAACATCATCGAACTCAGGCAGTGGCTATCTTCAACAAGATGCAACCAATCAGCAATATCACCACTAGAATTGGGCGGGAAGGAGGACAATGGTTGTCATCGTCTCCCCAATGCTATGGTGTGATGGTGATGCTTATCCAAAATCGTTAGAATGTTGTTTGCAGAGAGGATCATCTTAAGGAAAGTGATGAGGAAGGTAAGCAATGAATGACTTTTAGTAAATCGGGTGTGAATTCCTGGGTTATTTGACCATTTTAGCAAGCGCGTCACTTATTTATTTTAACGGTGATACATGGAGGAGCATCACACTTTAAAATAAAATTAATAAATGTGGCATTTGGGAAATAAGGTTGCATCAGACATAAGAAAATAACCAGAAAACCTTAGGTATTGGATGATAGGGGCGTGCAGAGTGAAGAGTGGAGGTGTGTGTATGACCAAGCAGTAAGGATACAAGTACAAGTCCACACACGCAGACATGTACATGCACAATAAGAGGTGCATGCGCGTGAACGCAGACACTAATAAAGAGATTTCTGCATGACTGACAGATTTTTGACTCAGCTGACTTATCATCATATATCTGGCCATCTGTCTATATCTGCCGGTCTGTTCATCTATGCATGGACTGTCTGTATCTTTGTCCATCTGTTCCGCCAAAGGTGGCAGGATGTGTTAGTTTGTGCCATGGTTTTGTTATAGTAGAAGATGTGGGTGAAGTGGCAGTGGTGGACAACTTAACAGTAACGACTAGGAATAGGGCCCCGGAAGGAGCAGGGTTGGATACATATTCCATAAACTGATGAGAAACTGATTGAAAACAAAGTCAATATATTTTATTGAAGATCTGAACAATACAAGTTTTATTCTTTCTGGTATCGACTATCATCTTGTCTTAATAGGTATAACTCGTGCAGCTAAATAACCCCGCTCTCACTCTGTGTTGATTTAACCCACCTTCCCCACTCAAAATCTGGTACGCTTTTCCATTTCTGTAATCTACTGCCATAACACATTATTTTGACAAAGTTTTGTCCATGTATTAGATGGGGTAAATACAACCCCAGGAGGGGCTTTTCAAGGGGATCCCGGGGTCACACCCACTAACAGGGGAGCAGATGACACACTTTTTGTGGATGGCTTAGTTGGCCTAAGTAATTTTAAGAGGGCAAACTTTCTTGGTGAAATGGGGGTGAAATCTTCCGTCACGAGCTCCTGGAGAATAGTGGCTTTGACGTCAGATACCTGAATGACAGATCCGATCCCTCCATTGGGTGGTGAGATCAAAGCGAGTTGATAACCACTATAAATAATTGCAACACATTACCTTGAATACGTTTCCTAATATTGAATATAAATGTAATGGTGTGCAGTTAGATCTATGTTGATCCTATGATGTCATGAGATTGACATAATAACATCGAGGAATAATACAATTAAGTTGCACGGAAATTATAATCTAAGAAATGAAGACTGAAAAATTCAAAACCGCTCATCTGACAATGAATTCTTAATGGCACTAGACGACAGGATCGCTTGACACTTTGCTAGCGTAATAGAACGGGCTGTGATCATTTGGACAGTGTCTCCAAATGGCATGAAATGTCTCATCTGTGGATTAATAACGCTCATTGGCATAGTCCCTGTGTTTTGGAGACGCTCTACTTTGAATGGTTGAATACCGTTGTACAACACACGATTGCACTTTGGTAAAGCAATAGACATAGCCGTGGTGTGTATTACGCCTCTATATGGCATGAGCTGTAAACTTGATGAAAGAATGATTAAAGTTTTCATAGGATTTGAGTACGGCCTAAGATTTCTTTTTATGATGGATGTCCTATGTATTCAAGCTCCGTGTCACCGTATCTATTTGGTGCAAAGGCCATGTTCTGGACACCCACAGTAGGAACTCCGTAGCTATATCCTACGTTTCTGTAATACAGATGACAGAAAATGGCTTTGAACAAAGCTGGGTGTGCTGGGACAAAGACGATAAAAGCGTCGATTGTGTACTTGTTGCCTAAGAAAGCTTTAGTATCATCTTTTGCAGGACTAAGCTTAGACACACCATCAAGAACCTCCTTAGCATGACTTTGTCACTTAGAGATACATCCAGAGATGCGTGACAACATGCGCTCGTTCAAGTCTGTGCATAGGCCTGCCACTGGAAACAGAGCTGCCAGCATAGTACAATAGTGATGTTGGATATCCATACATACAGGAAACAGTATTGCATTTGCTGGAAGCAGAACTGAAGATAAAACAATGAATATCTTCTCCCTGGTACATGTGCTGATCCCAAGATTGTAGACTGTCCCATAAGACGGGTGAGATAATGACCAGGAGAGCATCTGGCGGTATATCCTTGTTGGTCATTAATCTCCGTTTAGGAATCCATTGTCTTAGTGAATAGTCTTCATCACCTCGTGGAAGTACTCTTCAGATCTAGATAACACATCCTCACCTTAAGCACACACGGTATCACTCACACATATCTCCAAAACATCTGACCTGGTCTGCGAGGAACTGAAATAAAAATTAGCCATCTTAATATGGAATAGTAGAGGTCATATCAAGTACATCTCGGCAATAACAGTAAAACACACATGCACGCATGCGCGCACATAAGTAAACGTGCATGTATGCATGCACTTACTAACACATCAGCGAGAAATTAACTTAGAATAAATAAAGACATTGAGCATTGTGATATCTTAAGCTGGATGAGAATTGACCTCTGTGATGTAAGCTGAACAGAGTGATCCGATCTGTCACTCAAGTATCTGATGTCATACTGAATTCATAAATTCGCGATGATGTCATCACAATCACATTTCCCATAATACCCTGGGAACAACGTCATTTTATTGGGGACCTGAAACCTCAATTACATTTGCTTTACTATCTTGAAATGCATTCATGGTTTGGTGTTTTCTGATACCTGGCAGAGTTATTACAGTTTCTCAGATAGAGGATTTGGATTTCATGGAAAATGTAAACAATGTGATGCTATGGGAAATCCTTTTTAGCATGTAGAATGTTTGCCGCCCCCCCCCCATGTTGCTGCCACAACTTCACTGTATAGTTACCATGATATAACAATACCACGATGCTAAGAAACAAATTACTCTCCATAAAACACCACACAATGCACAACTACTGACACAAGCTAGGAAAGAATACAAATTGACAATTAGGAAATATGGCGAACTTTCACGGAAACCGAGACAAACCAAGCTACAGGATTTACACAAGTATGATACAAAAGCTTTTTGGAAAATATTCAACAACAAAAATAAATCTGAAAACTATGGTGAAAAAATCGACCTTAACTCCCTTTCCAACATGTAAAATGTAAAAAAAAATCAATAAAGGTGACGATGTAGATCAACTCAACCAAGAAGAACTAAACATGAAGAATGCCCAGAAATCGACAAAAAATATCTAACGATGGAATAAATAAAGATATACAAAGAATTGCAAGCAACAAGGCTGGTGCGATTGATAATATAATAAATGAATATGTAAAATCTACAAGTCTTATTATGTTACCCATATAAGAAAATTTATTTAACTTAGTTTTCGATACAGGAATTATACCTGAAAAATGGCTTATTGGCAAAATAATTATTCCAATATATAAAAACTCGACCTATCCAATTACCATCCAATAACATTATTAAGTTGCATTGGATAGCTGTTCACATCAATATTAAATGACAGATTAAAAGTATTTACAGAACAATATTAAATTTTATCGGAATATCACAATCTGGATTTAGGAAAGGTATGCTCACATTAGACAATAACTTTGCATTCTATGTTATTAGTACTACTGCTTTATTGATTTTGAAAATGCCTTCGATACTATGTGGAGAACTGGCTTATGGAGCAAGTTCCTAAAATGGCATATCTGGCAAATGTTTTAATATAATTATTAATATACATGTATAAATCAATCTCATTCGTTTTTCACCATTTTGAATCATCCAAAAGTTTTTGATGTAAGACCGGGCTGAGGCAGCCCCCCCCCCCCCTTATTTTTTTCTCTTTTTATAAATGACCTGGAAAGTTATCTAAAAGAACAAGGATGTACTTTAAGCATACTAGCAGATAATATACATGTTTGTTTATATTTATTAGTATTGCTTTATGCAGACAATACCACAGACGATACTGGTACACTTATAATGGCAGATTCATCAGAATCGCTACAAAGAGCACTAAATACATTTAATGATTATTTCTATAAAAAAAACGTTAAAAGTAAATTACAACAAAACCAAAACAATAAATTTTGAAAAATGAAAGAGGAAAAATCAAGCAAATTTTCAATTAGACACCCAGGATATAGAAAGCCTAGATGAATTTCTTTTCCTCTGCATTATATTTAAATATACCAGACGTTTTCTTGCATGCAGACAACGTAATGTAAAACAGGGAACTAAAGCTATCTTTACGCTAATACAAACAATTTAATACCTTACTATTTCAATTGATCTGCAGTGTATACTATTTGATTCAATGGTTAAACCTGTGCTATTGTGTGCATCAGAAGTATGGGACTTTGAAAATGTAGATCTACTCGAAAACTACCAAATAAAATTGTATAAAGTCTTACTAAAACTGAAGCAAAATATGCCAATTCCATGGTTTATGGTGAGCTAGGCAAATCGTCCAGTGCAATATGACCCGATATTGGGCAAGCTTAGTCATGCTGGATACAGCACACTTTCATCACTCTTCTATTTTTGCCCGTTATAATACATGCAAACAACTAATATCCAGATAAAATGGATAAATAATATTAAAATGAATCTTGACTCAATGGTACAAGGCGACCTATTTAGTCTAGAAGATATTAACCAGAAAGAACTTGTTAGACGAGGCAGACAATGTTAGAGAATACATTTATGGACATGTGGCAATATGATACTAACATTTCAAATAGGTTGACATTTTATGCACTACTAAAACAGGGATTTACATGGGTGCATGGAACCGAAAAAATGAAGAGAGTATGCGAACTATGCAATATCCTGGAAGATAAAATACACTTCCTCTTCGTATGCCAGAGATATGAAATAGAAAGGATGAAATTTGTACCTGACTATTATAAAAGAAATTATACAGACTACAAAGTTACGAATCTATTCCAATTATGCAATGAAGCTGTTTTAAATCGATTGTGTACACTTTTATTACATTCGAAGGACAGATAATTGTTCAGTGTAGAAAAAATAAACAAACAGATATGTAAGCAAGCAAGCGACAACGATGACACCGACAATGAGGACGACGACAACAATAACAAAAGCAACAACAACAACAACAACAACAACAACAACAACAAAAGTAACAACAACAACAACAACAACATTTGAATTGCTACTACTACTACTACTACTACTACTACTACTACTACTACTACTACTACTACTACTACTACTACTACTAGTACTACTACTACGACTAATAATAATAATAATAATAATAATAATAATAATAATATAATGGCGATAAAATAATTTAACTATTATAACTTATTGTGTATCTCTATATCATATAATGTACATATATCTCTACTGTCAAGTATATAAATGTTGGAGCCTAGGAGAATACATTTTTTATTTTTTTTATTTTTTGCCCTATTGAAAATATTAAGTAATTAAAACACTGTAGTTGCAAAAACAATCGATAACAAGTAGAACATAATATGGTATATTTAGGAGAGACAACTTAAGCAAATACAAACTTATACTGTTACCTTGATCTTGATCTTGGCCAAACATTCCTGTTCTTTGTTCATTCATGGTCTTTGCTGAGCAATTTTTATGGACAGTGGCGATTTATTAAACATCTTGTATAGCGCATCATTGGAAATTATGCCGTCTGGCCATCAGTTTCCAGTGATGGTGCGGATGTGTTTGCAGTGGCAGAAACACGTTTTTCTAGATCTGCCTTTGGAGGTGCCTGAGTGCAACAGTTATACAGCATCAAGGATACGCAGTTGCATTGTTTAAATGTAGTCTTTTTGTCAAGGGCATCTTTGATCTATGAATCCACAGCTTCCAGAAGGACTGGAAACTTATATTTCCCACGAGGCAGCATGCAGCAATGTCAGCATTACTGTAAAAAAGTGAGCACAGGATTTTAGCTTTCCTCCGTGGTTTCCTGCCACGAAGTGGATCATGATTTTCTTTAGTTTCATGCTTTGTCGATAATAGGCATATGTGGGTGAACTCTGTTTTCGATTCATTCATAACAAGATTCTCAGTTTTTAGTTTTTTGCAGTTATAGGCCTTAGTTCGTTAAGGAGTTTCTTTTCCTCGTCTATGAAGTCCACATCGTCAGTGTATTCCATCTCTAGTGGGATACCCAGTATGGACACTGGGCAGTTTGGTCTTGTGGAATTTTCCTGCACAGATTTCAATGCAGCAGGAACGTATCAGTGAAAAGTACATGGGATACAAAGTAGTTACGTGTGGGGCTGTATGCTATTGTTCTAAACAAAAGAATCTTAATTCTTTTGTTCTAGAACAAAGAAATCAATAATTTTTTTGTTCTCGAACAATGGCATAGAGCCGCACATATATTCTATGTTCGGCTGTAGGTTATTGTTCTTTCTGTGGGCTGTACGTGATTGTTCTCCGAGACAATGGCGTACAGGTGCAGAAAGAACAATGGCGTACAGTGGTACACTTAATTTATGGAATGATATATGTCTGTTTAGACTTTGGCATGAAGAGGGTCATTAAATTGATTGATTGTTTATGACAATGGCATACAGTGTCACAATTCTGATGAATGGTGTGTCGTGGGGCATGGCGTGTATGTGGGTGGTGTACATACGTGCGTTGTTGGGATTTATTGATTAAAGCTTTAATTTAAATTTTAACCCCTAAATGTTTGGAATATTACGTTTTAAATGAGCGGCGACCCAACCCCACCCTCCACCCCCAACAACACCCCCCTCGCCCACCTTGTCAACTGATGAACATGCTGATAACCGTACATTTTTGGATACTATGTTTTATCATCCCGATGTTACAATTCCTCAATGGCGTGCATCTGATGAGCATAATGACATTGCACTATGTAGCATAAATTATAGCGATGACAACTCTGTACTGGTTCCTTATTACCATGAAGTCATTCCTGAACTGACTATTATGCATACAAATACCGACACATCGGTATTCACTTATCCGTATCATTTTTATGATTATGGAGTAGATGTATTCCCATGTATGTCGTCTGTGGAACCCGTTGATAGAGCAGAACATGTACGTAACTTAAATTTTATGGATGATAACGCTGTAGATCTGCCTACTCATGACATTGAAGACTTAATTCCTGAACTATTTATTTCCAATAGGAGTACCGAGTCTTCCTTTAGCAATTATCCTCAGAATGTTATTGATTATGATGTAATCATACCTATGCAACCTGCTTCTACTGATGATCTAGCCACTCATACGAGAACTGAACTATGTATTCCTCATATGAGTACCATACCATCATCATCGTCATCATCATCATTTTTCAATTATCCTCATAATGTTTATGATTATGACATAATCGAGCCTATGCATTCTGCTTCAACCAATGTACGTGATGGACATACATGTGACATAAATTTATTTGATGTCGCACCAGTTCCTGATTGCATTGTGTCTTCTCCTAATGACCTATCTCTGGATTTAGCTCACCTTCCTAATGATTCTGCTTATCGCTGTGATGTAATCGTTCCTACCCAACAAACTCTTATTGACACGCATGCAAATCATACATTGTATATCATATAATATAGTGCTTACCGACGACCTTCTTAATCATTATTTACAATGCATTCTCTGTGAGTACCCTCAAATTGGAGGCTCTGTATTTGATTATACTGACTATATATCTGTGGAGACTGTGCGCAAATACCACAGTAAAAAGTAGCATATCGAAGGTACTAAATATATGGTATCTTGTAACAGCTATCCTATAGCTGATACACCACTTACTCATTATGAGTTCGTGTCTGGCACCTTTCAATCTTTGCTTGATATGTATAGCGAATATAGTAATGTACATCCGAATGACCACATGGGAATCGAGTTGATTCACCCTTTTTTGGAAATGCCAAAAGCTATGGATTTTAGGCTATGGAATGAAATTACACCTGACATATTTTGGAATCAGTGGAAAAAGTCATTCAGTCAAACACTGATTGTAAGTTATCAGATGGTTTTGAATTTCTCGTTTTTCATGTAGAAGACTACTACTCAGGTGGGCGAAATGATACTCTCCTAGGTTCGGCCGATGCTAAACATTTAAATTTACTAAATTTACACTCATCTGATATTGATATGTACATCCGTATTAAAAAATGTATTATACCCATTTGCGCTGATTATCCATTCTGTTTTGTGGCAGGAATATTTCTAGGAATAAAATTTATTGAGAAAATGAGCAAACTAATCTCTACATATGAATGGCATAATTTTATACATAATAAAACATTTTTGATGCTTATGGCGTGCGAGTATCATACAGCTTGCTGTATAATCCTGAATGTGAAATTAATAGTACTGATTGGTATAAATTTCAGGAACATTTTCGCAATCAATTTTCTATTCAAGTCTATTCAGAGTCACCACATGAACGCCTATTCGGTAGCGCTTTCCTGAGTTTACCACGTATCAATCTTATGCATTCAGAATGCGATAATCATATATCCTTGGTCACGTCTATTGCAGCATTTCTTATGGTACATAATCACTGTACGCAGTGTAACGCATCATACACTAGTGATCACACATGCACAGTGCGGTGTCGTAGTTGTCTGACCCCTAATTCTGATAAAGGATCTTGTACTTCTACAGGCACATCGCATAAAATAATGGGTAATGATTGTCATAAGTTTTATAACCGACAATGTATGCTGAACCACCTCTCTAATGGGACCTGTGAAATCATGAAGTCGTGTCCCCAATGTTTCATTCGCACTCATAAAGATGACAATGAACATGTTTGCGGTATGACAAAATGGCATGTGTGTAAAGAGAAGTTTGTCATTACTGAAAATCATACATGTTATCATAAAGTAATTGAAGAACCTATTTTGTCATTATCCCATGCACACTCTATGCGTAAGGATGCTGACATTTGTAGTTACAAAGATTTCCAAAAATACATTATTTACAATACAGAAACATGCTAGTCAACGTATGTTGTGATGCGTGCTTCGAGCAACAGCTCAAGCAACCGCTTGAAGATGATTGCGCTACATGTCAGCGAGGTATGAGTTATGGACATGTTTGCTTTCATGGGTTATGCTAACCTACACCTTAAACCTACAAATAGTATCATGCGTGGCCATACAGTTCTCTCATTTGACATAGGCAATATATATTTTATCAATTCCATTAACTTTTTTCCTCTTTCATTACATAAGGTGGGCAATGCTTTTAATCTTCCTGTTCGTAAGGGGACATTTCCTCATCAGCTCAACATGCCTCCATATTGGGGTACGGTAATACCCTTTCCCGAAAGGGGGATATTCTATCCACAAAATATGAATGTGAATGAATTGATAGAATTTGATCATTGGTACAATGAAAAGATATCGAGACACAAGCACTAAAATGTTGATAAAAATCTCATCGAATACTGTAATGATGACATAACCATCTTACGTTTAGCCATGTCTAGATTTAAGACTTTATTTTCTGAATCGACAGATGGACAAACTCCATTTGTGACAGGGATAACTCTAGCAGGTGCATGTAATGCTGCCTATCATGCTTTATGGCTTCGACCTGATAGCATACGGACTTTACCTGATTTCTTACTGAGAGCGAAACACACTTTTAGCATGTTGGGTGTAGAATGGAGGGAATGGGTCAGTCAATGCCGATGCGAGGGTCGCCAAATCATGCATGCGCTAAATGGGGGTGAACAGAAAAAGTTCGGACATTATGTAGATGGAATTGATGCAACTGAAAATACCATTTTCGAGGTTTTAGGATGCAAATTTCATGGGCATGAGTCTGATTGTTGCGGTGATAAGCGTGATATGACATATACACCATATGGTGATCAGACATATGAAGAAGCATATTCTGCACTTCAAACCACATTGCTTTATTTGAATCATGCAGATATATGGTGAGAATTATGTGGGAATGCGACTTTAAGAAACAAGTTGTTGATCCTCTGCACTAAATGATTTTATTGTCAAATTAGACTTAGCCCACCCAATATCCCTGTGTGAAGAGCTATTAGGTGGATGTACATCCGCAATTCATTTATTTATGGAAGTGGAGGAGTATACCAAGCTCGACTATTTAGACTCTGTTTCCATGTATCCGTCAGTGATGAAACAATGTCGTTTTCCAGAAGGGTCATATATGATACTAAGAGGCAATGACTTGAGTGATAAGACAGTGCATGACTTCTTCAGTCTTATTAAATGCAAAATCTTTCCACCTCACGATTTATACTTTCCCATGCTACCTGCTAGAATAAATTCACAGCTTACGTTTGTACTATGCGCTGAATGTGCAAAAAATTAACAATCTTCCGTATGCGAACATACAGAAGAACAGTGCAGTTTATGCGGAGCATGGACTACTCCAGAGTTACAGCTAGCTATAGGCTATGGCTATGTCATTAAAAAAATGCATTAAGTTTGGCATTATCATGCATCATCGCAACATGAGCAGCATGGCCACAATGGGTTATTTTCAGAATATATCAACAGGTTTTTTTAATTAAACAGGAAAGTAGCTGTTATCCTGATTGTGTCAGTAGTGAGAGTGAAAAGGCAAATTACGTGGCTAACTTATAAACATGAAGGAATACAGCTCGACCCTGCAAAAATATTGAATAACCCGGGTTTGCGCTATGTTGCTGAATCCTGTTTGACTATTTTGTGGAGCCGATTTTCTCTTCGTGATCATACTAAGAATAGCATGATATCAACACATAAGTGTTTTCTCTCCCTTCTGAATCATAAAAGTAAAATTGTAGGTTCCATTACATTCATGAACGATAGTCTTCTATTGGCCCCCTATTCAGTCCATGATGAGTATGTCGAGTCCCCATTAAATACCAAGTGTATTCTTGCATCTTTCGTGACAGCTTATGGGCAAGTAAAACTGTATGAAGTCTTGTCCTTACTCGGATGTCATGTCACGTATCTTGATACGGATTCAGTGGTATCTAGGTTCTTGGATGAGTGAAATCCCCTCTGACTACGATTTAACAAGTTTTTGCACACTCGGTAAAAAAAACTATAGTCTTGAAATGAAACGTTGTGATGATCCATCGATTGTTAAACAGGTATCGAAGGTTAATGGTTTAACATGGGGTACTGAATAATCAAAACAAGTTAATTTTGATACAATAAAAAAATCCATCAATCAAATTATAAACGATGGTGAAATTATGGATAATAATAGCGTACTATTAAGCTACCCATCTAAGATCACACGCATGTCTCAATTTAGAATTATTGCAGTCAATAGTAGTAAGATCTTCAGACCTGTCTTCAAAAAATTAATTTTGAAACTGGGCAATTTACCTTCAGTTCCATATGGTTACACTAGCGTAGTACAAATATAAATAGTAACATTGTACTTTATCAGTTAGTTTGTAAACAATGTCAAGGTTATTCATAGATGCCGAAGCCACACTCGCTGCCCACACTATGATAGAATATGTCGCTAGTCAGTGTAACGATGATAAGGATAAGATGCACGCATTGATTATGAGGAGCATGCTGTACACTTTAAGAGATGGTATAATTACTGTGGGAAGCATTATACTCATGTCTCAAATTAGCAAGGATTTATTAACTAGATATGGGATAGACATAGTATATTGGTTATGAGTATTATTGTTGCGAAGTTACATTAATCGAAGTCTTTCTCATTCATCGCTTTACGTATGCTTAATTATCACTCACATCATATTTCAGGTCTTATATTACAGCAACCGCAAACATATTTTGACTGTAAGTTGATGGCCGCTTAACCTGCCATGAACTTACAGACAGATAGCTTTCAAAATATTTTGAGGATCCAGCGATAATACCCATTGACTTTAGTGTACTGCAGCTATCAGTCGCGTAATGGTTAAATGTTGGTAGTCCATACTATTGCTCATAAAGTGAGCATTGAGCAGTAAACAGCGTGACATTGTTCATCCCGTGTGAATATGTTCGTTATTGTTTGAACAAACGTGCGCCATACATTCAAATTAAGTGCATCTATGTATGCCATTGTAACAGATATGTGTCTCTGTACGCCATTGATTGATGAAATTTCTGTGCGTCATTGTGTGTATGGTATTGTTCGCCAGGTGGTGTTCAAGACATGTGCGGCTGTACGTTATTGTCTCCAACGAGTTTTAAATACTGTAGTTTCGTGCTATGATTATACGTTCTCCATAATGGTGTCTGATCCATGCTTTAAATAATTAAAGTGCTCAGCATTTTGATGTGATCTCGGTAATTCGTGAAAAGCACGTAGAATCTGATTTGGTGAAAAGTGGTGCATTGATCTATGTCAGTTTCATCCTGATGGTTATTCTACTAAACGCTGTTTATATCTCAGCATAGTAGCATTTAAACAGTTGTTACAAATCATACCTGATCTTGAAGACGCAGTAAAACGTGTGCGCAAAAAAAGAAGGCGTACTATTTACATATTCGTAGGGCAATTCTGTCCGCATTTCTATCTGTGATGATTTTCAATGTATTGACATACACTACTTTTTCGGCTCTGACATAGAACCACGTCCCACACATAGTGGTTTATACCTCAAACACGACGAGTGGGAATTATTGAAACAGAACGCGAGTAATTTGCTGGCAGCATTACCTAACTTTTACATGCCTCCTGACGTGAGTGGTGACACGCCGTTTAGCGCGATGCCTCAGTGCTTTTACGGTATGCAAAAATAAAGAGAACATGAGTGACATTCCGTCCATTAGCGATTCCGTAGAGATATCTAATATCGTTTAACTTATTTTGGACGCTATATACCTTGATGAGTTTTTTAGTGATGATGATGAACTAAATCTCACCAATGATGAACTTGTGTATGATACCTTCAAACTGTGTCAGTATTGTAAAACTATGTGTCAGTCACACCGTTATATACCTGCAATAATAGTATCAATTCAAAAACATAATTAAGAAGATGGAACCTTATTTGGCTGTTTTTTATTTAAAATTAACCGTACTTTTTATGCATTAAAAGCTCGATTAATTTTAAATAAAATCATGCCTTTAAAGGTCCAACCTACTTAATTGATTTTACATGCCTTTTAAAAGACACCACTCAATTAATTGTTTTATTTCGTCAATCGTAACTTTGGGGAAAAAATATGTTGCCACTTATTTGTTTTTATTTCGTAAAATCGTATCTTTATGTGTCTTATTATTGATGTCAGTATTAATAAAAAGTTTTAAAATTGGATTTCGCTAGTTGTGTGCTTGCGCCTCGCTCTCTCTCTCTCTCTCTCTCTCTCTCTCTCTCTCTCTCTCTCTCTCTCTCTCTCTCTCTCTCTCTCTCTCTCTCTCTCTCTCTCTCTCTCTCTTTATCTATCGCTAGTGACTCACCATTCCCTACCCCGCCTCCTCTGCATGCACTGGTATGCCCGCTTTTTTACTTGACTGAGGCACTTGTCAGCGTGTGCCATTGCTATTCTATTCTTTAGAGAAGAATGGGGCAGGTGAAGGATTGATAGAGTAGTGCTGACAAAGAATAGCGTATTTCATTATGAGCACTCCGCATACTTTAAAAACACCATTATACGGTTTTATTCAATTTCATGGTAAATATTCACAGAATATGGCGTTTATTTTGTAACTATTTAAAGATGTCATGGATTTGTCTTTCTTCATCGCGCAAGTGTATGATGTCATAATCTATTCTCTCATACATCACTATCTTTCATTCCAATTTTGCTCTTACGCGAATTTATCTACTATTATCTAAATCTTCTATTATATGTTTTTATTCATAGCATTTCTCCTAAGATACAAAGCGAGTATATGGCGTCACAATCATACACTTAAATGTTCATAGCATTTCTCCTAAGTTACAATGCGAGTATATGACATCACAATCATACACTTAAATGTTCATAGCATTTATCCTAAGTTACGACGCAAGTATCTGACGTCACAATTATATTCTTAATGTTCGCTATCCAGTAAGCATTGATAAAGTATTTGCAGAAGTGATTACATATTACATCATAGAGTTATGTCACCATAGTGACAGTTCACGTACATTCTGTTTCAACTGTGGTATATATATATATATATATATATATATATATATATATATATATATATATATATATATATATATATATATATATATATATATATATATATATATATATATATATATATATATATATACGTATGTGTGTATGCCTCCTTAGTCGAATGCTGACATATGCATGCCGAAGCAATGGCGACATCTCTTGACTGCAATACGTCATTACATCACCCATTTACCATGCTTGTCTGCGGGCCAACACAGTGCGGTAAAACTGAGATGATAAAAGCTCTAATAAGAGATCCCTCTGCTATTATTGCTACTCTGCAGAGGATTGTGTACTGCAATGGTGCATGGCAAGATGGGCATAATGATTTAGCAAAAGAAGTTGAATTTAAAGAGGGTGTGAATGTTGAATTAGACAGAAGTTGCAGAACATGGGGGATACTTGATGATTTGATGGTTAAATGAATGCGATGAGAAAATGTTCTCACCATGAGAATTGTAGTGTCATATTTGTCACGCAAAATCTGTTTCACAAGTCACGCAATCAGCGTGACTTATCAGTTAACTGCCACTACATGGTATTGATTAAGAGTGTACGTGATGCATCCTCTATTCGTTCTTTATCTAATCCGATGTACACAGGAAATACAAAGTATTTGATTGAATCATATAAGGACGCAACACGCGAACCTCACTCATATCTACTCCTAAATTTGAAACTGTCGACACCTGACAATATCAGACACCGTTCATCTGTTCATCCAAAGGGGGGCCTGTTACGTTCACATACCTAAGAAAAATGTATCAGAAGGAAGAAAAAGGGTAAGTAATGAATGATGCTAAATTGGCAAAAGTATATTACGATCTGAAACATTTCGCATCTTTTGGTGGGAAAGAAAAGCTATATAATGCATTCAAAGGTAAAATACCACATGACTATATCGACAAATGGCTAAAACGACAAGAAGTATATACGCTTCACAGACCATGGAGATCAAAGTTTGACAGGCGAAAAATAAGAGTTTCAGCTGTCGATGAACTATGGCAGGCAGATGGGAATGCTGGCAAAAGAGAACAACAACGTGTTATATTTGCTATGCATAGTTGATGCCCTTTCAAAATACGCATGGGTGGAAAGTCTTTTATAGTAAAACGTCTTCTGCTGTCAAGAAAGGGTTAAAAACAATACTGGAGCATACTGAGCACTGCCCACACGCTATTCAAACAGACAAAAGGGGCGAGTTCGTACACCATGTAATGAAGAAGTATTTGAAAGATAATGGAATACATTTCTACACTTCTCAAAATGAAATGAAAGCAGCAATGGTTCAGTATTTTCAACACACGCTGAAGGGGCGAATATACAGATACAAGACGCATAAGAATACATGAAAGTATATTGATGTATTACCTAGTTTAGTCACAGCATACAATAACACCACACATACCAGTACGTGCATGGCTCCTTCGCATGTCGACCGTGGTACTGAGTTAATCGCATGGAGAAATATATATGGTAAGTAGACAAAGAAACATGCCAAATCTAAAAACAGCCCTACTTAAGGCGACCATGTTAGAACATCGCAAGCATAAATGTCATTTGAAAAAGCATATCGTGGGCAGTGGAATCGCGAATTGTTTAAGGAACGTGAGGTACTTACAGACAAATATCCATACTTATATAAATTGGAAGACTATGCAGACAATCCGATTATTGGTACTTTTATCGTGATGCGATACAGCAAGTGATAGAAGAAAATGATAAAGAGTATGTAGTGGAAAGAATGCTTAAAAGTAGAAAAAATAAGAAGGGACAACGCGAGTATCTGGTAAAGTGGCTTGGTTACCCAGCTAAGTTTAACACGTGGGTTGCTGAACTCAGTACTATACATCATTAACAATGGATGAATATATAGAGAGAAGGTCAGATCAGAGGATGTGGAGAATGATGGGTTCACGAGTACCGAAAGAAGAAATAGTATATCTAGCTCAAGTTATAATAATTTATATCATAATCATTACTTGTATCGTGAATCTGAGTATACAAAATGGTCAATCAGGCTTATGGATATCACTTTTAAGTGGATGTCTAGGGTATATATTGCCTAGTCTGCACATAAAGACGGGCATACATCATTCAACTCAGAATGAACGAGGATCAGTTTTACATAACCATTCCGATCAATAGTAGTACGTAGTTCTTTCCAGACAATAAGATATCAGAGTTTAGAACACGTCTGCAAACTCCATTAACATTAAATGGCGAATGGAAAGTGGACCTCTCGAGTGCACTATATCCGAGGAGTTGCCTTACTATTTCAAAGGAAAGTTTTGTACAACTATACATATTTACTAAGAAGAAGATAAAGAGGAAGAAGAAGAAAGGTGATGATGAACTAGAAGAAGAAATTCGCGAAGATGGTGTTAGTGCAATGGAAATAGAATAGGCAAAGACAACACCTTATGCGATAGTTTTAAAAGATGGTCTCAGTAATCCTCATCCTGCTGATCAGGGAAAACTGGCACAAAATGATCAAGCGGATGCTCTGAGAAAACATGTGCAAAATGATCAAACAGATAATGGGAGAAAAAACGAACACGTAGAAGCAAAGATCATTATGTGCAATTATAAGCACCATTTATCCGTGTGCCAAAAGGGTACTATGCAGTGAAAACTATGGTACACTATCTAAATGGTCAAATAGAGAGCAAGGCAAGATTTAGACACAAAAAAAAATTTCCAATGTTTACTTGCATCGCGCGAATCCCATTTCTCTCTCAGTTAAAGCCAATTATGTTATATGATTAGGTGGAGAAGTAGAAAATTTAATCGGATTCGAAGGAGGAAAAATACATATGGGACCTATAGAATTCAAAAAATCATTTCATTCGAATCATATATACTGTGACATAGCCTCACACAGTGTGGTAGGCGATACTTCCGCACCACTACTCAGAGTGATACCCATTTCTAGTACAGATGGAGGGAAAGATATATGTCAGTGGACGTTTCCTGATATTCAATACTGCGGTGTGTCAAAGAACTACATTGGTACTATTGGAATACTTATAATGAATAGAACTGGTGCCAATGTTCCATTCAAGGACAGAGCATTGCCGAGTGTACTCTGTCTGAATTTCAGATGACGACAACGACAATGAGAGGGAGAATGAGAGGTAAAATGAGCGTTCCAATGCTGGTGCATTACTATGCGAGTCAAGCGGGCCATGGACGCATTCCAGTTTTTGTAGGTGCACGATACCAATCAGGGCATGAACTTGGTAATATCTTAGGTGGCCTATTACGTTCGCAATACCTATCACAAAAAACCGTAGCTAAATCTGCAGATAAACAAGCTCTTTGTGCCGGAATTGGCCCAGCTGAGGACGTAATGGCTGGGGAAAATGTTAAAACAGCATTAAAATTGAGAGCGCATGGTGTTGCCAGGGATTTGATACTGGAAGCTATAACAACAGTGCGTGGTGGTTTAAGACCACCTCAACCTAAACGTAAAGAGGAATAATACAGGTAATGCTCAGTCAATGCGTGCGATACCAAAGAGGAAGGGCTGCAATAGACGTCAGAGAAAACACACGGATATCTTTAATTAACAAAAAAAAACATGGAACTTAGTTAAATATGTGAGTGCTTGAAGAGCGAATTAGACATTTTTCAGACACGTCCCATGGTGGCAACATTGGAGTCTGCAAAATGGGAACAGTTTCAGCCTGTATCAAGTTTATCAGATAGTCGTCCAATCGAGTTTTATGTCAGTGGGTCTTCTGATAGATATTTAGATCTTACACAATCTTATCTTTCAATTAAGTTAAGCTAGTAAAGCTAGATCAAAATGGCATTGAGAGGCCAGGTCTAGCTGATTCAGAGCATCGCTACCCTACACACACTGGTTTTTTAAGAGTGGTCTTCCATTTTGCTCAAGCTCTTTCCGCTACAATCAACATAATTTTCTCAGCTGAATTTGATAATATAGTAGAAATTGGATCAGACTTTAACGTATTAACAGATTATTAAAAATATGTTGAATACATTTGAAATAGCGAATCTATTATTTGGTAACAATAAAATGCACAAACACTTTCTTGACGTTTTTTCAATTGACAATGTGCCCATGCATATTAAATATCGCCCGGATTCATTAGTAATAAACACACATCCCAGTAATAAATCCAGACAACATTGGGTGGTGGTTTATTACACTAGAAATGGAAATGCTGAATACTTTGATCATTATGGAAGACGCCCTTCAGATGGAAGAATGATATCAAATGTGCAAAATGGATGCCATGCGTGTGTTTATTATTTCAACAATGAATGTGTTCAACCAATCATGATGACTACTTGCGGATATTATTGCGTCTATTTCTTATATCATCATTCGAGAGGTGTACAAATGAAGTGTAGCTCGCTGGGGTATGTACTGGTCCACAATGACGTTTCCGCCCATCGCACCGCAAGTGAATGATGGCTGGGATTACTGGTTAGCTGCGGATCTTGGGGTTGTGGATCCTGTATGATGTCTCTCCGAGAAATACAAAGACCAACTTCTAGAGCCAGTGCAAAACTGATGTTCCAGTGGGGTCGTGCGACCATTGCCGTCAAGATTGAATCACACGGTGTCATTCCAGCTATTTGTGTCACCGTGTGTGTGTCTATCCATACTAATTTAAAGCTATGGAGCAATTTGTAATTAAAACAGTAGAAATATTAATACACTATACAAACAGGATAATTCGTTTGACAGTAAATGAGCACAAGAATACACAACATAGAGCTAACTGGTGTTCTTTCCACATGGTGTCACCGGAGGTACCACACAGGTTCTTGAATCCGCAGAGGTATCCCCGCAAGAGAAGCATCCACAACGAAGCCACTAGGTAGCTTAATATAAGCCAATATCCCCTAACATGCACAAAGAAAATATTGTTGCTGCGAGAGGAAAGTGCCTCGCATGGGCCTCCATCACAGGAAGATGCCTTCAATGCCGAAGTGGAGGAAAAGAGCTGGCAAAAAGGGCCATTCTTTTGTTCAACAGAAAATACTAAGTGCGGAAATCGTAGTGAAGCTACTGTTAAGGTGTTGCACGCTGGTTTACATGAAGATGGGACAAACAATTTCTGAAGAATTCCCAGGTCATCGTCTTATGTAGTTCCAAAGTTGCTGCAATGGTAGTTGCCACTTTATTTATGCGGCTCTTCTGCTACATCCTAATCTACTCTTTAGGTGTTAGTAACGAAAACAAGCTTTGGCCGCAAGTGGCAGGGATTACTACTTTAGATACAGTTATCCGTTGGGTGCAGATGTTCAGCTTCCCATAGGTCACCCTGCATAGCATCTGCTACGACCCAAGGAATCCGAATTCGATGAAAATCCGGCTACCTTGCCCCACAACCACATAAAACATCACCTGGACAATGGCCACATTTCACATAAGCAAGTTTTAAATCCTGACATGTCTTTATGGTGAGGGTGGAGAGATGGATATCCATCGTGAGCATTCTTCCCGTGAGGGCGTGATGAGCTCCAACCCTTCAGCCAGACACTGCAATAAATTGGATGGAGATCCGCATCTCATCCATCACTGTGTGCTATGGAGCTAACATTTTAACCTGTCATTAAGTTCCAATATGCCTAGATATGCACTGTGGCGCGATAAATAAACGAAGTAATATTTCTAACTATATGTTTTCACAGTGCGTCCTACATTGGCGGGGTTATCTAGCTAACAAGTATCCAAAGAGGATGGGGGAGATGTATGTGAATCAGCACCTTAACCATCACCGCTCAGAAACCTCTGATAGTTCCGTAGGGTCGGATCCGATCAACGTGCTGATGGGGAGTCCAAACAATTAATAAGCCACATGGCTGGTGAATCGTGGAAAGAGACAATAACTTAATATATATGAGGCCCTATAAGTAACTGGCCATTTTTACACAACCTTGCCGGAGAGCGGGGCTACATTACCGCAACAGCCGGAAAAGAGATGTACACTGTCTTCAAATGGAGAAATTGTCCTTAACCACTTTAACCTATTCTATCAAGCTGATTAATAAGGTTTAGTCGGTAACACGCCAGGCTCAAACAATTAGAGCATGGTCAGCAACCTCAGTGTAAAATTGATGATGGTTGGAGTAAGTGATGCGGATATAAATGTTGCTGTATAGTATCTCCTAGCTTACTGCGGTTCAAAGTTTTCTACAATTAAACAAAACATATTAACTGAATGTCTAGATGCCATATACTACTAAAACACAGGAATCCACAGCGATTATTTTATGTGAGACACAGCTACGCAAGGATCCTGTGCAGCTGTGTAGGATGACCATAGTCAGCATAGGGACCGGGTATCAATTGTTAAAACACATATAATAATAAGAAATATATTTCGAAAATAAACATAATAATAATAAGGTTCTGTGTTCCGCACAACTACTGATAAATCATGCTGCAACCTCGGCAATAGTGTCCACAAACATCCGCTGTGAATTTCCCCAGCGTATCTGGGTACCCCAACTCGTACAGGATGGATGCGGCAGATGGTCCTCCGCTGCCGATATATCACTACTAAGCAGGCCCAGGTCAGTAATACTATAACTGGAAGATGGTGCGGACGTATCCATTGAAGCACTGGTGGTGGTGGTGGAGATGATTACCGGTGATGTGCGACCTGGTGGTGGTGTTGAGACTGCGGACATTGCTGTTGTTGTCGAAGACGTGGTTGTTGTCCGTGCTGTGGGTGGACTGAGTGCTGTATACTGGATGAGTGATCTCTGAAACGATGATGCTGATGTGGATGCGAATGCTGTGCTGGTGAATAATTTCCTGATTTTTCGTTGCGTTCAGTAGTTTACTGGCAGTCGTCCTTGGTACTGCATGGATTTCAGTGGACTGCGCGATGCATTTCTTTCCAGCATAAGGACGATCCGGTGTAGTTACCTTTTGAACTGCTGGCTCCGTTGGAGTGCGGCTGCGTGGGTGTGATGTAGTTCTGCTCTGTGATGCGGTGATGAATAATTGTTTCTGCAGAGACATCTGTCTGGGTACCAGTGTCATGTGGAATGCCCAGCCTGAGCTCTGGCACTGTGTCATTACCGACACAAGGTTTAAGTTGATCGAAGCAGATGACTGAGGTCAGGCCATCCGAAGCGCGGATACAGCAAGTCACATCCGACACGTCTTACCTACTACCACATAGGGGCCTTTCCACTGGTAACTCAGTTTACTTGGCACGTTTGCAGAACATTGCGAATCGTGTACCCAAATCATTTTTTCCGCTTCATACCAGTCTCCATGCACCCATCGGTTTTCTGATGCCAGTGTGCAGTGGATAAAGTTTCTCTCATTAGCTCATGGGTCTGTTCTATCCATTGCCGTATGAGCTCTACGTAGAGAGATGGTGAATTTTTCTATGGCATGGCCAGATCCAGGGATACGGCTAAGTCATGGCCTAACATTAACCACGCAGGGTTATAACCCATGCTGGAATGTATTGAAGTGTGGTATGCCATGAGCACATATGGAAGTCATAGATTCCAATTGCTACAATCAAGGCATGTTTCCTTCATCAATATTTCCGCAAGCGTACAGTTGAATCTTTCCACCATTCCGTCGCTGTGGGGATGATACGGGGTTGTCCTTGGTTTGACAATATGAAACAATTTGCAGAGTTCTGAGATCAGCCGACTCTCAAAATTACTCCTTTGATCGAAGCGTAGCTCATAGAGCATTCCAAACCGGTGGAACACATTGCTTGCCAAGACCTCTACTATTGTGGATGCCTCTAGGTCCAGCAAAGCAAATGCGTCCACCAACTTCGTAAAATAATCTTGCAATACAAGGATGTACTTGTTTCCTTCATCCATCGTATTCAAGGGTCCGAGCACACCAATAGCCACTCACTCCCATAGTGCACCAACGATCTTAATTTGCAGAGGTGTGGAATGGTGCTGGCCAACAGTCTTCAGTCTCATTTGGTGGCCCATACCTTCACACTATCGCATATCCCAATCCAGTGGAATCTCTGTTTTATCCCCGTTAATGTCCACTCAACAGCTAGGTGGCATGCGTTATCATGTAGTTGTTGCATAATTGTATTTCGATAAGGTTCAGGAATCACCAAGTGGTTGTTTATATAGAGAATACTGTTCTGTACATGGCATTCCTCGAACCGCTGGTAGTAGTATTTTGCTGTTGTGGATAGTGGTGTAACAGATTGTCGGGGAGGACGTACCCCCTCCTGGAACCATGCGTATATATTTCTTGTTTGCGCATCTGTTGCTTGTTCATGAGTGACTGTCTCTGTGTTCCACTCTGCGCACCCCAATTTGGGGAACTCCAGAGATGGCTGTGTAGTATGTGTCATGGCGGTGGCCACTTCGGGTTCATCCTCAAGCCCGATTCTGCTCAAGGTGTCGGCATTTCCATGCAGTTTGCCGGGTCTATGAATAACATTGAAGTTATAAGCCTGCAGGGATTCCTGCCACCTCGCTACCTGGCCCAGCGCCAATAGCGTAAGCTGATGCATCAGTGTCCAGGATGAAATCGATGTTATGGTTATGATGAGTGAGAATAGGAACGGTCGTCAAGAGTTCCTTCAATGCCTGAAGGAACCTTCACACTCACTCGTCCACTCGAATGGTCGATCCTTTCGGTGATCTTGAATAGGGGTGATGCAACCTCGCTGAAATGATGGATGTATCGGCGATAGTATTGACAAATACCACGGAAGCTCCGAGTTTCCGTGACAGACACGGGAGTCTGCCACTCTGCCACTGCTTTTGTTTTTGATGGTTCTGTAGCCACTCCATCACCGGATATGACGTGTCCCAGGAACTCAACCCTCTGTCTGAAAAGATGACATTTCCGAGGTTTGAGCCTAAGGTTGGCCGTATGGAATCATGATAGCACGGTGTCCAAATTAGAGAGGGTTTGCTCAAATGATGGACCAAAGACGATTACGTTGTCAATGTAGCACAGACAGATTTCCCATTGCAGGGTGGTTAATACCTGCTTAATGAGATGCTCGAACATTCCAGGAGCGTTGCACAAGCTGTAGGGAATCTTGTGGAACTGGAAAAGACCATCCCTGCAAACGAATGCAGTCTTCCCCATGTCAGCCTCATCCATGGCTACCTGCCAGTACCCACTAGCTAAATCAAGGGTACAGACAAGGAATCTAAGCCCTGATCTATTCGTGGTAACGGATAGGTGTCTTTGACACTAAGATCATTAAGGCGGCGGTAGTCTATACAAAACCGCAAAGATCCATCCTTTTTGCCTGCTAGTACTATGGGACTGGCCCAGGGGGATGATGATGGCTCAATTATTCTGATCCACAACATGTCCTCTACCTGTTTGTGTGCTTCCGCTTCCTTATGAATAGGGAGATGTCAAACGGGCTGTCGAATGGGTCTGTTGTTTCCGGTGTCGATGGAGTGTCGTACAAGAGGTGTTTCTCCGAGGTTCATGTCTCCTGCTGAGAAACTATCATGATATTTATGAAGTAATTTCCGTACTTATTGTTTTTGGGATTGCATCAATCCAGCTGTGACACACAAATATAGGTCATGTAAGTGTTCAGGCAAATCATCAGAAGTTGTTGCTGGTGTGATTGTGGGTGGGGTGGTTTCCAGTGATATCACATCCACCAAATGACCACAATGGACGCCTGGTTAAAGTGTTATTGGGTCCGCAGTGCCATTGAATACCGTGAATGGTTTATAATGCTTGTTGGTGGTGTTCATGATTATGCGGGGACTGGCGCATTGTGAGGCGATCATGTATTCAGGGTCGTGTTCCAGCATGGCTGTGTGAGTATTGTCTCCTAATTGTGGTGCAGTAGGCCACAAGATCCTCTCTTGACCTGGCTCAACTGTGGCGGCTGTGGCTAGTATTACCACACATGTATCATATAGTGGTGATTCCGGTCCAATGGGTATCCATCGGCCGTGTATGTCTAGTTCCTGTTGTCTGCAGTGTATGGCGGCTTCGCTGGCACCGAGAAAATCAGAACCAAGCAGGGCATCGTTTTGGATAGAGGCGATAACAACTCGCTGAATGAATTGCATCTTCTTTATCTGTATTATGAGGATTACTATGCCAGCCACGGGAACATCAGCTCTCATAGCTGTTTTCAGAAATATGTGTGTAGGCTTAAGGGGTGGCTTCTTATGAGGTGGGATGCTCTCATTGAAGTGCTTGTTAAAAACGGTGATGGAAGCTCCAGTGTCCACAGTTGCACTAGTGGAAATTCCGCTAAACAGACAGGCACACTTATATATCACCTTGCAATGAGCCTGTGGAAGAGTCTCAAATGATACCATTTGTGGAAGTGAAGGTGGTGCGGTATCATTCTGTACATAGTCGGCTTGTTTCCGGATAGCTGCCGTGAGTGCGATTGGTGGCTGAGTGTGGAAAGGGCCAACCTGTCATCACTGCTGCTGCAATTGCTTAGGCGATGACGGAGTTGGGGGTAGCAATGGTGGTGGCATTGTTGCAGATTCTGTGTAATCTGAGCTCAGTTTATCGATGAAGGTGTCGATATGTAAGTGTGTAACACCCTCGAGATTTGTGCTGGGGTACGCGTGGGTAACTAACCAATGGATGCGGCTCGCTAAGTCCGGTAATGTTTCCTCCGAGCGTCGACATAGATTTTTAAGTTGAAGTCGACTCGTTTCTCAGAGGGCCGTGTCACTGAATCTTTCTGACAACGCGTTCTCCAGTTCGGTGTAGGATGGAGTGTAGTCTGTGCCTAAGTCTGCCAGAACTTGCAGAGCTTTTCCAGACAGCTTTGCGGCTAAGTACTCTCCCATCTGACGATTGCTCCACCGGTTTGTCCTACTTATTATTTCGAATTGCACTTTGTAATTGGCCCAATCAGTCTCCACGCTAAATTCGGGGTGGGAGTGGAGTGGGAGAATAATCCGACCATGTCCTCGTGGAGAAGTTATTGGCGCAAAATCTGGTGGTGGTGTTGACGAAACTGATGAGAACGTGGATGGTGGTCGGCATGTAGGTGGTGGTGGTGGTGTTTCCCTTCGATGTCCCTGTCGATGCTGTCGCATCCATGAAGGTGATTCTCGTCGATGATGTGATGTATGATACGTCCGTTCTGTTGAATACCGCCCTGATGTTGGTCCATAGACAGGTGTAGGTCTATAGACGGGTGGAGGCATGCTATGTAGACGACGTGGACGTTCCTGATGCTGTGACTGATATTCTTCGTATGGAGGTAGTGCAGGTGACTGACGTGGAAGATGTGTGTGATGTAGACGTCTTCTGATGTATTGCTGAAATGGTGTTGCCGTTTCCTCTGGTTCGTAATGCGGTACTGGTGGATAATATGGTGAAGACACAAGAAAAGGGGGAGATACAGGATATGGTACATGAGCATCCAGCCACTGGTCACCCATTGATGACGTTGGTGAACATAGTGGTCGTGAGGGTTGTGGTTGACCCCATGGGGCTCTTTGATGCAGTAGTTCGTGATCTGGCGTAGATGGTGGTAGCCTATCATGAAGATCCGATAAAGTGATGTATTGAGTTTCTGCATGTGAGGCATCGCAGAAGGTTTCCTCGTTGATCGATGAGAACTCGCGTTGAGGCGGTGCTGGTCGTTCCACACCAAGGAAATTAGCGACATTGTCGGTGAGCATGCAAGCCGCTCTTCCATCATATGATGCTACTTCTGTATCTAAGGGGAGCTGACTGTCTGTTATAGGAGACTGAAACTGGCGGGTATTGAGTGTTGGCGTGGGTTCGCTTCTCATTTGGGCTAACATCGGGCACCACCTGTAGCTCGCGGGGGTATGTACTGGTCCGCCATGATGTTTCCGCCCATCGCACTGCAAGTGCACGATGACCAGGATCGCTGGTTAGCTGCGGATTTCGAGGTTGCGGATCCCATATGATGTCTCTCCGAGAAATACAAAGACCGACTTCTAGAGCCGGTGGAACACTGATGTTCCAGTGGGGCCGTGCGACCATTGCCGCCAAGATTGAACCACATGGTGTTGTCCCAACTATTTGTGTCACTGCTATGTCTATCCATACTAATTTAGAGACATGAAATAATTTGTAATTAAAACAGTAGAAATATTAATATACTATACAAACAGGATAATTCATTTGACAGTAAATGAGCACAATAATACACAACATAGAGCTATCTGGTGTCCTTTCCACGTAGTGTCGCCGTAGGTACCGCACAGGTTCTTGAATCCGCAGAGGTATCCCCACAAGAGAAGCATCTGCAACAAAGCCACTAGATAGTTTAATATCAGCTAATATATCCCTAAGACGCACAAAGAAAATATTGTTGTTGCGAGAGGAAAGTGCCTCGCATGGGCCGCCATCACAGGAAAATGCCTTCAGCACCAAAGCAGAGGAAAACAGCTGGCAAAAATGGCCACTCTTTTGTTCAACAGAAAATGCTAAGTGCTGGAAATCCTAGTGAAGCTACTGCTAAGGTGTTGCACGCTGATTTACGTGAAGACGGGACGAACGATTTTCTAAGAATTCCCAGGTCACCATCTTATGTAGTTCCAAAGTTGCTGCAGTGGTAGTTGCCACTTTATTTATGCAGCTCTTCTGCTACATCCTAACCTACCCTTTAGGTGTTAGTAACGAAAACAAGCTTTGGCTGCAAGTGGCAGGGATTACTACCTAACTTTAGATACAGTTATATGTTGGGCGCAGATGCTCAGCTTCCTGTAGGTCGCCCCGCATAGCATCTGCCTCCAAGGACAGTGTGCGTACATGATACGACCCAAGGAATCCAAATTCGATGAAAATCCAGCTACCTTGCCCCGCAACCACATAAAGCATCACCTGGACAATGGCTACATTTCACATAAGCAAGTTTTAAATCCTGACATGTCTTTATGGTGGGGGTGGAGAGGTGGATATCCATCGCGAGCATCCTTCCCATGAAGGCGTGACGAGCTCCAATGCTTCATCCGGACACTGCAACGAATTGGATGGAGATCCACATCTTATCCGTCACCGTGTGCTACGGAGCTAACATTTTAACCTGTCATTAGGATTAAGTTCCAATATGCCCAGATATGCACTGAGGGCCGGGAAATAGACTAAGTAACTCATATTTCTAAATATATATTTTCGCATTGCTTCCTTCATTGGTGGGGTTATCTAGCTAGCAAGAATCCGAAGATACGGGGGAGATGTATGTGAATCAGCGCCGTAACCATCACCGCTCAGAAAACTCCGATAGTTTTGCAGGGTCGGAGCTGATCAACGTGCTGATGGGGAGTCCAACAATTAATAAGCCATGCGACTGGTGGATCGTGGAAAGAGACAATAACTTAATATATATGAGGCCCTATAGGTAACTGGTCAATTTTACACAACCTTGCCGGAGTGCGGGGATACATTACCACAACAACCAGAAAAGAGGCGTACACTGTATGTCTCCAAACGAAGAAATTGTCCCTAACCACTTTAACCTATCCTATCGAGCTGAATAGTAAGGTTTAGTCAGTAAAATGGCGGGCTCAAACAATTATAGCATGGTCAGTGACCTCAGTGTAAAATTGATGATTGTGGGAATAAAGTGATGCGGATATATCTGTTGCTGTATAGTATTTCCTAGTGCACTGTGGTCAAACGTTTTCTACAATTAAACAAAACATATTAACTGAATGGCTAACTGCCATATACAACTAACCAATGCAATAAGTAGAATATAATTAAATGATTTAACTAAATATCACAGATTGATGAACTTAAACGGTGCAGGTAGTTGAAAGCACCTACAATAAACAAGAATAATATACACAGCAAGACAGAAATTATAAATTGCGGTCCTAAGACCGGTACGGTACCTATTAGTCATCAGTACCACATACAGAAGTGATAATTAAATGTACAATAGTATAGCTACTTGAGTACCTAATAGTTATTGGTATGGAACAGTAACCTTGTTACTGAAATTGAGGCGTTAACGTGGTCATAGCACGAGTCGATGTGTTCTCTGAAACTGGAAAGATTTCCACAGGCAGATTTCTGCAGCTGATTTCCGCAGGCATGTCTCCGCAAGCTGACCCCTCCAGACAGGGTAGACATGGTACACTCTCAGGACAGTGAAACAGAGCAGTGAAGAAATGTCAATTAGATAGTCTCTTTAGCTAGTATACAATTTATACGGAAGTGAGAAAGTTATCCGTCCGGCGACGGAAGTAATAAAGTTGAAGTTTGCCCATTAACAGAAGGGCTGTATATAATTTTAAGCAGTTACATAAACTGGCACACAGACCGGGTTGCGTCGCATAGCTCTTGCAGCGCCTAGCAAAGTTCCACCAGACTGTGGTAAAAAAGTTAATTAAACACACACGACATGCAGTGTGAAAATTGAAGTCCACTTTTCAGCGTGGTTGGCAGATACGGCGAGTCATCCACCAAGAACCACCATCAGCTCTACATTCCATAGGATTACATCCCGGGCTGGTATGGCCCTTTCCGCAGAGGTGTTCTACTTAGAAAAATTCGGAAGCGGGAACCTTAACTTTATGGCCATCCGGGAGCATCCAAAATTCTAGTAACGCAGAAAGTCGGAGAACCGCTATCTGGTGCGGGTGAGCGGAAAGCTGCCTGGAACCGTGGTGAAGTTCTGTAACTTCCGTCAGTGTTCCGGTGCACTCGTCAAGTCACGCACTTCCAACCAGTCTTCCAGATGGGTCGGCTTCCACACCGATGATACTCCTGATTCTCGATTTTTCACCCCTTTTATAATACTCGTGACATCAGAGGCAGATGCCTCGGGCAATCAGAGGCCGAGCAGTAGCCAATCAGCGTGCAGCTATATCAGTGACGTGTTTATCACGTGCACATAACATTCTAGATCTATTTATGCATACACACGATTACGAAGTCAAAAGCAATATTTTGAAAATAATTTAATGGGATTTTCGCGGTTAACTCAGCCATTTCTAGGCCGATTTTAAAATAGTAAACAGTTATCGAAAGCCCGTTTTATTCTGGTCGGTACCAATAACAACAAGAACGGAATAATTAAAGGTTTTTACGAGTACCAACTCGGTACGCTATAGGCATGCACTCGCTTCCAATTCCGTGACATGTTGTCAGGGAAGCTCTGATGCACTCGCATACGCACCACGTGTTTTAGTGGACTTAGCCAATTTGAAAGAAAACCCCCCTCATTGGGCCCATGTGTGCATACTATCCTAGCCAGGGTGTGTGCTTGGAGCGAATCCGGAGTGGCCGCTCCGTACCCAGTTTCGCTGGGACGGCCAGCCCCCATCCGGTTGGGCCACGCTACAGTAGCACATATTATGGGTGCTAAGAAACAGAGACAAAAATGACACTATATTGAACCGTTTGACATGCAGGATTATGAATAAACAGAGAAAAAATATCATTCTTAATGTATAATTATTTTTCTACTATGTTTTCTTTAAGAATGTAATTATTGCGATTAATGTCGCTAATATTTATTTATTTATCATTTATCATAAAAACACATTAACTTATTTTTTAAACATTATTATTTCTTCGTGTTCCCTTACCAACCTCCTCTATCATCACACCGCCACCATCCCCAATTATCTCCATTTTGATACATGCCGATGGAAGAACAAATTTTAACATGAGTACATTCCGATAATGGCTAACAAACAATGTCACACTAGGACCACATGGCGCCCCACAATGATAAAAAATTAATCCGCAAATTAATCATATTCGCATGAATTATTGACTATGTCAAAATGTGGGATTTAACATCAGAATGCGGGAAACCATATGATGTGTTCTCATCCGTAATTGAATCCTGCATATTAATGCTGCTTTTATCAATTCCATTTTCTGGAAAAAACAAATGCCAATCAAATGGGCATGGCACGAAGAAATGAATTTTGTATATGCAATTGTCCACATAGTTATGTTTTAAAATCTGATGATGTTAATTTTAAGTGGTGGAAAAAGACATGTGACCAAAATAAGGGTGTGTTCAGATTGGAAAGTTAGTTTTACTGACAGTGTTCATATTTTATCTATAAAAGCGAAATGCGCGCTACTAGTAAGGCATTCATCTTTTTGAATTTGCGAAGTGAAAATGGAAAATAATTCTGAATTATGCGATAGCTGGCGTATGACCAGATCTGTACCGATTACGTGTGGATGTGTGGAATGGAACCATTATAATGAGGTATCGGTTCGGCAGCCATTTTTAATGGTAATGTGCAAAATCCGGAACCGCTAGAGAGACTATCTAGCAGAACCAAATGAGCGTAGTTACAATAAATGGGTGCAGACGAAGTATCAACTTCGTTATGATTGCTGTGTGTGTATGTGGTGCAAGAAAGAGAGAAATTACTGATTGCAAAATTGAGATAAAACATTTTCTACTAAGCAAATAAAAAAAAATAAAAAAGGCCTCTTTTTTAAGGGGCTACCAATAAAACAAAATTATGTTTCATACATACACAACATACGCACGCATTTATACGGGTGCATAGAAAACACACACATGTATGCATACACGACAAACACGTGAAGGGAACAGGGAATACATACATGGGTATGCATAGAGGAGATGGGGCATGTGCGTGGTGCTATGCACGGCGAAGCGTGAGGGAATGCCCAGTTCATGTGAGTGTGTGTGTGTTGGTGCATGAGGTGGGTGTGTGATTGTGGGGTGCGTACGCGATAGAACGTGGGATGTCCTTACTCCATCGAAGATGGTTCAGAATGTATTCCATGGTGAGGCAAATAATGATATGCCTTTCATCATGATCATGCATGGTTTCATACCTTAATATACCAATGCCATTATTAGATATCAAGGTAGCCGCGAGATCATAGGCATGGTCTAACATCAGCGAAGCTGACCTTAAATTGTTAGAAGTATCCATGTTTAATGTTAACATGAGCAGTGTTACGTGCATTGCACGACGGGAAAAACATATTATTTATACATAAATTAACGCATAATTTCAACCCCCTCATAAATATCCAAAATCTCTAGTGCAAAATCCAAAACAAGATATTCAAGTAATTGATGAGGGAACTAGTACATATGACCACTCGGATTATTGCCTGCAGAACCACAATTTCCAAACGAATTGTGCACGAGTGTGAACAATAATGCGAACAAAAATGCAAAGGTGTAAATTGTAGTATTTATTCCATTCAAAATTGTACAAAATCAGTGAAGCGAAGCATGCATTGGTAACTACAAAGAGAAAAACACTATCTCCTTGTGAGTGAACTAGACAATAATTTAATAGTAATTTTGAATTACTGAATATTTCTTTTTAAAATGCTTAGAACAAGACGGGTGGTACAAATAAGTACTTTCTCATTTTTTCATTATTCCTTAACACATGTCATGTTTGTAACTCGATTAAAGACTGATCTCACAGCTAATGCACCACTGATGAATGGTTAAATTAAACTTTTACCATACACGAAAAATAATCTTTTTATCATACAGAGTGAAAGGACATCAAACACTTGAACTCATGACTATTAGGAGTCCTTAAATGCATGATTCATAGCCTTCAGACGCATAATGCTGACATTTTGTTGTAAACGAGACAATGATATCGAGCAGACACAAAATATAACTGACTGTTGTTATTGCAGACACTATATCACCGCACCTAATAAGTATTTAGAAAACAATTTGTGCGTAAATTGATGTCGGTTAAGCTGCCAACAACTTACGGTCAAATCGTTTTCAAAATATTAAGCATGTACATAGGTTTCTAATAAATTAACGTTTAGTGGCTTAGTGAGACAAAATCAATACATTTTGCGCCAGACAAAGTAATTGGCTTACTGGTGAAGTGTTACAGACATTCCATGGGGTTATATCTCCGTATTGGCTAAATATTATGGAAACGATTTGATCGAAAGTTGATGGTGACTATGCGACCATCAACTTACAGTCAAATCGTTTGCATAATATTCAACCATTACATATTTATTATCCATCAACATTATCGTTTAGTGGCACACCGCATAGTTAAAAACCAAATCAATACTTATTGCGGTAAACAAAGTAACCGTCTGACTGGCATCTGCCTGATGAAGCATTGCAGACATTACAGGGGCTATATCTCCAGATCCTGCTAAATATTTTGGAAACGATTGGTCGAAAGTTGATGGTGACTAAATCACCATCACAGTCAAATTATTTTCAAAATATTCACTACGTACAGAGATATCGCGCATTGCCGGCTGATGCCTTGTAAACAAGTACGCAAGCATACATCATCCCTCCTCCTACATCGCGCGACCTCGCTTATGCGACCACCTCTACACTAACTCTAATATTTTACCCACGATACCATGGTAGCTAACACTGTGAGGGGGGTGGGGGGGGGGCGCATGCACCGCTCGTTTAAGACGTAAAATACATAAATAAATCCCAAGAACACACGTACGTATGCCACCCATGTACACGCCACACCCCACGACACACCATTCAAAAGAATTGTGATGCTGTACCCCATTATCATAAACATCAATTTAATGACCATCTTCACGCCAAAGTCTAAACAGACATATATCATTCCAAAAATTAAGTGTACCGCTGCATGCCATTGTTCTTTCTGCACCTGTACGCCATTGTCTCAGAGAACAATCACGTGCAGCCCACAAAAAGAATAATAACGTACAGCCGAACACAGAATATATGTTTAGAGCAATAATGTACAGCCCCACACGTAACTACTTAGACCATCTCCCTGTGGTGAGCCAATTGATGTCTCAAACTCAGAAGACTTCACTGTCTTGAATCATACGATCTGGTAAACATCACTAAAAAGATGATAAAACGTGTTGCCTGAATAATTTACTGTTGATTCCAATGGGATAATTGACGTTTCACCCATTTTATACAGAAAAGGGTCACGGTCCGTACATGTATTGTAGCATTCATGCCATAACCTGCCCCCAGAAGCTATAGTATGTGTATATCATGAGAGAAATTTAACCAAAATTCATATAGATATTCATAATCTAGCAACAGGGCTTTTACTATAATACCATATATGGTTTTGGCAGCGCAATTTCCCTGGTCATATATCGAAATATGTCAGAAAATTGCTGGGGGGGTTTTATGCGGTTTTGGGACCACAAGATTTCAGCTGGGGACCCCCAGATTTCAGGGTGCGGGGTCCCTGTGACCTCCAAAAATTAGATGCTATGAGAAACGCTGTTAGATAAGAAGAACATATAGACCTATTAGACAATACGAAATATTGTCCGCCATTATCAAGATAGCCGCCATGATGAGGCGAATAAAAAAATGTTACCAATAAATCTCTTTATAAGAGGGTCTTAGGAAAATTAAAATGTATGTTATAGCAACTTGGGCAAAAACGTCGCACGTCTGTATAACATTTTATTAATGACTATTATATCAATATTGGAGATAATCTCTATTTAAAAAGTCAAAATACATCTAACACAAATATAGCCTACAAGATTGATTGACAGGCAGCTATAACGATTGTAATGCCCAATTACGGTGATTGCCTGAATTGTACAGTTATTAATACATTTAAATGCAACACTTTGGTTCTAGATTCTAGATTCAAGATTATTTATTTCATGCATAATTCGTATACATATATCACAATTGGGTAGTCCATCAAAGACATAGACTACATGCCAATAGACCTATAAAACAACTGTATTTATCAACCAAAATAGCGCTAAAGTCGCCAATAACTGAATTGACAGGCGTAAGTAATGTTATAATATTTTTATACCGTTAGTTTGCCTATACACCGGGATCTGTCATCTGGCTGGTGAGATAACATATATGCGCTTTAGTTACGGTAATACTTTATTAATATACAACTTACGCTGGGACACTGCCACTGGTTCGTTTGCACAGTTGGCCACAATCCACACACAGTGTGATATTCACGTCATGGAGTGGGACCAACTATCCAAAACTACAATTGACCGTGCCCAACGCCAAACTCCAACTGACTGTCGTCCCATGTTCTATTACAAACATGTGACATCAGTCCATGGTCACAAGCCTTGGTGACAAACAGTCTCACATGATCCGTTAAACACATTCAATATATGCAGTACATATTACTAGATTAACTACAGCATTAAAGCATGGACACGATATTGTAGCAGGGATCGACCGGAAGGGTACAAACCATCCCAGCTAAGCTGGGTACAGGACGACCGCTCCGGGTATGTTCCAAGCACACACACACACACACACACACACACACACACACACACACACACACACACACACACACACACACACACACACACACACACACACACACACACACACACACACACACACACACACACACACACACACACACACACACACACACACACACACACACACACACACACACACACACACACACACACACACACACACACACACACACACACACACACACACACACACACACACACACACACACACACACACACACACACACACACACACACACACACACACACACACACACACACACACACACACACACACACACACACACACACACACACACACACACACACACACACACACACACACACACACACACACACACACACACACACACACACACACACACACACACACACACACACACACACACACACACACACACACACACACACACACACACACACACACACACACACACACACACACACACACACACACACACACACACACACACACACACACACACACACACACACACACACACACACACACACACACACACACACACACACACACACACACACACACACACACACACACACACACACACACACACACACACACACACACACACACACACACACACACACACACACACACACACACACACACACACACACACACACACACACACACACACACACACACACACACACACACACACACACACACACCATGGGTAGGATAGTACGGGTGTATATAGCCCCATGAGAGAGGTTTCATTAAAACGTCCGTAAGAACGCATAGCGCGCATGCGCGAGCGTCAGAGCTTCCCTGGCAACACGTGCCAGTATTGGGAGAGTGTACGCTTATAGTGTACCGAGTTGGTACCCGTGATTCCTTTAAATCACACCATTCTCGTCGTTCTTGGTATCGATCAGGATTTCAGAACTTTTTACCTTTTTAAAATCGGACCAGAAATGGCCGAGTTATCGTCAAATGGCTCACTTAAATTATTTTCAAAATATTGCTTTGACGTCGTAATCGCGTGTATGTATTAAATGAATGGGAATGCGCTGATCACGTGATCGCCACGTCACCCTTTCTAGCTGCACGTTGATTGGCTACTGCTCGCCCGCTGACTGGCTTGAGCATCCTGCCTCTAATGTCACGAGTAGTATAAAAGGAGCCAAAAATCAAGACTCGAGAGCACTCGGCGAGGAACAGCTGACACAACAGCAAGGTTGCTGGACCAGCGCAGTGCTAGACGTGGGATACCTGCTAACTGACTGTGGTACATACACCGCAGCAGTGCCCTTCGCAGGCCTCAAAGTGGTCCTACTTTTCCTACTTTTTAGGGGGTTGTCCTACTTTTTCTCAGAAATGAAAAAAAAAATTTTAAGAAAGTGGAATCTAATATCTCCCTTGTCTTTACCAAAACTACACTTGCACTATTTTATATTACAATACCATGACTTCTGACAGTACATATATTCTTATGCTGTAAAGACTATCCATCTATAAAGTATTCTGTCACTGATACATGGTTGCACCTGTTATTATGCTGGCATATGCAGCCCAGGTATCTGATACCTATCTGATATTTCTGCAATAGTCAGATTGTAACAGAAAGGGTGTTGTTCCTTGCATGTGGAGCAAAATTTTAGTTAGATCTCTGAATTTTAATTAATGAAAATTTCAATTTCCTCATAGAAAATGTCCATTTGCAGACGAAAAGAAGACTATTTTTGAAAATATACCACTAGAATGACACATCCCAATGGTAAATCTTCAAAAATAGCCTTCTCCTGGACTGCAAATGGGCATTTCTCAAGACCACTCCAGAAGCTATTTCTGGCTAGCAAGAGTATTAAAATGTTCAATATATTTGTGTTTCAGGTAGAACACATTTGCTAAAACTTTAAAGTATATCACCATTAACAATGCCAAAGACATCTACCAAATTTAACTCGGATTGGTTAGGGCATGTGGACAGTAATAATAACTATTTAAAAGAATGGTGTGAGCAAAGAGATGAAACAGCATTTTGCTTTCTGTGTGCTAAATCCATTGACATAAAAAAATAGAGGTAAAGATCAGTTGTTGCAACACGCCACTACCAACAAACACAGAGAGCATGTATCTATTTCGCTTTCAGAAAGACACAAAAAACTTTCGCTTTACACAAACGTCGATGGAAAGAAAGAACTTTGCATCAATGATGCAGGTGCATCAAAACATGAGAGGACTATGCCGCATGACGATAAGGTTGCAAAGGATGACATTATTTGGACATTGAATGTTGTTGATGCCGGCTTTACATATGCACCGTGTGACTCCATAAAAGACATATTTTCTGAAATGTTTAGTGACAGTAAAATTGCCAAACACATTTCGCTTAGCCCTACCAAGATCTCCTATGAGATAGCTTATGGATTAGGGCCATTATTTCACGAGGAAACCATGCAGAATATCAAAAAACAGAACAGTTATTATACAGTAAGTTTTGATGAAGCAACCAATGACTGTGGAGACAAACAGCTAGATATTCACACTCCGCTGGTGGAACGGGTATGAGATTGTGAACTCTTTTGTGTATTCATGCCTGCTAGGCCATGCTACCGCTGATATTCTGAAGGGTAAGATAATAAAGTGTCTGAAAAAGGATGAACTGAATTTTAAGAATTGGCTTATGATCGGTAGTGATTAAGTCATGGACAGGCCGATGTAGAGCGAGGATTTTCACTAAATAAGTTCTTGGTAACATCTGCACGTGCTGGTCTGAACGAGACATCAATCAATGGCTTGCGCACTGTACAGAGTAGGGTGAACCAGTGTGGTGGGCCATCTCATGTCCCAATTATATCTGCAACAAGAGACTCATATAGAAGAGCACATAAACTATACAGAGAAGCAGTAAATACAACCAGCAGGGTAGATGAAAGAAAGGCAGATGAGGAAAAGCGGGAAAAGAAACAGAAACACGCGGATGATGTCCAATCTTTCCTAACACAGCAACAGAAAGATCAAAAAGACATAGAATCAAGCCAAACGCTAATTAGTGAGGCAGGCAAAAGACTGGCAGATGCTTGCAGCTCTAAGAAGAAGAATTCAACAGAGATAGCGGTCGCTCAGACTCTTCTTGAAGTTGGACAGAAGACCTTAGAGAAAGCAACAGATCTATGAAATCTGTTAATGAAATGCTGTCTAAAAAGAGTAAGAAGTAAATTGTAAGACTTGACATTTCAGTATTACTATTACAACGTCTAGTCAGTTCAGTAATATTTTTACTTACATGTACATTTGTACTTTTAAATGTTTTTTAATTATGTTAATATCAACTTGAGATGCTAATGTTAGCAACTGAGAGATCAATGGTTATTATACAAATGTAAGAAGTCTGTGTCTTGTACTGCCTGTTAAAGTATCACTTTCACATCAAAATACTTGAATTTAAAATTGCTACAATTGTACACTTTAACCCTTTAATGGTCAAGCTGGCCAAAACCAGCCTCTATAGTGATCTTGAGAAATGTGTATTTGCAGGCCAAGAGAAGACTATTTTGGAAGATTTATCACTGAAGTGACTGACTCAATAATCATGCCATTCATTCCAGTGATAAATCTTCAGAACTGTCCTAGCTGGCAAATTAATATTTAATGATAAGAAATTTTGATATTCTTGAGGAAATATGTGTATATGTACTTCTGTGTATTGAAGAGAAGGATATTTTAGCATTTAGCAGTACTAGTATATAAAATAATATGATTTTAAGTTTTGAATTGAATTTTCTGTACTGTATACACAAAAACGGTACCATATTAGCAATTGTACTTTACATTCTGGTGTGGATGTGGGCCTTTAATTGAGCAAAATCCTGAAAAGCAGTTTGACAATATTACTTGTAATTTAAAGGTAGATCTGGTTTGATGATCTATGGATAACTCATTCAATGCTATGGGCAGTATTCATCGAATAAAGGGTTGGAAGAACTAATCTGTGAATTATAATCACACAGTAATGAGAAAATTATATTTCCTACATCTGTACGCCATGTACATATTTGACACTTGATAAATCCACATATGACAGTGGTTATCATGAACAGATTAAGCATTTCTGAATAGCTAATGAGACCGTACCAATGCATAAATATCTTTTATCTTAATATTTCAGGTGTCAGGTATGTAATACAGAATTGGAAATAAAATAAAACTGTTTTGGCGACATATTGCCTATAGTACTATCTCACCTTGCCAACATTAGCATCTCAAGTTGATTTCTATAAAGATTTATAAATAGGAGGAGATGGTGTGGCTATAAAGGGCGATGGGAGGACACATTAATAACAATAAAATTGATATTAGTTTATAAAAGACTTCTTTATATTATTTTAAGAATGAACTTACTTACTTACTTACTTACTTACTTACTTACTTACTTACTTAAGACTTATTTTAAGACTTATTTTAAGACCTATTTTCAGTGCTTGCTACTCATTATCATATTCCTATCTTTTTTCTAAAAATGTCCTACTTTTTTCGGGACACCACTTTGAGGCCTGCCATCTGAATTCAGATCTCCTGCGCCGGTAAGCAACCTTGAATCCCCAATCACAATTTTGGAAGCTCTCGGACGGCCATCCGAGGCCAAATTAATTGAATAGAAGAACTCCCTTTCCAGAACACTCACAGAGGCGCCTCATTGCAGATGGGCCTGTGGGCCTGATGTGAATTCTACCGGATAAAGAGCCGAGGTGATTCTTGATGGATAACTCGCTGGATCTTTCGGATCACGCTGAAAGTGGTATCCAACTTCCATGCAGCATGTCATGTGATATAATTAACTTTTAGACCACAGTCTGGTGGGACGCTACCCGGTGCGTCGCAAAAGCTATGCGACGTATCCCGCATGGTGTACCTAGTTATGTACATGCATATTAATTACCACTGTAGCCATCCATGTTATGGGCAACTTTCAAACTATCATCGCCGGATGGACACTTTAGGTATCAGTTATTCTGACTATCTAATGGACATCTTTCTATAACTGTTCTCCTTCACCGTCTTGAGAGTGAGCTGTATCAACAGTCTGCTTGCGAAAATCTTCCCTGCAACTTCAGAATCATGCCGCCTCGCGCTACTCAACTGTAGCATATCAATTCCTGTGATTCATGAACTCTTACTGTACCGATGACCACTAGGTACTCAAGTAACTGTACTATTGTAGTATTCATATACTGATGACTAATAGGTGCTTTCCCGATCTTAAAGACCACATTTTTATATTTTCTGTTTCATATTGTATATATTACCTTTATGTCCGTGTGCCTATAACTAACGAGCACCGCAAGGTCCTATGACCTGATATGCTGTTAGCACTGTATTGGTTACTTATGTATATGGCAAGTAGCCATCCTAGTTATTCTGTTTTGTTTATATAAAAACTCTAGGACGCAGTACGCTAGGCAATACTATACAGCAACATTATATCCGCATCACTACTTCCACCAACATCAATTTTACACTGAGGTCCTTGATCATGATCCCCATGCCCGAGCCTGACAAGTGACTGACTAAACCTGACTATTCTAGCTCGATAGGATAGGTCTAAAGTAGTTAGGGACAATCTCTCTATAAGAGACACATTGTGTACGCCTCTTTTCTGACTGTGGCAAACATGTACACCAGCCAAATTGTATAAGTTGGCCAATTACCTTAGGGTCTCTTATTAATATCGAGTGATTGTCTCTTTCTGCGCTTCTCCAGCTGCAAGGCCGCAAGGCTCAATAACTGTCTGGACTTCCAATCAACACGTTGGCAGGATCCGACTCTGGGAAACTATTGGGGTTTCCGAGCAGTGATAACTAAAGTGTCGATTTAGGATACACTCCCCCTGTATCTTCGGATACCAGTTAGATTAGAAACCCCTGTCAATGTAGGAAGCACTGCGAAAAGAAATTATATTATGTAACACTGGCCTGCAGTGCATCTCTGGGTATTCTGGAACATAACCCTAATGACAGGTGAAATGATAGTTCCATAACACACGGGTGATGGACGAAACGCAGATCTCCATCCAACTCGGTATGGTGACTGGGTGTGATCTTAGAACCCACCACGCCCTCACGGGAAGGTCACTGGCGATGGATATCTGTCTCTTACTCCCCACCACAAATACTATTGCACTTTCTAATTGCTTTTGTGAACTGTAAATTGTCCTAGTGGTGTTATATGTGGTTATGGTGCAATAGTGACCGAATCGTCGCTCCATAACATGTACTCACGCTGTCTTCCTGAGGACGATGCTATGTGGGGCGACCTTCGGGAAGCTGGGCATCTTCGCCAGTTAGACTCATGTGTCAAAAGATAGGTAGGAATCCCTGCCACTTGCGGCCAAAGCTTGAAAACGTATCTAACAACTAAAGGGTAGGTTAGAAATCTAGCAGGAGGAAAAGAACCCCCTTGACGAACTTCTCCCAATAGCTGCAAGCAAATTAAAAATTCAGAATCTCTTTATGAATGAATCCAAAACAGAGGTCACCCACATATACCTATCTATGCTACAAAGCATGAAACTAAAGAAAATGATGATCCATTCCGTGGCGGCGAACCATGGAGGAAAAGTAAAATCCTGGGCTCACTGGTTTGCAGTACTGCTGACATTGCTGCACGAGATGCCCTTGGTAAAAAGACTACGTTTATACAATGCAACCTGCGTATCCTTGATGATGTATAACTGTAACAGCTGGGCAGTTCCAAAGGCAGCACTAGACAAACTTGATGCCTGCCACCGCAAACACCTACGCACCATCACTGGACACCGATGGCCAGAGAGCATAATTTCCAACGATGCACTATACAAGATGTGTAATACGCTGCCGCTGTCTGTAAATGTCGCCCAGCAAAGATGGTCCATGTTTGGCCATGCGCTAAGGATGCCAGAAGACACACCATCACAGAGAGCCTTGGAATTTGCCCTACTCTGAGCCAGCAAATACAGAGCCAGGAGAGGACGTCATTGCATAAATCTGCTAAGCGTGCTACGAGGTGACCTCAAGAAAGCAGGATTAGGTACACTCAAGTCAAGAATGGACCTGAGGAAGCTAAGGATCTTGTCTGAGGAAAAGACACAATGGGCAAAAGCGAAGAATGACTGATTGCAGCTGTAGGGTATTTCTACTACTACAGCCGCAGAATACAGTAATCATACATACATACATAGATGGTGACCTGTGAGTTCTTCAGAAATCATCCATCCCGCCTTCACGTAAACCAAAGTGCATCACATTAATTATAGTTTCACTAGGATTGACCACTGCACATACCTTTTTTGTTTGAACAAAAGAGTGGCCCTTTTTGCCAGCTCATTTCCTCTACCTCGACATTGAAGGCATTTTTCTGTGACAGAGGCCCGCGTGAGGCACTTTCCTCTCGCAACATTAATATTTTGTGTGTTATGGGTAAATTCGGTTTATATTAAACTATTCAAGTAGCCTCGTTGTGATGCTCCCTTGCAGGGATACGAATCTGTGAGGTACCTTCGGCGAGCCCACGTAGAAGGAACACCAGTTCGGTTCTATGTACTGGATGTACCCCCGTGAGCTACAATTGGTGCCCGATGTTGGGCCTGAACGAGAAGTGAACCCATGCAAACTATCAATACATATGCGTTTCACTCTCCTTCATCAGACAGTCAGCACTCCCTAGACTTGGAAGCAGCATCATATGACAGAAGAACTGCATGCGTGCTCACCGACTATGCTAGAAATTTCCCTGGTGCGGAACAACCAGCACCGCCATTACACAAGTTTTCGCCAATCAGTGAGGGGACATTCTATGATGCCTCGCAGGTGGGAACTCAATATATAACACTGTCGGATATCCGCGATAGGCACCCACCATCTATGCTGGATCGCGTTCGACCATGACACAGACCCCTACGAGGGCATACTATTCCTTCACAACCATTATGTTCACCCGCATCATCACAGGGTGATCAATGGCTGGAACATCATGCACCATATCCCACATCTCCACTGGTACATACGTCGTCATCATATTATCCACCTGTATCATGATATGAGCCCAGAGATGCGGCACCTCCCTTCCAGCAATATACCAGAAGAACCACATCACATGGCACACACCACCCCTGTCAGTCTCCTGCTCGGCCTCCGTATGAGGAACTTCCATCACAACAGCCAGTAGAACGTCTGCTGCGTCTGCATAGCACACCATCACCAGTCTATAGACCAACACCCGTATATGGGCCCACATCAGGGCCGTATTCAGTGGACTCCACATATTGTGCACAGCACTATCATCAGGAATCGCCCTCACGGATGCAGTATCATCAGGGACATTATCGGGAAATACCACCAACACCACCACCAACACGCAGACTAGCATCCGCATTTTTGTCAGTCTCCCCAGCACCACAACCTGGATTCACGCCCATAACATCATATCATGGCCATGGCCGGATCATTCTCCATCCTGAATTTAGCGGGGAGAATGATTGGGCTAATTACACGGTCCAATTTGAAATCATAAGTCGCACAAATCAGTGGACAGATCCTCAAATGGAAGAGTATCTGGCCGCAAAACTGTTTGGGAAAGCACTCCGAGTCCTGCCGATTTGGGCACAGATTACACACCAATGTACATGGAACTGGAGAGCGCATTGTAAGAGAGATTCAGGGACATGGCCCTTAGTGAGAGAAGTCGTCTGCAACTCAAGAACTTGCGTCGACGAGCCAGGGAGACACTGGTAGTTAAGGGTGCGGCTGGTAGTTATTGTTCTTCCCAGCAGGGGGTCTTTGAGAACAATGGGTTTTTCAGGAGAACAAAAGAAAAGCTTGCAGAATGGAATGTTAAGAACAATGGCGTCCAGCGGTACATGCATTCTAGAGAACAATGACGTCTATAACGCCACGTTTTTCTCGATAACAATGGCATCCAGCCTCACATGTAGATTCACTCTGGAATGTTCCATTATTTTGAATTAGTTAACCCTTAAAAGTTTAAAAGTTGTGTATTTTACGTTTAAACGTAGCGGCGGCACGCCCCCATCCATGGTTATCTACCGTTGTAAAAATAATAGAGTTTGATGAGTGATAATAGTAAAATAGTAGAGAGTAATGTAAAATAATAGAGTTTAAGAGGTGGTCCGATAATGGAGGTCGTAGGAGGATGAGAAGGAGGAGGAGTTTGAGGATGAATGCAATGCTGGCCGGTCTCAGCCCGGCGCTGTTCTCCACGTGTATTTAAGCAGAGCACGCCTGTCTAGTTCGCTGTCACTATTTGTGCTTTTCTAAAGAAACGTATAGAGATTTTAAGAGAATAATTCTTAAAAAAACATTTTATATTAACGAGTAGTAAATTGCGTTAAAGACATAACAAAATGGCAGATAATTTAAGCGCCGATATTAAAGAATTTGAAGATGCTGTTAATGTGATTTTGCAGCAGATGTGTGACGCCGATGCTGCAAGATTAAACGTGGATCTATCCAATTCGCCTGATGAAGATGTGGATCACCTTTTAAATCTGGGTTCTATGGTGTATGAACCCAACTTATCAATTCCGCACATATCCGATGAACATAACGACGTAGCATTACGCGAAGTCATTCCTGAACTGTCTGATTCTGATGCTGATTTTTTCAATCATTTGGACGATTTATACGATTATGATGTAATCATACCTGAGCAAACTGCTTCTATCGATGATCAAACCATACATACTATAACTGAACAATCTATTCCTGATCTGAGTACCGTACCATCATCATTTGTTAATTATCCTCATAACGTATGTGATGTAATTGATTCCAATTATTCGACCGATGTACGTGATGGACACGATTTAAATTTAATTGACATTGTGCCTTTCGCTAATGACCTATCTCAGGATTTAGTATGCCTTCTTAATGATTACGATGTAAATTTATTCTACGATGTGTGCCTTCTTGACTTCTTGTGCCTTCATCTAATGACCTATCTCAGGATTTAGCATGCCTTCCTAATGATTCCGACCAAAATTTATTTGATAACGTGCTAGTTCCTGTACATATTGAGCCTACTGCTAATGGCATATCACAGGATTTAGCATGCCTTCCTAATGATTACGACCTAAATTTATTTGATAACGCGCCAGTTCCTGTGCGTATTGAGTCTTCTACTAATGACATATCACCGGATTTATCATGCCTTCTTAACGATTCCGTCCTAAATTTATTTGATGCAGCGCCAGTTCCAGACTGTATTGTGCCTTCAGCTAATGACATATCGCTGGATTTATCATATCTTCCTAATGATACTGACCTAAATTTACGTGATGATGTGTCAGCCTTTATCGAGCCTACGGATAATGACTTATCTCTGGATATAGCGTACCTTCCTAATGATTCCGCTTATCGCATCGATGATCCTACTCATAAACTTCTTATTGACACATGTACAAATCATACAACAGATGAAATTAGTCTCATCGCTGATGAAATCAGTAGATGTATATCAGAAAATATAGTGCTTACAGATGATCTACTTAATCGTTATTTGCAACACTATGAGCACACACAAATCGGAGGGTCGGTAGTTGATTATACCGACTATATATCTGTGGAGACTTTACGCAAATACTGCAGTAAAAAGTTTCATCTCGAAGGTACTGAATATAGTGTATCTTTTAAAAGTTATCCTATAGCCGATACACCACTTTCTCATTCTGAGTTCATGTCAGGCGTCTTTCAATCTTTGCTCGATACGTATAGCGAATATAGTAGTGTTCAGCCGAATGATCATGTGAGAATCGAGTTGATTCACCAATCTTTGGAAATGCCGATAGCGATGGATTTTAGGCTATGGAATGAAATTACGCCTGACATAATTTTAGAATCAGTGGAAAAAGTCATTCAGTCAAATACTGATTGTAGGTTATCAGAGTGATTTGAATTTCACGTTTTTCGTGTAGAGGACTACAACCCGGGTGGGCGAAATGATACTCTCCTAGGTGGGAGCGATTCTAGACATTTAAATTTATTAAATTTACATTCATCCGATTTAGATGCATACATGCGTATAAAAAATGTATTATACCGTATGCGTCGAATATCCATTCTGTTTCGCGGCAGGAATATTTTTAGGAATAAAATTTAATGAGAAAATGAACAAATTAATCTCTGAAAATGAATGGAGTAATTTTAGACGTAATAAAACATATTTGACGCATATGGCGTGTGAATATCATACAGCTTGTAGTATTCCTGTACGCGAAATTAATAGTACTGATTGGAACAAATTTCAGGAACATTTTCGCAATCAATTTTCTATTCAAGTCTATTCAGAGTCAATGCATGAACGCCTATTCGGTAGCACTTCCCCGAGCTTACCACGCATAAATCTTATGCATTCAGAATGTGATAATCATATATCCTTAATCACGTCTATGGCCGCTTTTCTTATGGTACATAATTACTGTACGCGGTGTAATGCGTCATACTCTAATGATCACTCATGCTCTGCACGGTGTCATAGTTGTCAGACACCTTCATCTGATAAGGTAATGTGTACTGATTGTCATCGCAAGTTTTATAACCATCAATGTATGTTGAACCACCTCTCTAATGGGACCTGCGAAATGGTTAAGGCGTGCCCCCACTGTTTCAGTCGCATATGTAAAGATGACGATGAACACGTATGCGGTATGACAAAATGTCATGCGTGTAAAGAAAAGTATGTTATTACTGAAAATCATACGTGTTATCATAAAGTAATTGAAGAACCTATTATGTCATTATCCCATGCACGCTCTATGCGTACGAATGCCGACAATTGTAGTTACGAATGTTTTAAAAAATACATCATTTACGATACAGAAACATATGTAGCGCCTATCGACAGTAGCAATACTAATATTCTAGCCGAGCATAAAGTCAATCTCGTGGTTGCCAACATATGTTGTGATGCGTGCCTCGAGCAACCACTCGAAGACGATTGCTCTACATGTCATCGAGGTACGAACTATGGATATGTTCGCTTTCATGGGTTAGACGCAGTGGATCAGTTCGTTAGCTGGCTGACACGTGTTAAGGCTGCGCATGTCAGTAAACATATCGATAGAAAATATGTTTTCTCTGACTACTTGGTGATCGCTCACAACGCTCGTGCCTATGATTTTCTTTTACTCCTTCAATGCATTTGCAAAACAGCTAATCCACATCTTAAACCTTCAAATATTATCATGCGCGGTCGTTCAGTTCTCTCATTTGACGTAGGTACTATTCGGTTTTTCGATTTCATAAACTTTTTTCCCCTTTCATTACGTAAGGTGGGTGATGCTTTTAATTTTTCTGTTCGAAAGGGGACATTTCCCCCATCAGCTCAACAGGCCTCAATATTGGGGTAAGGTAATACCCTTTCCCGAGAGGGAGATATTCTGTCCACAAAATATGAATGCGAATGAATTAATCGAATTTGATCGATGGTACAACTACCAGATATCTAGACACGAGCGCTATGATGTCAATAAAAATCTCATCGAATATTGTAATGATGACGTAACCATCTTACGTTTAGCCATGTCTAGATTTAAGACTTTATTTTCTGAATCGACAGATGGTCAAAACCCATTTGTAACAGGGATAACACTAGCAGGCGTGTGTAATGCAGCCTATCATGCTTTATGGCTTCGACCTGAGAGCGTACAGACTATACCTGATTTCTCACTAAGAGCTAAACGTGCTTATAGTGTTTTGGGTGTAGAATGGATGGAATGGGTCAGTCAATGCGAGGGTCACCAAATCGTGCATGCGCTAAATGGCGGTGAACAGAAAATATGCGGACATTATGTGGATGGAATTGATGTATCTGAAAATATTCTTTACGAGTTCTTAGGTTGTAAATTCCATGGACACGAGTCTGCTTGTTGCGGTGATAAGCGTGATACAACATATACACCATATGGCGATCAGACATATGAAGAAGCATATTCCATGCTTCAATGTCGCATTTCTTTATTTGAATCGCATGGATATACGGTGAGAATTATGTGGGAATGCGACTTTAAGAAACAAGTTGCTGTTTCCTCCAAGCTGAATGATTTTATCACAGAACTGGACTTAGCACACCCAATATCACTGCGTGATGTGCTATTCGGTGGCCGTACATCCGCGATCCATTTATTTATGGAAGCGGATGAGCATACCACACTCGAATATTTAGACTGCGTTTCCATGTATCCTTCAGTGATGAAACAATGTAGTTTTCCAGAAGGGTCATATACGGTTCTAAGAGGCGATGACTTAAGTGATAAGACAGTGCATGACTTCTTTGGTCTTATTAAATGCAAAGTCCTTCCACCTCGTGATTTATACTTTCCCGTGCTACCTGCTCGAATAAATTTGCGCCTCATGTTTGTACTATGCGACGAATGCACAAAAAATGAACAATCTTCTGTATGCGAACATACGGAAGAACAGAGCAGTTTATGCGGAACATGGACCACTCCAGAGTTACAGCTAGCTATACGCAACAGTTATGTCATTAAAAAAATGTATGAAGTATGGCATTATCACGCATCATCGCAATATGAGCCGCATGGCGACGATGGGTTATTTTCAGAATACATTAACCATTTTCTAAAAATTAAACAGGAAAGTAGCGGTTATTCTGATTGTGTCGGTAGTGAGAGTGAAAAGGCTAATTACGTGGCTGACTATTATAAACATGAAGGAATACAGCTCGACCCTGCCAAAATATCATATAACCCGGGTTTGTGCTTTGTCGCTAAATCCTGTTTGAATATTTTGTGGGGACGATTTTCTCGTCGTGATCATAAAAATAATAGCATGATATCAACACGTAAAGGTCTACTCTCCCTTCTGAATGATAAAAGTAAAACTGTAGGCTCCATTTCATTCCTGAACGATAGTCTTCTAATGGCCTCCTATTCGGTCAATGACGAGTATGTTCAGTCACCATTAAATACCAACTGTATTCTTGTATCTTTCGTGACAGCCTATGGCCGAATAAAACTATACGAAGTCTTGTCCTTACTCGGACGCCACGTAGCCTATCATGATACGGATTCGGTGTTATTTAGTACAGGTGAAGGTGAGCCGACCATTCAAGATCGAAGTGGGTATCTAGGTTCTTGGACGAGTGAAATCCCCTCTGATTATGCACTCGGTCCAAAAAACTATAGTTATGAAATAACGCGTCGAGGCGATCCATCGATCGTTAAACAGGTGACGAAGGTTAAAGGTTTAACGCTCGGTACTCAACAATCAAAACAAGTTAATTTTGATACAATGAAAAAATCCATTGATCAAATTATAAACGATGGTGGAATTATGGATAGTAATAGCGTACTATTAAGCTATCCATCAAAGATCACGCACACAAATCATTTTAGAATTCTTTCAGTAAATAGCAGTAAGAGTTTCAGACCCGTCTTTAAAAAACGTATTTTGAAACTGGGAGATTTATCATCAGTACCATACGGTTACACTAGCGTAATATAAATAGCAACAGTGCACTTCTTTTCAGTCAGTATGTAAACAATGTCGGTGTCAACCATGTCCGCCAAAGCCGCACTAGCTGCTCGCGCTATGATATCAAATATTGCTAGTCTGTGTAATGCTGATAAGGATAAGATGCGTATGTTGATTATGAGGAGCATGCGGTTCACTTTAAGAGATGACAAAATTAATGCCGGAAGAATTATACTCATGTCTGAAATTAGCAAGGGTTTATTAACCGAATATGGGATAGACATAGTGCATTGCGTTTGCGTATTATTGCTACGAGGCTTCATTAATCGATGTCTTTCTCATTCATAACTTATGCTTAGTTATCGTACGCATTACAAGCCTTATATTACCGCAAAAATATTATGACTGAAAGTTGTTGTCATACGCCATGAACTTACAGTCAGATAGTTTTCAAAATATTTTGTGCATCCAGCGATAATACACGTCGACTTTGGTGTATCGAGTCTCTCAGCTGTGTAATGGTTAAAAGTTGGTCGTGCGCGTTATTGCTCATAAAGTGTGTGACGGTAGAAGACGGTGTCTTGTACCGCATGAATATGTACATTATTGATTGAACAAATGCTCTCCATAAATTCAAATTAAGCGCATCTATGTACGTCATTGTAATGCACGTGCTCCTCTGTACGCCATTGTATGCATGGTATTTACGCCAGATGTCATTCAATCCGTGTGCGGCTGGACGTTATTGTTACTAATGATATATAAATGCAGCAGTTTCACGCTATGATTATTCGTTCTCCACGATGTCGTCTGATCCTTGCTTTAAATATTTAAATTGTTCAGCGTTTTGGTGTGATCTTGGCAATTCGCGTAAAGCGTGAACAATACGTTTTGGCGAAAAGTGGTGTATCGATCTATGGCAGTTTGATCCTGATGGTTATCCCACAAAACGCGGTTTATATCTCAGCGTAGCAGCGTTTAATCAGCTGTTATAGATCATACCCGATCTTGAAGATGCTGTAAAACATGCGCGCAAAAAAGAAGGCATACTATTTACATATTCTTTGGACAATTCTGTTCGTATTTCTATCTGTGACGAATTTCCGTGTATTGACATATGCTATTTTTTCTGCTCTGACGCAGAACCACATGCCACACGTTGCGGATTATACCTGCAAGACAACGAGTGAGAATTATTGAAACAGAACGCGAGTAATTTGCTGGCAGCATTACCTAACTTTTACACACCACCCAATGTGAGCGGTGACGTGTTGTTTAGTATGATACCTCAGTGCTTTTACGGTGTGAAAAAGCGAGAACATGAATAACATTCCAACCACTAGTGATTCTGCAGAGATGTCTAAACACGATATGCTTACTATGGATGCTATATACCTCGATGAGGTTTTAAGCGATGATGAACTAAATCTCGTCGATGACGATACCGTCAAATTGTGTCACTATTGTAAAACTACGGGTCATCCACACCATTATTGCCCTACGGATCATGTGCAAATGATTAGTCAGAAATTATTCGCATCCATGCTGTGTGAAAAGATACATTCGTTGGTTGTGCGAGATTGTTACGGATGTCTAGTAAATCATCCGAGTCAACGTGAACATTCATGTTTAAGGATTGATGTTGACCTTAATCTAATTGACAATTTTGAACTGTATAATGAGGCAGCATTATTAGAAATGGACGAAGACGAATATTGCGCTCGACTAGCCAGCCATTACTATATATGCGAACATTGTACTGATCTGTACCGTATGTGTATGATGGAATGGTATAGGTACATTGCGGATGTAATATATGAAAAACAGATGTTGGCGCCATAACTATAATTAATATTAATTTATTTAGTTTTATTTAAAATTAACCGCATGTTTTTAAGCATTAAAACACGAGGATAATTTTTAATAAAATCAAATACGTATTTTATTTTTTTAAATAACATAATTAATTGTTTTATTTTGTCAATCGTAGCTTTGGAAAATATGTTGTATTTGGTATGTTTTTTCGTATCTTTGTAACGATATGTATTATTGATGTCTGTATTAATAAAAAAGTTTTAAAATCGGATTTCGTTTGTGCAGTACTAGCACCTAGCTCTCTATCTCTTAACTGTCACTAGCGACTCACTATTCACTCCCCTGCCTCCTCCGCACACGTTGGTATGCCCGCTTTTCACTTGACAGAGGCACTTGATGGCGTGTGCCATAGCTATTCTTTAGAGAAGAATGGTCCAGGTGAATAAATGATAGAGTGAGCTGAATAGCGCATACTTAAATAAAACACCGTTAGACGGTTTTTGTTCAATTTCATGACAAAATATTCACTGAATATTGTGTTTATTTTTGTAACTATTTAAAGATGTTATGGAATCGTCGCACAAGTATCTGATGTCATAATCATACACTTAAATGTTCATAGCATTTCTGCTCCATAGTGTGGATCCATAGTGTGTATATGATGACACAATTCTTAAACCTACATAGCATTTCTCCTACGTCACCAGTATCTGATGTCACAATCATAGTATTTCTCCTAATTTTATGATACAAGTTTTAAATGGACATAGCATTCCTCCTACGTCTCGAGTATCCGAGGTCACAATCGTAGTATTTCTCCTAATTTTACGTCACAATTCTTAAATGGACACAGCATTTCTCCTGCATTATGAATATCTGATGTTGCAATCGTAGCATTTCTCCTAATTTACGTGACATTCTTAAATGGACATAGCATTTCTCTTATGTCATGAGTATCCGATGTCACAATTCGTAATGTTCGCTAACCATCAAGCATTGATAAGGTATTCGCAGAAGAGTAACTACATATTACATCGTAGTGACGGTTCACACACATCCACGTACGCCTAAGGTATATATATATATATGCGCATGAGCGTATACCTTCTTAGTCGTACGTGGACGCACATGTGATGGTGCCATGGCATCAACGCTTGACTGTAATACGATGTTATGGCACCCATTTACTATGATTGTCTGCGGTCCAATGCAGTGCGGTAAAACTGAGATGATAAAAGCACTAATAAGAGATCCCTATGCCATTACTCCCCATCCACAGAGGATTGTGTACTGCTATGGTGCGTGGCAAGATGGGTATAACGATTTGGCAAAAGAAGTTGAATTTAAAGAGGGTGTGAATGTTGAACTAGACAGAAGTTGCAGGACATTGGTGGTGCTCGACGATTTGATGAATAAATGCGACGAGAATGTAGCTGACCTATTTACAAAACGTTCGCACCATGAGAATTGTAGTGCAATATTTGTCGCACAAAATCTGTTTCACAAGTCTCGCAATCAATGCAACTTATCAGTTAACTGTCACTACATGGTATTGTTTAAGAATCCCTGTGATGCGTCATCCATTTGTTCTTTATCTAATCAGATGTACCCAGGCAATACAAAGTAATTGATCGAATCATATAAGGACACTACACGCGAACCTCACTCATATCTACTCCTAGATTTGAAACAGACAACACCTGACAATATCAGACTCCGTTCATCTGTTCATCTGAAGGAGGGGTGCTACGTTTATATACCTAAGAAAAATGGCATCACGTAAAATGGAACGCCATTTACCTATGCTGCAATATTTGGCTAAAATAAAGCCTTCAATCAGAAATGATGTAATCAAACAGTGTTCGAACGAATTGGTGGATGTACTATGCGAATCATGCCTAAACGTATTACGTGGGAATGTTCATCTCACTAAAATACGATACAAGCAGCTGAGTAAATACAAAGCGAAAATGCGTACACTGACTAGTCGCGGTGTGCCATATGCACGTAAAAGAAAATTGCTACAAACAGGCGGATTTTTAGGTGCCTTATTACCAGCGGTGATCGGTACGCTAGCGCCATTAATTGGTAAACTGTTCACGTGAAAAGATGGAACATACACGTAAAATGGCGCTAGTTCCTCACGAATTGATAGGTAATTTAAATGAACAGAGTAAAATATCATTGCTACAGACAGATCCATCGATACGTAAAGCTATTAGTCTCGACAACGAGATATCCAATATATTAACCAGACACGATCTGACTGAAAATGAAAAAGCAAAATCATATTCGCAAGTATTGGATAAGTATAGGCATTACTATCAGCAAACGCAAGGACAACAACAATATCAACCATTACCTCTACAACCCAAAAACGTACAAGACAAAAGTCAGTGGAGTAATTGATATTTTACGTTCGGTTCCTGAACGTTTTCACGTTAATGATTTGGGCGAAGTGACAATAGAGGGTACGTTTTTCCCAAAAAGTAATGTACTCGACCTGCTTACAAATGTAGTAGCGCATGGTCGTAAACCTCTTATGGCTGGTATGCATGATCAAGTGGAGGGAAAGTTTCTTAATCTGTTACGCGACCTAAACATACCCCACAGATTTGTAGGGCAAGAGAAAACGATGAGACAGATATATAATGGTGCACAAAAGGATGTTAGCGCCAGTGAGTACACGTCTACGCCCGCGAGCAAAAGAATACATAGAAAGAGTTCTCTAGCGGACATCAGGAAGAAAAAGCGACATTCAATTCTGGTGTGGGTAAATTTAGATAAGTCATGAATGATGCTAAATTGGCGAAAGTATATTTTGATCCGAAACATTACGTGTCTTTTGGTGGGAAAGGAAAGCTATATAATGCGTTCAAAGGTAAAATACCTCGCAACTACATCGACAAATGGTTAAAACACCAAGAAGTATATACCCTACACAGACCGTGGAGAACAAAGTTTAACAGGCAAAAAATAAGAGTTTCAGCCATTGATGAACTATGGCAGGCAGATCTATGCTCGATGGGCATGCTGGCAAAAGAAAACAACAATGTGTTATATTTGCTATGCGTAGTTGATGTCCTTTCAAAATATGCATGGGTGGAACGCCTGTTTAGTAAAACGTCGTCGCCAGTCAAGAAAGGGTTAGAATCAATATTGGAGCATACTGAGCGTCGCCCACACGCTATTCAAACAGACAAAGGGGGTGAGTTCATAAACCGTGTAATAAAAAAATATTTGAAAGATAATGGAATACATTTCTACACTTCTCAAAATGAAATGAAAGCTGCAATGGTAGAGCGTTTTCAACACACGCTGAAGGGTCGAATATACAGATACATGGCGCATAAAAATACACAAAAGTATATCGATGTATTACCCAGTTTAGTCACAGCGTACAATAACACAACACATTCCAGTACGCGCATGGCTCCTACCGAAGTCGACCATAGTACGGAGTTAATCGCGTGGAGAAATATATATGGAAAGAAGACGAAGATACGTTCCAAATCTAAAAACAGCCATAATCAAGGCGACCATGTTAGAATATCACAAGCAAAAATGCCATTTGAAAAAGCATATCGCGGGCAATGGAGTCGCGAATTGTTTAAGGTGCGTGAGGTGCTTACAGACAAATATCCATACTTATATAAATTAGAAGACTATGGAGGTGACCCGATTATTGGTACTTTTTATCGTGATAAGACGCAGCAAGTGATAGAAGAAAATGATAAAGAGTATGCCGTGGAAAAAATACTTAAAAGTAGAAAAAATAAAAAGGGACAACGCGAGTATCTGGTAAAGTGGCTCGGTTAACCGGATAAGTTTAACACGTGGGTTAATGAACTAAGCACTATACATCATTGACAATGGATGAATATATGGAGAGAAGATCGGATCAGAGCATGTGGCAAATGCTGGGTTCGCGAGTACCGAAAGAAGAAATGGTATACCTAGCTCAAATTATAATAATTTATATCGTAATCATTACATGTATCGTGAATCTGAGTATACAAAATGGGCAATCAGGCATATGGATATCGCTTTTGAGTGGATGTCTAGGTTATATATTGCCTAGTCTGCGCATAAAGACGTCCATACATCATTCGACTCAGAATGAATGAGGATCAGTTTTACATAACGCTTCCGAGCAATAGTAGTACCCAGTTCTTTCCAGACAATAAGATATCAGAGTTTCGAACACGTCTGCAAACTCCATTAACATTAGATGGCGAATGGGAAGTGGGCCTCTCGAGTGTGTTATATCCGAGGAGTTGGCTTACTATTGCGAAGGAAAGTTTTGTACAAATATACGCATTTACTAAGAAGAAGATAAAGAAGAAGAAGAAAAAAGATGGCGTTGCATCAGAAGAAATTAGCAAAGATGTCGCCAGTATGTCAGAAATAGAAAAGACATCAGCTTTTCCACTAGTTTTAAAAGATGGTTTCGGCAATACACGTACTGCCGATCGGGAAAAATGGTTACGAAATGCTCGGGGAAAAGATGCGCGATATGATAAAACAAATAATAACAGTAAAAAACATTTACGTAGAAGCAAAAATTATTATTATGTGCAAACAGAAGCTCCATTTATCAATGTACCGAAAGGGTACTATGCCGTAAAAAATATGGTAGACTATCTAAATGGCCAGATAGAGAGCAAGACAAGATTTAGACACAAAAAAATATTTTTCAATTTTTAGTTGCATCGCGCGAATCTAGTTTCTCTCATGGTTAAAGATAATTACGCTATACGTTTAGGTAGAGATGTAGCAAATTTAATCGGATTCGAAGGAAGAAAAATACATATGGGCCCTATAGACTTTAAAGAATAATTTCGTTCAAATTGTGAGGATGGTCCTACGACCATGTATATATATTGCGATGTAGTCTCACACAGCGTGGTAGGCGATACTTCCGCACCGCTACTCAGAGTGATACCCATTTCTAGTACAGATGGAGGAAAAGATATATGTCAGTGGACGTTTCCTGATATTCAATACCATACTGTGTCAAAGAACTACATCGATACTATTGGAATACTTATAACGGATAGAACTGGCGCCAATGTCCCATTCAAGGATGGAGCATCGCCGAGTGTACTGTTTACATTTCAGATGACGACGACAACGATAATGAGAGGGACGTTAAGAGGGCCGATTAGAGGAAGAACGAACGCACCAGTGCTGGCTCGTTACTACGCGAGTCAAGCGGGTCATGGACGTATTCCAGTTTTTGTAGGTGAGCGATACCAATCAGGACATGGACTCGGTAATATCTTAGGTGGTCTATTACGTTCAGCAATACCTTTCACAAAAAATGTGGCTAAATCTGTAGGTAAACAAGCTCTTAGTGCTGGAATCGGACTAGCTGAGGACGTAATGGCTGGAAAAAACGTTAAAACGGCATTAAATTCGAGAGCAGATGGTGTTGCCAGGTCTTTGCTACCAGAAGCTGTAACAGCGGTGCGAGGTGGTGTAAGACCACCTCAACCTAAACGTAAAAAGAGGAATAATGCACGTAATGCTCAGTCAATGCGTGCGATACCGAAGAGGAAGGGTCGCAATAGACGTCAGAGAAAACAAGCTGATATCTTTAATTAACAAACAACATGGAACTTAATCAGATCTGCGAGTGCTCGAAGAGTGAATTAGACATTTTTCAGATGCACCCCATAGTGACGACATTGGAGTCTTCAAAATGGGAACTGTTTCAGCCTGTATCTAGTTTTTCAGATAGTGGACCGATCGAGTTTTACGTCAGTGGGTCTGCTGATAGATATTTAGATCTTACGCAATCTTATCTTTCGATTAAAGTTAAGCTAGTAAAGCTAGAACGAAATGGTGATGAAAAGACACTCGAGGCGAATGACCTGATGGCTCCTGCGAATAATCTTTTGCATACGATGTTCTCACAAGTGGATGTTTTTTTGAATGGAAAGCGTGTCAGCGACTCGAACGAAAATTATGCTTTCCGCTCGTACATCAAGACGTTACTAAATTATGACAGCGATGCCGCATCCTCGCATCTACAACTTGCTGGATGGAAAATAGATGATGCAGGCGAATTTGATAATATCGCCGATACTAACTTAGGTTTTCAAGCACGTAGAAGAATGATGGAGCAGAGTAAAACGGTGCAATTAATAGGCTGCATACACAGCGATATGTTTCTGCAGGACTGATTCCTGCTCAGTTCCGTTGATTTAAGAGTACGCCTACAGAGGAGTAAAGATGCGTTCGCCATTATGGCCGCGGAAGGAGTGAGTCCTAAATTGAAAATAATGTCGGCTAACTTATTTGTACGCAAAGTTATCCCATCATCAGATCTGCTAGTGGCGCATGCCGTTACTCTGAGACAGACAAGCGCAAAATATCCTATTCACAAGGTAGTGTGTAAGACTTTTACAGCACCTAGCGGTGTTATGAGCATCGATAGAGATAATATATTTATTGGTCAGCTACCTACTAGCGTATTATTCGCTTTTGTACATAATGATGCCAATAATGGTGTGGTGCATAAAAATCCGTTCAAGTTTGATAACAATAACACTACCTATGCAACATGTTATATAAATGGAGAAGAGGTAACAACATCGCCAATACGTCCTTCGTTTAGCGACGACATTTACTCGGACGCTTATTTCTCACTATTCAGCAGTACTGGTGTGTTATTCAAAGACCATGGCTACCTGATAAATAAGACTCAGTTCAGACATGGAACCACATTGTTCACATGGGATTTTATGCCAGATCTAGCTGATTCAGAGCATCGCTACCCTACACGCGCTGGTTCGCTAAGAGTAGTATTCCATTTTGCTCAAGCACTTGCCGCTACAACCAGTGTAATTTGCTATGCTGAATTTGATAATATGATAGAAATTGGATCAGACTTTAACGTATTAACAGATTGTTAACAAATATGTTGAATACATTTGAAATAGAGGATCTATTATTCGGCGACAATAAAACGCGTGAACACTTTCTCTGTGTTTTTCCAATTGACAATGTACCCGCACATATTAAATATCTCCCGGCCTCATTAGTAATAAACACGCATCCCAGTAATAAATCTGGACAACATTGGGTGGCGGTTTATTACAGTAGAAATGGAAATGCTGAATACTTTGATCCATATGGAAGACGCCCTTCTGACAGAAGAATGATATCAAATGTACAAAATGGACACCGCGCACATGTTTATTATTACAACAATGTACGCGTTCAACCATCCGTGACGACAACTTGTGGATATTATTGCGTTTATTTCTTATACCATCGTTCGAGAGGTGTACAAATGAAACACATATTATGGGCCCTAAGAAACAGAGACAAAAATGACTCGATAGTGAAACGTCTGACGCGCAGGATTATGAAGAAAAAATGATCATATTTAATGTATAATTATTTATGTACTATGTTTACTTTTTAATTATCGTGAATAAATGTCGCTAATATTTATCATAAGAAAAATGCATGTGTCAATAAAAAATACATTTTGTAAAAATATGTTATTATTTCTTCGTGTTCCCTTCTCACCCCTCACCCATCCCCCGCTATTATGATAAAAATATTTAATGGTACACTAGGCCCGCGAGGCGTACCACAATGATCCAAAGATCCGTAATTAATCGTATTCACATCGCGACAATGACAAAATACGGACATATTTGAATACAGATGAAACCATATGACGTGCTCTGTAATTGAACGCTGCGTATCAATTCCAGTTTTCTATAACTGGAATGTCATTCAAACATGGTGCGGTAGTAATGTTTTGTAAACCGATGATGTTAAGCGGTGGAGAAAAAACACGTGACCGAAATAAGGGTGTGTTCAGATTGGAAAGATAGTTTTACTGACAGCTCATATTTTAGCTATAAAAGCGAAATGCGCGCGACTAGTAAGGCATACGGCTTTTTGAATTTATCAAACCACGAAAAATGGAATCTCAATTATGCGATCGATGGAGAACGATAGGTTCTACACCTATTAATTGCGGTTGCATCTGATGGAACCAATATAAAGAGGTTGCAGTACGGCAACCATTTGCAATGTCATTGCGTGAAATCCGTAACCACTGGAGAGAATATCTAGCGGATCCGAACAAACGCAATTACAACAAATGGCTGCATACGAAGTACCTACGTCGTAATGATTGTTGTATGTGTATGTGGTGCAAACAAGACAGAAGTTATCGTTTGCATTAATTGAGATAAAAATATTTACGCTAGCAAAATAAAAAAATAAGAAAAATAGGCCTCTTATTTAAGGGGGCACCAATAAACCAAAATTATGTTACATACACCCACACACAAACGGGTACATAAAAAGATGCACACACGCACGCACGACGTACTGCGCATAGGGGACAGGGGGAAAGGGAACACGGGTGACAAGGGGCATGCACATAGAACCATACGCGCATCGTCATGCGCGTATCATAACACGCATGAGGGTATGCGCAGTACGTGCGTGTGTTGGTGCATCAGGTGCGTGTGTGTGGGTATGTATGCGAATAAAAAAAAAGTAGGACACCCTTGTGGATGATGGATCAGTAACAGATTTACAACGAAACAGACGCATTCAACCACATATTCCACCATAGGTGAAGCCATTCGTCGTGCTTCATACCAATGACATTATTAGTTCGCGAGGAAACAGGCATTGACAAAATCTAACATCGCATGACCTTAAAGCGAATGAAGCGGCCATGTTTAATGTTAATATGAGTAATGCGCGAACACGCCATAAATATGCATAAAGCACTCGTGCACAAAACGTGATATTCTAATAATTACCCAAGGGAATTAGTACATATGTCCACTCGGCTAAGAACTAGGAAACGATATGATATTGTATCCAGAGCACAAAGCTGTAAGCATATGCAACTACAAAGTGAAATCTCCTAGCGAGTAGGTGATAATTCAATAGTAATTTTGAATATTTCTAAAAACCACATAGTACGAGACTTGAGGTACTAACACGTTCTTTCATTATTAACACATGGTATGTTTGTATCTCGATTCAAGCTTGATCTCACGGCTATTCAAAACGTATGGTTAAATCATACGCAACAAATAATCTTTTTAGCATAAGTACGCTCTACATACAATTCTTATAAACGGAACCCTCAGAGATATAATGACCACATTTTAACCATCGTATCTAAAACGATTGACGTTATTGCAAAGTATTTAAAAAACAATTTGCGCATAATGACGGTTAAAAGTCAATCAAAATATTCAACAAAAAAAATAGTTTTACTAATAACGTTAGCGTCATCAAATTAATTTCAAAATATTCAACAGTTTTCCTGTATGTTATCGATGAAAATGAGATATAGATTCATCGGTGAAAGGGTTAACTATTTTAACCCAGGATACAATCCATCACCACCAAGTCTTGGTTACCATTCCAACCGAACATACCATTAATACATTATTTTTAATATTTTGTTACTAATATGTCTGGTAGCTGTTGCTAACTAACAGCATACAGGCAGTCTCTAAATATTCTACAGTTTACTAATAACGTTAGCGACGAAACAGTCAAATTATTTTCAAACATCAATACCGTAATTCCTCTTACATCCTCAACCTCCTACGACCTCCATTATCGGACCACCTCTTAAACTCTATTATTTTACATTACTCTCTTATTATTTTTACATTATCTACCACGGTAGATAACCACGGAGGGGGGCGCACCGCCACTACGTTTAAATGTAAAATACACAACTTTTAAACTTTTAAGGGTTAACTAATTCAAAATAATAGAACATTCCAGAGTGAATCTACATGTGCGGCTGGACGCCATTGTTATCGAGAAAAACGTGGCGTTATAGACGTCATTGTTCTCTAGAATGCGTGTACCGCTGGACGCCATTGTTCTCAACATTCCATTCCGCAAGCTTTTCTTTTGTTCTCCTGAAAAACCCATTGTTCTCGAAGACCCCCTGCTGGGAAGAACAATAACGACCAACCGCACCCTTAACTACTGACACTACCAAAGTTGGCTAGCCATATTCGGCGAGTAGTTAGCCGCGCGTACGCCAGCACGAATCATGAGGGAGTAACACATCTGCATCTGGACACTTTCATCGATGTGCTAAGCGGAGAACCCGCCCTCAAGGAAAGGTTATTCTTCATAGAACACGGTAGTCTTCATCAATTAATAGCAACCGTGGTTTGAATTGAGAACTTCCTAGAGTGGGAGAAAAACAATCGGCGACAACTACACACCTATAAATGACGTGAACGATACAAACCTCGTAACCACCACTGACAACCCAAGTGCATCAGCACTTACATCAGCATCAGACCCGCAAACACAAACAGAACAACTCACCAGTCAAAATCACACGTCTAGAGGAAGAGGGCATGGCAAATCTCATCGTGGGGGCCACAATAACACCTCAGGACGCGGGAATCAGCACAACAATAACAATCGTCAAAACATGCATGATAGGTTAGAAGAGATAACTAAGCAGATCTCCGCACTCACCAACTTGGTTACCACACTCAGCACCATGGTCGCAACTTATTCGACAACACTCCCCCCAACAAATTTAATGACACCTACACAGCCACCGAACACTTGTTTTAGATGTGGTCAGCCGGGCCACTAGAAGGAGCGATGTCCCAATCACCGTCTGTCAACAACTCCTACCACTGACCGACGTACACCACAGCCTGAGACCGTGTTAAACTAGAATGGGCACCGATTACAGTGCCCACTCTCACAACCCGGCTCAACTGCGGCCTCTGGACAACAACGTCAGGTAGCCAACACGACAAATCTATCTTCCACGATAGTATGCACGCACGCACGCACGCACGCACGCACGCACGCACGCACGCACGCACGCACGCACGCACGCACGCACGCACGCACACAGCTTCTTACATGTCGGCACCAATGAGGCACACTGCATCCACGGCACTGACATCTCCCCCTGCTGGAGGTTGTGACCCCACAACCTCCGTATCTAACAAACTTTCTTTCCTATGTAAAACGGCAGTGGTAGGTTGTAGCACATCCGCTGAAACAACGTTTATACAAGCACCACGACCCACCGCTAAGGCACTTAACACCAGGTGGCCCTTGGTGGTTTGCAACGCACACGTCCTAACAGCATCACCCACTACACCCAGCAGTAGCAATAGTGACACGGACTGTAGTCAACAGTTGGCATAATGGATCCGCAAGAAGAAGCATCATTCGAAGGACAGAAAACCACCTCGTCGTCACTGATTCTTCTGAATGTAAAAAGTGGCTCACACGGGTAGCCCTCATCCGTGACCACATCAGTCTTGTCCACACTGCTGTATACACGAATTTGCAGTATACTGAAACAGCATCAACAACACCACCATTGCTACTCACAGCTCTGTCATCGCCTAAGCAATCGCAGCAGCAGCGGCGACGGGTTGGCCCCTTCCTCACTCAGCCACCAACAGCACTCACGGAAGCTATCCAGAAACAGACTGACTACATACAGGATGATACTGCACCAAAAACAATCACTCAGGCAGTATCATTGGAAACACTTCCACAGGCACACCGTAAAGTAATATATAAGTGTGCTTGTCTGTTTAGTGGCGTTTCCACCAGTGCCACCGTTGACACTGGAGCTTCCATCACCGTTTTCACCAATCGCTTGTATGAGAGCATCCCACCTCATAAGAAGCCACCACTTAGGCCTACAAACATATTTTTGCAAACAGCTACGGGAGCCGATGTTCCCGTGGCTGTTACAGTAAACCTCGTAATACAGATAGAGGAAATGCAATTCATACAGCGAGTTGTCATTGCCTCTATTCAAAACGATGCCCTGCTTGGTTCTGATTTCCTCAGTGCCAGCGAAGCCATCATACATTGCAGACAACGGCCGATGTATACCCCTTGGACCGGAATCATCACTGTATGACATCACTGTACGACACGTGTGCAGTGATTTTGGCATCAACAGCCATAGTTGAGCTGGGACAGGAGAAAATCTTATGGGCCAACACGCACGCACGCACGCACGCACACAGAAGTATGCTTGGCAGTCCACCCACCCGGTAAATACAGTCCAGCTTCACGGGGTCAGTAGACTTGATTTCCGCAAGACATGGAGCTGGTTAAACCAAACAATAAATTACAGTCAGCTATGCTGTCCTAATTTTGATTAAGAACACAACTGTTCTAACCCATATACAAATCATTAGCACGTGGGCTGGTGAAGCAGCATCGAAACTTAGACAGCATAACATCGTGGATAATTTCAAATATTCTCTTGGCTGCATATTCCAGCCACTAATCAACACGGGCTGGAATAAATCTACTACACACAAGAGGCGGCGCATGTATAAGATCACGCGCATATAAAGGGACGCTGTTCTAAGGAACAGAATAATGAAAACATATATTTCCATTTTTCGCATCAAATACGTATAATCAGCAACATCAAAACTCCACCATCATATACAGATTGCCTAAGTTTCCGATCAACCACGTGCTTCAAAACAAGAATCACGTGATCATCACCTCTAATTTCCGGTAAATTGAATCAAAGGCTATAAACAAAAGAACTGCCCTATGAGTATCTACCACAGCATGATGGAGGAGGCGAGAGGTGGTGAGTCAGGGCGAAGCCGCTGACGCCGTCACGCTCTTCCACACTTACTATTATAAATGTTTTTAAAATTGAAACCCTGTCCCTTGGCTGACTACGGTCATTCTACACAGCTACGCAAAATTCTTGCATAGCTGTCTCAGCAAAATAATCAATGTGAATACCTGTGTTGTAAACATATCGTGTGTGACCTAAGTACACAACACACCGTGGCGAATATGTCTTATACCAGTCATGCCATCCCAGCTATTGCTGGGGCTGCCTGATGAACCAGTTTTGCTTTTTATTAAATATTATTTTTCTTATTACTTTTCTTCTCGCGTCAGAACATTGAGACGGATTGTGGATAGTGAGAGCTATCTGTGCGGACCCGCCAAGATCGGCCGCACTGTATGCATACCTTTATATATTCGGTACGCATATGTAATTACTTACTACTGTGATATTATTGCTGTATTTCTGTATGTTTTAACATATTTTTATAACTTCATTTGATTGAGGTACATTGGCGCTTGGGCGTTCTTGGCGGAAATCTAATTATCCGTCACCGGGAGGACGCCCATGCGAGCCATTGTTTTAGCCAAATCAGGGTATTAAAATAAATAAAGAGCACACACCCTGAAATAAGAACAAAAAAGAAAAGGCCTGGAAAAATAAATCGAGGCCCAAAAATCAAAAGTAAAAATATGCCTCCCTCCCAAACTCTTTCGCTCCCCTATGTGCTCTTCTCTGATAACTACACATCTCTCGCGTCACTACTACTCTCGGCTACGCACCTACTCGGGAAGTCTATATTTCTCGCCTAGCGTGCTGCCATATGTTCGATCCACGATGAGTTGATCGTTTGTCACGGGTGTCAAACTAGGAGGGGGTGGTGTAGCACAGATCGACTGGACGCGTACGAACTGTTTCAGCTAAGCTGGGTACAGGACGACCGCTCAGGGTACATTCCAAGTACGCCCCAATGGGTAGGATAGTATGCGTGTATAAAGTCCTATGAGAGAGGTTTCATTAAAATGGCTACGTCCATAAGAATGTGTAGCGCGCATGCACGTGCATCAGAGCTTCCCTGGCAACATGTGTCAGGGAGAGAGTGTATGCTTATAGTGTACTCGTGATTTCTTTAAATCACAGCATTCTCGTCGTTGGTAGGGATCAGGAGCAGAATGAAACGAGGATTTCAAAACTCTTTACCGTTTAAAATCGGACCAGAAACGGCCGAATTATCGTCAAATGACTCACTTAAATTATTTTCAAAATATTGCTTTGACGTCATAATCGCGTGTATTAAATGAATGGGGAATGCGTTGATCACGTGATCGCCACGCCACCCTTTCTAGCTGCACGCTGACTGGCTACTACTCGCCCGCTGATTGGCTGGAGCCTCCTGCCTCTGATGTCACGAGTAGTATAAAAGGACCCAAAAATCAAGAGTCAAGAGCAATCAGCGAGGAACAGCCGATACGACAGCAAGGTTGCTGGACCAGCGCAGTGCTAGACGTGGGATAACTGCTAACTGACTGTGGTACCTACACTGCAGCAGTGCCCTTCAGAATTCAGATCTCCTGCGCCAGTGAGCAACTTTGAATCCGCAATCACAATTTTGGAAGTTCTCAGACGGCCATTCGACTGCAAATTAATTGAATAGAACTCCCTTTCTGGAACACTCACAGAGGAGCTTCCTTGTGGACGGGCCTTGCGGGCCTGGTGTGAATTCTACAGGATGTAGAGCCGAGGTGATTCTTGTTGGATAACTCGCTGAATCTTCCAGACCACACTGAAAAGTGGTATCAAACTTCTGCACAGCATGTCGTGTGTTATAATTAACTTTTAGAACACAGTCTGGTGGGACTCTGCCCGGTGTGTCGAAAGAGCTGTGCAACGCATCCCGCACGGTGTACCCAGTTACGTACATGCATATTAATTACCACTGTAGCCCTCCATGCTACGGGCACCTTTCAAACTACCGTCGCGGGATGGACTCTTTATAACATACTGTGTAAATTTATGTATCAGTTATTCTAACTATCTAATGACCATCTTTCCATAACTGTTCTCCTTCACTGTTTTGAGAGTGAGCCGCATCAACAGTCTGCTTGCGGAAATCTTCCCTGCAAATTCGGAATCGTGCCACCTCATGCTACTCAACTATAGCGTATCAATTCCCGTGATTCATGAACTCTTACTGTACCGATGACCACTAGGTACTCAAGTAACTGTACTATTGTACTATTCATTATTTCCGCAATAGGTACTGATTACTAATAGGTGCCTTCCCGGTCTTAAATACCACATTTTTATATTTTCTGTTTCATATTATATATATTATCATTATTTGTGTGTGCTTATAACTAATGAGCACTGCAAGGTCCTATGACCTAATATACTGTTAGCACTGTATTGGTTAGTTATGTATATAGCAAGTAGCCATCCTAGTTATTCTGTTTTGTTTATATAAAGACTCTAGGACACAGTACACTAGGCAATACTATACAGCAACATCATATCTGCATCACTATTTCCCCCAGCATCAATTTTACACTGAGGTCACTGATCATGCTCCCCATGCTCAAGCCTGACATGTGACCGACCAAACCTGGCTATTCTAGCTTGACAGGATAGGTTTAAAGTAGTTAGGGAAAATCTTTCCATAAGAGACACATTGTGTACACCTCTTTTCCGGATGTATCAGATATGTAACCCAACACACCAGATAGATTGTATAAATTGGCCATTACTTTAAGGCCTCTTATTAATATCAAGTGACTGCCTCTTTCTGCGCTCCTCCAGCCGCAAGGCTCAATAATTGTCTGGACTCCCAATCAACACGTTGGCAGGATCTGACTCTGGGAAACTATTGGCATTTCCTAGCTGTGATAACTAAAGTGTCGATTTAGCATACACTCCACCTGTATCTTCGGATAACAGTTAGATTAGAAACCCCCGCCAATGTAGGAAGCACTGCGAAAAGAAATTAAATTATGTAACACCAGCCTGCAGTGCATCGCTGGGAATTCTGGAACATAACCCTAATGACAGGTGAAATGATAGTTCCGTAACACAGGGGTGATGGACGAAACGCAGATCTCCATCCAACTCGGTATGGTGACTGGGTGCGGTCTTAGAACCCACCACGCCCTCACGGGAAGGTCACTGGCGATGGATATCTGTCTCTTACTCCACACCACAGATACTATTGCGCTTTCTAATGTTTCTATGTAATGGTTCCACAAATAAATAAGACAGTCCTCAATTTAACCTCAGTATACATAATATAGCCTATGCCATTACATCGTCCTATTGCACGGGACTCCACCAACCACCACCACCCCCATGACCCCTAACCCTTTCATCTGTGACATCAATTAGACGACAGTAAAAACAGTACATCAATTAGACAACAGTCAAAACAGTGAAGATGACATATGTTTAAAACATTTATTTAAATAAAACTGAAATAAATGATGCCATTATCTTCCAAGACCAGTACCTCACGCCACTAACTATCGAATTGCTCTGATAAAACCAATTACACTTCCTTAAGGCACCGGCGAAAGATGCCCATGACCAAACGGTAATTTCCGGTAATTTCCGGTAACTTCCGTTAGGGCATACCACTTATAAATATGTTGTCTTCATTGTGGACTAACATCAATTAGACGGCAGTCAAAACAGTGAGGATGACATCTGTTTAAAACATTTATTTAAATAAGACTGAAATAAATAATGCCAAATAGAGACAGTCATATATTGTTACACAGAACATGGACCAAAAACAAAAATCTTGATTGGCTAAAACACTAAACAGAATTCAATACTTTATCTGTAAAACATGGAGGAATGTTAGAGTGTACATACTATTCTCTAAAGACAGATGGTGTAGTGTGGACCGACCGGATGGGTACTGACCATCCCAGCAAAGCTGGGTACGGAACGGCCACTCAGGATTCACTCCGAGCATGCCCCCCACCCTTGGTAGGATAGTGCGCGTACATAGACCCTATGAGAGAGGTTTTCATTAAAATTGGCTAAGTCCGATAAAGCACATGGCACGCATGCACGCACGTCAGAGCTTCCCTGACAACATGCCACGGGATTGGAAGCGAGTGCATGCCAATACCGAGTGGGTACTCGTAAAACCCTTTACTTATTCCGTTGTCGTTGTGCTTGGTACCGATCACGACCAGAATAAAACGAGCTTTCTAGAACTGTTAACCGTTTCAAAAGTGGCCCATAAATGGCTGAGTTATCCACGGAAAGCCCCTTAAATTGTCTTCAAAATATTGCTTTTGACGTCGTAATCGTGTGTATTCATAAAAAGATCTAGAATGTTCTAGAACGTGGTAAATATGTCACGCTAATTGGCTACTGCTCGGCCGCTGATTGGCTGGGGCATCTGCCTCTGACGTCACGAGTAGTATAAAAGGGATGAAAAACCAAGAATCGGGAGCATCGCCAGGATGGAAGCCAGCCCGTGCAGGACCTCTGGACCATCAGGAAGATGGATGTAGCTGCTGACTTACCAGTGATTCTCACAACAACTGGTGTCTTACAGATCTCAGCACATCTGCGGTGGTAGGATGTCCTTGGCTTCCACCAGTTTTTTGATACTCCTGGATGGCCATCCAGGACTAATAAACTAAAATTAAAGTTAGACCTTCCACATCCGGACTTTCTTAAACACCTCTGCGGAAAGGGCCATGCGGGCCCGGGATGTAATTCTATGGAATGCAGAGCTACGGTGATTCTTGGTGGATGACTCGCCAGATCTGCCAACCACACTGAAAAGTGGACTTCAACCTCCGCACTGCATGTTGTGTGTGTTTTAATTAACCTTTTGACCACAGTCTGGTGGAGTTTGCTAGGTGCGCCGCAGGAGCTATGCGACGCATCGTGCACCATGTTCCAAGTTATGTAGCTGCTTAACATTATATACAGCCCTCTCTGTTAATGGGCACACCTCAACTTTATTACTTCCGTCGCCGGATGGATACCTTTCTCATTTCTGCATAAATTACATACTGGTTACCAAGACTATCTAATAGACATTACTTCACTGCTTTGATTCACTGTTCTGAGAGTGTACTGTATCTACCCTGCGTGCAGGAGTCAGACTGTGGAATCAACCTGCGGAAACCAGCTGCGGAAATCACCTGTGGAAATCTCTCCAACTCCAGAGAACGTGTCGACTCGCGCTATGAATATGCTAGGGCCTCAATTTCAGTAACATAGTAGCCTGTTCCGTACCGATAACTATTAGGTACACAAGTAACTATACTATTGTACATCTAATTATCATTATTTGTATTTGGTACTGATGACTAATAGGTACCTTCCAAGTCTTAGGACCGCAATTTATAAATTTCTGTCTTACTGTGTATATTATCCTTGTTTACTGTAGGTGCTTTCAACTAACCACGCCGTTTAAGTTCATCAATCTGTTATATTTAGTTAAATCATTTAATTGCATTCTGCGTATTGCATTGGTTAGTTGTATATGGCAGTTAGCCATTCAGTTAATATGTTTTGTTTAATTGTAGAAAACTTTGGACCACAGTACGCAAGGAGATACTATACAGCAACATTTATATCCGCATCACTTACTCCCGCCATCATCAATTTACACTGAGGTCACTGACCGTGCTCTAATTGTTTGAGCCTGGCATGTTACTGACTAAACCTTACTATTCAGCTCGATAGGATAAGTTAAAGTGGTTAGGGACAATTTCTTCGTTTAGAGACATACAGTGTACGCCTCTTTTCCGGCTGTTGCGGTAATGTAGCCTCGCACTCCGGCAAGGTTGTGTCAAATTGCCCAATTACCTATAAGGCCTCACATATATTAAGTTGTTGTCTCTTTTCACGATACAACAGCCGTATGGCTTTATAATTGTTTGGATTCCCTATCAGGATATTGATCTGATCCGACCCTGGGAAACTATCAGGGGTTTCTGAGCGGTGATGGTGAAAGTGCTGATTTACACACACTTCCCCCTGTATCTTCGGATACTTGTTAGCTAGATAGCCCTGCCAATGAAGGAAGGACTGCGAAAACATATAGTTATAATTATGAGATAGTTAGTTTATTTACCGGCCCGCAGTGCATATTTGGGCATATTGGAATTTAACCCTAACGACAGGTCAACTGTTAAATCCATAGCACATGGTGACAATTCATTGGAGTGTCTGGATGAAGCATTGGAGCTTGTCATGCCCTCACAGGAAGGATGCTTGTGATGGATGTCCGTCTCCCTACCCTCCACCATAAAGACATGTTAGTGATCAAACTTTCTTGGGTGAAATGTAGCCATTGTCCAGGTGATGTTTTATATGGTTTCGGGGCCAGGTAGCTGGATTTTCATCAAATTCCAATGCCTTGTGTCGAAACATGTACGCATGCTGTCCTTGGAGGTAGATGCTATTTTAAAGTGACCTACGGGAAGCTGAGCATCTGCGCCCAGTGGACAACTGTATCTAAAGATAAGTAGGAATCCCTGCCACTTGCAGCCAAAGCTAGTTTGCGTTTCTAACAACTAACTGGTAGGTTAGACTATAGCAGAAGGTCCGCATAAATAAAGCAGCAGCTACCAATACAGTATCTTTGGAAACTACATAGGACGGTGAACTGGGAATTCTTCGGAAATAGTTCATCCCGTCTTCATGTAAACCAGCATGCAACACCTTAACAGTAGCTTCACTAGGATTTTCAGCACTTAGCATTTTCTGTTGAATAAAAGAGTGGCCCTTTTTGCCAGCTCTTTTCCTCCTCATCGGCGTTGAAGGCATTTTCCTGTGATGGAGGCCTGCGCGAGGCCCTTTTCTCTCGCAACAACAATATTTTCTTTGTGTGTGTTAGGGGTATATTAGCTTATATTAAGCTACTTAGTGACTTCGTCGTGGGTGCTTCTCTTGTGGAGATACCTCTGCGGATTCAAGAACCTGTGTGGTACCTCCGGCGACACCATGTAGAAAGAACACCTGCTAGCTCTGTATTGTGTATTATTGTGCTCATTTTGCTGTCAAACGATTCACCTTGTTTGTAAAGTATTTATTAACATTTCTACTGTTTAATTATAATTTATTCCATAACTCTAAATTAGTATGGATATCACTGTTATGGTGATACTAATAGTTGGGGTGAGACCATGTGGTTCAATCTTGGCGGCAATGGTCGAACGGCCCCACTGGAACATCAGTGTTCCACCGGCTCTAGAAGTTGGTCTTTGTATTTCTCCGAGAGATGTCATATGGGATCCGCAACCCCGAGATCCACAGCCAACCAGCAATCCCAGTCATCATGCACTTGCGGTGCGAGTGGTGGAAATCTATTGGTGGACCAATACGTACCCCTGTGAGCTACAAGTGGCACCCGATGGGGCTCGAACAAGAAGTGAATCGATGCCTATGCTCAACACACGCGAGTTTCAGTCTCCTTCATCTGACAGTCAGCTCTCCCTTGATATGGAAGCAACATCATATGATGGAAGAACTGCTCGCGTACTCACCAATATTGTCACTAAACTCCCTGGGGCAGAATGACCGACACCGCCTCGACACGAGTTTTCACTGATCAGCGAGGGGACATTCTGCGATGGCTCACAGGTGGGAACTCAATACATCGGATCTCCGTGATAGGCTATCAACATCTATGCCAGATCGCGGACGACCGCGACAAAGACCCCCACGTGGGGCAGCCACAACCTTCACGACCATTATGTTCGTCCACGTCATCAATAGGTGAGCAGTGGCCGGATGCTCATGTACCTTATCCCATAACTCCTTCTCTTCGTGCATCATCACCTTATTATTCACCGAGATAGTGCTATGAATGGGAGGAAACGGCTACACCATTTCAGCAATATATCAGAAGACATCCTCACCGCACTCACCTTCCGTGTCAGTCACCTGCACCACCTCCATATGAGGAACATCCATCTCAGCATCAGGAACGTCCACGCCGTCTACACAGCACGCCTCCACCAGTCTATAGACCAACGCCTGTCTATGGACCCACATCATGGCGGTATTCGGCCAAACCCACTTACCATGCAACACATCATCAATGAGAATCACCTTCACGGACGCAACAGCATCGACAGGGACATCGACGGGAAACACCACCACCACCACCACCACCACCACCACCACCACCACCACCACCACCACCACCACCACCACCACCACCACAACCTACACGCCGACCAGCATCTGTATTCTCAACAGTTTCGCTACCACCACCACCACCACCACCACCACCACCACCACCACCACCAGGTTTTGCTCCAATTACTTCTCCAAGAGGTCATGGCTGGATCATTCTCCTCCCACCCCTTCCGAATTTAATGGGGAAACTGATTGGGCTAATTATAAAGTATAACTTGAAATAATAAGTAGGACAAATGGGTGGAATAATCGTCAGATGGGAGAGTATTTAGCCGCAAAGTTGTCTGTGAAAGCTCTGCAAGTTCTGGTAGACTTAGGCAGACTACACACCATCCCACACCGAACTAGAGACCGCGTTGTCGGAAAGATTTGGTGACACAGCCCTCAGGGAAACAAGTTGGCTCCAACTTAAATATCTACGTCGATGCTCGGAGGAAATGTTACCGGAGTTAGCAAGCCACATACGTCGCTTAGATCAATGTACCCCGCAGCCTGAGAATCGGCCAAACTAGCATGGGCACCGATCACAGAGTCGCTTCGGTGCCCATTTCCATAACCCGGCTCAACTGTGGCCCCTGAACCACACCATCAGGCGGCCATTTCTACTCGTCAACATACTACTACAACACCATGCACTCACCTGCACCCGGCTTCTTCTATGACGGTGCCCATGATGCATTCTGCATCCACAGCACTGTCATCCCCACCCCACCCCCAGCTCACCCACCCCCACCCCCGCACTCCCCTGCGGAAAGAGTGATCAGGCACTTTCGGCCTCTACTCAACCTTCTTTCCTATGTAAAACGGCAGTGGTAGGTTGTAGCACCTCCGCTGAAACAACGTTTTTGCAAGCACCACGTCCCCCTGCCAAGGCACTTAACACATGGTGTCCCTTGGCGGTATGCCACTCACAACCGTTCACAGCTTCATCCACCACCTCCAACACCAGTAGTGATATCGAAGGAAGCAATCAATCGGCACCATGGATCCGCAAACAGAAACATCATACGAAGAAAGTGAAAGCAATACAGCCGCGGTGTTTCTTCTGCACATCAACTAAACACCCCATGATGCATTGTAAAAAGTGGCTCACATAGGTAGCCCTTTTCCATGAACCTGAGAATCCTATCCGCACTGCAGTATGCATCAACACAGCTCACACAGAATCCGCAACAAAGCCACCACGATTACTAGCCCCGACTCCGTCGTCACCTAAGCAATAACAGCAGCAGCGATGATGAGTTGGCCCTTTCCACACTCAGCCACCAATAGCAATCATGGAAGCTATCCAGAAACAAGCCGACTATATACAGAATGATGCTGCACCACCATCACTCCCGCAAATGGTATCATTGGAGACTCTTCTGCAGGCTCACCGCAAGGTTATATATAAGTGTGCCTGTCTGTTTAGCGGAATTTCCACCAGTGCCACTGTGGACACTGGAGCTTCCATCACCGTTTTTAACATGCGCTTGTATGAGAATATCCCTCCTCATAAGAAGCCACCCCTTAAGCCTACAAACAAATTTTTGCAAACAGCTACGGGAGCCGATGTTCCAGTGGCTGGAGTAGTAAACCTCATAATACAGATAGAAGAAATGCAATTCATTCAGTGAGTTGTTATCGCCTCTATTCAAAATGATGCCCTGCTTGGTTCTGATTTCCTCAGTGCCCGCGAAGCCATTATACACTGCAGAAAACAGGAACTAGACATACATGGCCGACGGATACCCCTTGGACCAGAATCATCACTATATAACACGTGTGCGGTAATATTAGCAACAACCGCCACAGTTGAGCAGGATCAAGAAAGAATCTTGTGGGCCACCGCACCACAATTAGGAAACAACACTCACACTGCCATGCTGGAATCCGACCCTGAATACATGGTCACCTCACAATGCGCCAGTCCCCGCATCATCGTGGACACCACCAACAAGGAACATATCCCGTTCCAAGTACTCAATGGCACAGCAGACCCTATTACACTTGAATCAGGAGTCCGTTGTGGCCATCTGGTGGATGTGATATCACTGGAGACAGCCCCACCCGCAATCACACCAACCACAACTTCTGATGATTTGACAGAACACTTACATGACCTATATCTGTGTGCCACAGTAGGATTGATGCAATCCCAAAAACAAGAAGTACGGAAATTACTTCATAAATATCGTTATAATTTCTCGGCAGGAGACATGGACCTTGGAGAAACTCATCCAGTATGACACTCCATCGACACCGGCAATAACAAACCTGTTCGTCAGCCTGTTAGACATTTCCCTATTCATAAGGAAGTGGAGGCACACCAAGAGGTAGAGGACATGTTGCGGACCGGAATAATTGAGCCATTAGCATCCCCCTGGGCCAGTCCCATAGTACTAGCAGGCATAAAGGACAGATCTTTGTGGTTTTGTATAGACTACCGCTGCCTTAATGATCTTAGCATCAAGGATACCTATCCGCTCCCAAGGATAGATCAGGCTTTAGATTCATTGTCCGGAGCCAAGTGGTTTTGTACCCTTGATGTAGCTAGTGGGTACTGGCAGGTAGCCATGGATGAGGCTGACATGGAGAAGACCACATTCGTTTGTAGAGACGGTCTTTTCCAGTTCCGCAAAATGCCCTATGGATTTTGTAATGCTCCTGGAACTTTCGAGCATATCATTGAGCAGGTATTAACTACACTGCAATGGGAAATCTGTCTGTGTTACAATGACGATGTAATCGTCTTTGGTCCTTCGTTTGAGCAAACACTATCCAATTTAGACACCATGCTTTCAAGATTCTGCATGGCTAACTTAAAGCTCAAACCAAAGAAATGTCATCTCTTCAGACAGAACATCGAGTTCCTGGGACACATCATATCCGGTGATGGATTGGCCACCCAGCCCTCAAAAACAAAAGCCGTGATGGAATGGCAGACCCCTGAGTCTGTCACGGAAACTCGGAGCTTCCTTGATCTCTGTCAGTACTATCGCCGATAGATCCGTCATTTCAGTGAGATTGCATCACCCCTCTTCAAGATCACTGAAAAAGATTGACCATTCGAGTGGACGAGTGAGTGTGAAGGTTCCTTCCAGGCATTGAAGGAACTCTTGACGACCACTTCAATTCTTGCTCATCCTAGCCCTAACCTTGATTTCATCCTGGATACTGATGCATCCGCTTACGCTATTGGTGCAGTTCTATCTCAGGTCACAGTGGATGGAACAGAGCAGGTATTGGATTACGGTTCGCGTACTCTGAATAAAACAGAGAAACATTACACGACCACTAAGCGAGAACTATTAGCTGCGGTCTACTATGTCAAGTATTACAAACACTTTCTGTATGGCCGCCCATTTACTCTCCATATGGATCACGCCTCACTACGCTGGCTCAGAAACCTAAAAAATCTGGAGGGCCTAGTAGCGAGGTGGCAGCCCTCCTGCCCTGCAGGCTTTGAACTTCAATGTGGTTCATAGACCCAGCAAACTGCATAGAAATGTTGATGCCTTGAGCAGAATCAGGCTTGAGGATGAACCTGAACTAGCCACCACCGTGACACATACAACACAGCCATCTCTGGGGTTCCCTGAATTGCGGTGCGCAGAGTGGAACATGGAGAAAGTCACTCACGAACAAGCAACAGACACGCAGACACAAAATATACATGCATGGATCCAGGAGGGGGTACGTCCTCCCCGAGAAGCTATTACACCAGTATCCGCAACAGCAAAATACTACTGCCAGCAGTTTGAAGAATGCCATATGCATGACAGCGTTCTCTACATTAATAACCGCATTGTGATCTCCGAGAATTATCGGAATGACATCCTACTCCAAGTACACGATAACGTGGGACATCCAGCTGTTGAGCGGACATTAACTAGAATAAAACAGAAATTCCACTGGATCGGAAGTCATGATAGTGTAAAGGCATGGGTCACCAAAAGAGTACCATGTCAAAGACCAGCACCATTCCACACCACTACAAGTAAAAATTGTTGGTACACCATGGCAGCGAGTGACTGTTGATGTGCTCGGACCCTTGAATACGACGGACGAAGGAAACAAATACATCCTTGTATTACAAAATTATTTTACGAAGTGGGTGGAAGCATTTCCTTTGCCAGACCAAGAGACATCCACAATCACAGCGGTCCTGGCAAGCAATGTGTTCTGCCAGTTCAGAATGCCCTATGAGCTGCACTCGATAAAGGAAGTGATTTTGAGAGGCGGCTGATCTCCGAGCTCCGCAAATTGTTTAATATCATCAAAACTAGAATGACACTGTACCATCCCCGCCGCGATGGTATGGTAGAAAGATTCAACCATATGCTTGCAGAGATGTTTGCAAAGGAAACACACCTTGATTGTCGAGATTGGGATCTACGACTCCCATATGTGCTCATGGCATACTGCACTTCAGTACATTCCAGCACAGGTTACACCCCTGCATGGTTAATGTTAGGCCATGAATTGGCCTTGCCACTGGATCTGGCCATGCCCAGGATTCTGGGGGAGAAAAATTCACCATCTCTCTATGTAGAGCCCATGCAGCAGCGGATAGGACAGACCCATGAGCTAGTGAGAGCAACTTTCTCCACTGCAAACCGGCGTCAGAAAACATGGCATGACCAACGGGTGCATGAAGACCCGTATGAAGCAGGAAGAATGGTTTGGGTACATGATTCGCGATGTTCTGCAAACGTGCCGAGTAAACTGAGTTACCAGAGAAAAGGCCTCTATGTAGTAGTAGGTAAGACGTCGGATGTGACCTACCAAGTTCAGACATCATACGTCCTGTCCACTTCACACTGCACTCAACGTCTGTAGACCGTCACGTTGATCTGATCCAACCCTGGGAATCTATCAGGAGTTTCCGAGCAGTGATAGTTAAAGTGCTGATTTAAACACACTTCCCCCTGTATCTTTGGATACTTGTTAGCTAGATACCCCTGCCAATGAAGGAAGCACTGCGAAAACATATAGTTATAATTATGAGATAGTTTATTTACCGGCCCGCAGTGCATATTTGGGCATATTGGAATTTAACCCTAATGACAGGTCAGCTGTTAGATCCATAGCATGCAGTGACAGACGAGATGCGGATCTCCATCCAATTCATTGGAGTGTCTGGATGAAGCATTGGAGCTCGTCATGCCCTCACGGGAAGGATGCTCACGATGGGTATCCGTCTCTCTAACCTCCACCATAAAGACATGTTAGTAATCAAACTTGCTTGTGTAAAATGTAGCCATTGTCCAGATGATGTTTTATGTGGTTGCTGGACAAGGTAGCCAGATTTTCACCAATGCAGATGCCTTGTGTCATAACATGTACGCATGCTGTCCTTGGAGGTAGATGCTTTTTTAAAGCGACCTACAAGAAGCTGAGCGTCTGCGCCCATTGGACAACTGTATCTAAAGATAGGTAGGAATCCCTGTCAATTGTGGCCAAAGCTAGTTTCCGTTTCTAACAACTAAATGGTAGGTTAGACTATAGCAGAAGGCCCGCATAAATACCATCTACCAATACAGTATCTTTGGAAACTACATAGGACAGTGACCTGGGAATTCTTCGGAAATCGTTCATCACGTCTTCACGTAAATCAGCGGGCAACACCTTAACAGTAGCTTCACTAGGATTTTCAGCACTTTCTGTTGAACAAAAGAGTGGCCCTTTTTGCCAGCTCTTTTCCTCACTTCGGCATTGAAGGCATTTTCCTGTGACGGAGGCCTGCACAAGGCAGTTTCCTCTCGCAACTACAATATTTTCTTTGTGTGTGTTAGGGGTATATTAGCTTATATTAAGCTACTTAGTGACTTCGTCATGGATGCATCTCTTGTGGGGATACCTCTGCAGATTCAAGAACTTGTGTGGTACTTACGGCGACACCACGTAAAAAGAACACCAGCTAGCTCTATATTGTGTATTATTGTGCTCATTTTACCGTCAAACAATTCACCTTGTTTGTAGAGTATTTATTAACATTTCTACTGTTTAATTATAAATTATTCCATAACTCCAAATTAGTATGGATAGGCATACCGGTGATACTAATAGTTGGGATGAGACCGTGTAGTTCAATCTTGGTGGCAATGGTCGCACGCCCCACTAGAACATCAATGTTCCACCGGCTCTAGAAGTCAGTCTTTGCATTTCTTGGAGAAACGTCATACGGGATCCGCAACCCCAAGATCCGAAGCTAACCAGCCACCCTGGTCATCATGCAGTTGTGGTGCGATGGGCGGAAATCTATTGGGGGACCAGTATGTAGCCCTGCGAGCTACAATCTGTCTCTCCACTGACCGACCATAATGATTTCCTTGTAGAAAGCTGCATTGATGGTGGCTGTAGCACCTGCTGGTCTAAAGCCCTTAGGTCTATAACCTGTTAAACCTGCTCTACTGATGGTTGGCTTTAAAGTATGAGTGACTGTGTCAGATGACAGAGCTCTGTAAGGAGACTTGAGTGTTATGAATAATGCGTTATCTGTATGTTGACGCATTGCTTGAGTAATCTCGATGTAGTCATGAAGGGTCCTTTAAATATGTCCACCAGGGGTTGAACAGGCATAGCTTTAGAAGCATAGCAGGATAGCTGACTTGATGTGTTTAATGACCGGAAATTTAATCGGACTAGGGAGATCTAAGGCTTCATAAATGGATTACAGTGCAGCTGATGTGTTTTTGAGGACGGATTCAGATCTTTCTGACATAAAAAGTCACTTATCAAGTATGGATCTGTGGCCGGAAACACGACGTCTCTCTGTTGATAGAACAACGCAAATTTCTGCAGCTGTCGATTATATGTAGACTAGGGTGGTCCTTACGCCATTGGTAAAAAAATATTTCTTTAAATTTATCTGTCCCACCCCTTGAATATGTTCCTTTTGGTGAAAAATGTTGCTGTGCAAAATCTCTCTTCAATCAGACAAAGTTAAATGGTTGCCCAGCAAAAGCCAATTTTGTGAGTTTCTTCTGTGCCGAGCATAAGTATGATAAATCTGTATAAACCAATCTGTGTTCATAACATCATTGTATTAGAGAAAACCCTTAGCAACAAAGTAATAGGTAACTGTTAACTGTATGCTTAGTACATCTAATTGGAACAGAAAATGATCTGCAATTAAGTCATAGACAAAGAGTGCTGTTACAGGCTTGACTTTCGACCACTGTGATCATACTGGCGACGATGATCAGCGACGATTTGAAGTAGAAACTGAAACTGATCTTCGTCGTAAGTTATCAATTTCTTAAGTTCCTGGACAAGCGCAACGCCTCGCTCTACATTGTCATTTGTGACCTGAAGCATGTTAATTATTGTAGTGCCTTTCTTGTAGTCAACACGACTCGCCCATGTATCAGGATCAGAAGTTAAAAAGTCCACAGAAATACCGAGTTTTTAAAAAAGATCAAGCTGTGACCCGAGGAACTGTTTGCAGCTATGGTAATACGTTTAGCTGGTGGTGAATTGTCATTGTGTTCCCTCTGGTTATCCTGAATTGTCGTGACCATTCTGCGCTTTGTTGACAACGAAACATCTAAATCGAAAAAGGATAGACCGATCAATTGTTCCGACAGGTACCACCGGTGGTTTTCGAATCTTTTTCACGTGACATTTGAGACAGCTTCCTTATGCTGCTTGTCGTTGTAGAGGTCTCGAAGCAGACATAGATCATTTTGAGGTGCGCTGGCTGCCAATGGTGCAGTAAACCATGCCTTAAGATATATAACTACGGCGAAGAGACACATCTGCCAGAGTCCTTTCTCTTCAAAAGCAGTGAGCTTGAACTGTTCTCGAAATATCCAGACCTTTATGGAATATAGTAACTTAGACATCCACTGCGCATGATGTATTGCACCCGGTGCCATAAAGTGAATACCATGTGGGGGAAAATATCCGAGGAAGATTATTGCGATCTCTAGGAACTCACGGTAGTCGTCACGAGGTGATTTCTCTTGTAGCAGTTGTCTCTCTGCAAAGTTTTTAACATCCTCCTTCAAGGGCGCAAGAATACATGATAACTCAACCATATCAGTACCTGTGGAGTAGTTACTCTGTTCAATAGAATACCATTGTTTCTGCAACCGTTTGAAGAGTTGTACCTCCGGAGAAGACTTGGGTGCAAGACAGACCGAAAATGCAGCCCCAGCTAACAGCTCCATAATGTGGTGACGGCAAGCAAAGTATAGCAAGTCTCTGTCCAACATTTTTAGATATGTACGCAAGCCCCTATATAACGTCCTGTGTTGGAACTGGTTGTATCGGAGCACATGCCAACCAAATGAGGTTTCAAAGCCCACTCCTCGAGTGCGTCAATTACTGCAGATGCTTGGTTCATATTACACACAATGGGCTGGCCTGAAGAACTATGGTCATGCATGCATGATGTAGGCTGTGCGGCGTGACGAGAAAAGGTACCCGGACCATTGCGTGATATGGGCAACTATGCAGATCGAAATCTTGAGAAATGGAGGAGAAGCTCAGGGATCCCAACATTCCGCTCATCATTTCCACTAAAATGCCTTACACATTATCCGATGACTGTGATAGCAATGGACAAACTCTTCAAATATATGAATTATTTAGAAACGGTTTGCAGTTTTGATGTGGATGCTGCTATCGAGTTGGAAAAATAGTGGAAGCAAGAAATAATGCAGTGATCCGTCGCAATACTCCCACGTATCAGCTCCTGAACATCGACCACATCTCACACATGTAACGCAGCAATGATACTAATGCATGGCCGAGGTAGTTAAGGTGCTAGATTCACGTTTTTGTGTTTATTGGCAAACTAAAAATCACAGGTTCAAATCTCACTATTAGCATTTGTGGATAACTCGGCCATTACCGATTTTAAAATGGTAAACAGTTTTGAAATTCTCGCTTCATTCTGACCCTGACTGGTACCCCTGACTGGTACCAAGAACGACGAGAATAAAGCGATTTCTCGGTACAATAGAAGTATAAACTCTCTCACACATAGTCTCCGTCGGTATCACATGACACGACGGGCCACCCACAGGTACTGAGCGCCTTGTGGCCCCACACATAATAGGGTCTGAACGCTCATTTAGAGACAAGCATCCACATCACATCGACACGACGGTCCACCCCACAGGTACTGATCGCCTTGTGATCACCACCTATAATAGGTCTGAACGTCCATTTAGAGACAGGCATCCACAGTGGCATACACCATGATTACTGTTGCACAGCTTCACGCTGTTGCAAAGCAATTCGGCCTTAGAGGCTACTCTAAGGCCAAGAAAGCCGACCTGCTCCAGATGATCGGACAGGTCCGTGCCGAGGAGTGGCAGAAGAGACTCTCCCGAGCAATGAAGATGGGAAGGTTTCCAGCGCATACCAAAGATGATCCTTGGAATCCTCACAAAAAAGCACAGCGGATACGTGAGCTTCGTCAGTTGGACGAGGAGGTGACTGCTAGCTTGCGAGCCAAGACTGTAGCGAGGCGGAGGGCGGACCATCCACTGGAGCGCTTACCTCTCCTACGCAGGATCACTAACCGAGTGATGAGGGGGCCGAGGTCTGAACCCTTAGCCCAGAGCATGAGGCGAGAAGGCGAACACATTCTCAACCAGCGTCTCGGCGAAAGGGAGACACAGGATAGAGGACGCCGGTCAGTATGCCGGACATTCTTCAGAGGTCTAGAAGGAGACCTCACAGGCCAGATCATGCAAAAGATCCAGCAGACTGTTCAGACCCTCCGCTACACCCATACCTATCGCATCTGTCACATCGAAGACGGTAGGGTGATGCTCTTCCACAAGAATGCTCCAGGGAGCCAGTGGCTGAACACGATATGAGCAGCTCAGGACTGGGTGGCAGCAAGAGAGCAAGCCCGCCTCGACACAGACAATATCGATTGACCCAACCCCAAGTGGGCTTTCGTTCGATCAATCAACGTTGAGGTCAGGGCCGTCATCGACCACCAACCTCTGCTTGGGACAGACCCCCTCCCAGACTGGCTACGACATAAGAAGAGTATGACTGCACTCGACACCTACCGGGACAACATGTGTCTCTGGCGATGTCTAGCAGTCCACCGAGGAACGAGAGCTGATAGAAGTACAGCTCCTGCACGAGAGCTTGCCACACAGTTCTACGGCAAGACAGTACCTGATGTCCGCAAGACCTCGCTGGATCAGCTGGACAAGGTAGAGTCCTTCGCCAAGATTGGGATTCGCGTGTATGAACCAACCGAAGAGGGCACCTGGCACATGATCAGGCAAGCAGCTCACTACCGTGACACCATGACCATTGGAGTGTGGGACCATCATGCCTTCTACATCAAGAACATCTCCAAGCTGGCACATACACTAGTCTGCAGTCACTGTCAGCAGAGGTTCTACAAAGGCATGCCATCTTCAATGCCATGGTGATCACAGTACAGGCGGCAAAACAAAAATCGTGTGTCCTGGCGAGAAGGTTGAAGCGCCACAGTCTGTGTATGAGAAAGCCTTCTATCCGCCCCAACCATCCAGTTCAGCGGCTACTCGTTGGGTCGAGTATGAGTCGAGAAACAGAGGCGTACACATACACCATGTAGAGTGTGGGCACGATGGCTATCGTTGGATCGATGGTGCTCCCATAGATGGTTATGATCTGACCACCAACACTGTTTACCAGTTCCATGGCTGTCACTGGCATGGGTGTCCACAACACCAGCGAGGTGAGGATGCCGAACAAAGATACCGCAAGACAGTCCTGAGAGTGGAGAAGCTGAGAGTGTCTGGATGCATGCTTGTGGTACAGTGGGAGTGCTGTATAAAATGCTGTCCAAGCGTCCCTAAACGAGTTCGGAATGTCCCATACAAACACTTCATAGTTTATGACTTCGAAGCACTCCTAGATGGTATCAAGACTCACCCTACGGAGACTCTCACGATCGAGAGTACTCACATACCTATCTTTGTGTCAGTTGGCTGCTCCTTAGAGGGCGCCACGAGTGAGCCCACTCACCTATGCAATCCTGACCCCAAAGAACTGATCAGAGAGTTCATGCTGGTGATCCAACCGCGAGCATCTCTAATCCGGACAAGGGTTAGGGCACAGTACATACCAATAGACCTGGACAAGCTCCAAAAGCGACAGCAGCGACTGATCAACGAGTGGTGCCTGTACTGGGGTTCAACTCTGGGCAGCATAACATGAACCTCATCAAGAAGTACTTTGTCGATGAGATGACTGACACTACAGGTACAGTGAAAGTCGCCAAGAAGGCTAGTCAGACCATGTTCCTCATAACACCTGAGCTATGGTTTCTCGATGTGCTGGACACCTCGGCCCAGGAGTCTCGTACGAGGTATGGGTCAAAGCTTACGGGTGTACACAGCAGAAGAGCTGGCTCCCATATGAATGGTTTGACACACATGAGAAACTCAACTATCCAGGGCTTCCTGACTACTCAGCATGGACATCTAAGCTCAAGGGTGGCTACCTCTTGACGCGAACAGAGTGGGAACAGTGTAACCAGACATTCAGCGAGCATGGAATGCGGACATTCGCTGACTGGCTGCAATACTACAACAACATGGACGTCAGTCCATTCATCGAAGCCCTAGAGCGGATGCGGGAGTTCTACACAGAACGAGAAATAGACATCCTTAAAGATGTGGTGTCTCTCCCAGGTGTGTCACTGCAGTACCTCCTACGTGGAACCGCTCATCACATGCCAGATGTTAGCCTCTACTCTCTGGGCAAGGAGGCATACGAGATGCTGAATGATGCGGTTGTTGGAGGGCCCAGCATCGTGTTCACCAGATACCATGAGGCAGGTGTGACATGCGTCCGCCAGAGTGAGCATGTCTGCCAACGTCTACTCGGCTATGACGCAAATGCTCTGTACCTGTCAACGATGGCCAAAGAGATGCCCTGTAGTAAGGAGACAGTGCGGCGTTGGTCCGGTGACAGTGGTGTAGCCCGCTTTAAGGAGGAGCTCCTAGCAGACCAGCTGGTTTGGATTTGCTGAGGTGGATATAGAGGTCCCTAAGGCTCTGTGAGCAAAGTTCGAGGAAATGCCCCCGCTCTTCTATAACCGCGAGATCCCGGTAGAGGCCGTCTCTTCTGAGATGCAAGCATATCTAGAGCTTACAGGGCGGAAGCGACCCACCACCCAGAAGCTGGTCAGCGCCCTCTCTGGCAAGAAGCGGCTGCTGTACGCACCAATACTCAAGTGGTATATAACCCATGGCCTGGAGATCACTGCTGTATACCGCACCATAGACTATGAGGCCAAGCGCCCATTTGAGTGGTTCATGGAGAACGTTACGGAGGCCCGCCGCTCGGGAGATATAGATAAGAGCAAAGCGCTCTTGGCAGATCTCTTCAAACCCCTAGGCAACAGTGCCTATGGGAAGCTCATCGAGGCCCTAGAACGCCATAGCAACGCCAGCTTTACGAAGGATGAACGCGTGGTAGACAAGGCCCTGCGTAGTGCATGGTTTGAAGATCATGAGGCGATTGGTGAGTCATACGAGCTCCAGAGTCACAAGCCAAGAATCACTATTCGAAGGCTCTTCCAGGTGGGGATAGCCGTTTATGAGCTCGCGAAGCTGCGAATGCTGGAGTTCTACCACCAATTCCTCGATCGCTACATATCTCGTAACAGCTTTGAGTACCTGCAGATGGACACTGACTCCGCGTATATCACTATAGCAGGCTCCAACCTCGACGACGTCATTCGCTCTGAGATGTGAGCAGAGTACCAGGCTCATAAGTGGGACTGGCTAGCTTGGGACAAATGGTTTGGACGGACTCCGGGACTATTCAAGCTCGAGTTTGAAGGCTCCCGTGGCATTGCTCTCTGCTCCAAATGCTACTACATGGAGAGCACAGCTGCAAGTAAGTGCTCGGCTAAGGGAATGTCAAAGCGGCAGAATGTTGTCTCTTGGCAGAGGTTCTACAGTACCCTACATGGCGGAGTGGACAGAGCTAAAAACCTAGGCCTACGCATGTGCAACCAGGGTATGGTGACGTATGCACAGGAAAAACTATGATAAGCACCATGTGCTACCAGATGGATCCATACCGAGCCCATTGAGTATCATGTTAGCACCCTAGGGGGTGGTAGCTGTGTGTCTTCAGGGACTAGCTGAAGCTCTTCTATGACAAATAGTCGCCTAGGCACTCCATGCGTGCCAGGTAGTACAGTGTAGGACGCCCCTCCGCCTCCACATACCTGTCAAGCCTGTGAACATCTATCGACCAGTTAGGATCTGTTGCACGCCGTCGACCACCTTCCAGCTCACCAGGCTCATGCAGGTACCGAACCAGAGCATCAGGTGGTAGGCACTCCTCTCTCTTGTTCGCTCTTCTAGAGCTGTGACCAGCAGATTGTCTGATAGCCTCTACCAGCTTCTTCCCGATTAGCCTAATAACCATGGCATTGGATCTCTCCCCCACAGCAGGCAGCCCTCTCACCCATACTCCAGAACGTTCACTCGGCATGGCCATTTCCTGGGCATATTGGTATGGGACCAGTCTCTCTGCCAGTGTCCGATTCTACCGCTCAACGATAGCCTGGGCACGGTAATGCCCTATCTCGCCTCGCCTAACTGCCACACCATGTTTCCGCATGAGTGCTGCAGTCTCACCTCTGAACTCCTTACCCTCATCCACCTGCAACAATTCTGGCCACTGGAGGGGATTTTCCGAAGCCTCATAGACACTCTGGAATGCCTGAGCCACCTGGCCAGCTGACTCTGTGAGGGGTACTGCAGCCTTGTACCTGCTGGCGACATCGACGATGGTGAGGGCATACTTGTAGGTCTTACGACCAACCGAGTCATGTGGAAGGAATAGAACATCTGCCTGGTGAACTCTGTTCGGGACAGTTTCCTCGAAATGGGCATGCCTGATGTGCCATGGACGAGGTCTGTATATCTGCCACATCGCCTGGTGGCTGAACCACTGGCTAACTGTCTCCAATGTGAAGTTGTGGCCCTTGCAATGTGCAGCCTCGAGTAGTTGAGCGGGCTCACGGTAATATCCACCAGGCTGATTGTAGAGTTCCTCAAGAAAGACGGTTGATAAACTCCCGGATTTCATCACTGACGTCCACTCCCATACTGTCACGCATGGCCTGGGTGAACTCTAACCAGACGAACAGACTGCCGTCATTCATTCGACCATCACTGAAGACCTCCTCAAACACCTCCGTACACTGGCATCTAATCTCTGCTGGATCCTCACTGAACAGTAGTTTATCGACCAACCCTCGGAAGTTAAGGGCCTTGACCAGTCGTACAGAGATGGCATCCTTATCTAGTACGGCTTAAATGTTCGGCGGCCCAGATAGCTGCGAGCGCTATGGCAACATACGGTAGCCAAGGGCCTGTGACTCCGAAAAACGTACCTACTCCTGAGGCGCTGGCTGATATGGCTTCAGAAATTGTTGGTGATCTTGCAGACCGTCTCGCCAGCCTTCATTGTGAACAGAGAGATCAGAGCCCCAACTGCTGCCAGCAGACAGATAGAACCTTTTATGTAAGTGCGATAGATTCCTTTCACACTGTGTACTAGCTTGCGGGATTCAGGCGCGGTCTCCGCTACATCATCATACTCACCTGCGGTCTCCGCTACATCGTAGTCATCTGCATCATAATCCTCCTCATCACAGTCCTCCTCATAGTCCTCGTCATCTATATCCTCGACTGGCTCTTCATAAGCCTCTGATTCATACATATTTGTTGTTGGGGGACAGCTATATAGTAGATTTAAACTGTAGTCTATAGCATGGCATCTGCAATCTTGAATGCGGGCGTGTTTACCTTAGCGAATTGGGGACTCAGCTTCGCCAACAAGAAGGCAGCAGAGGTCGAGCGTGAGCATCATAACCAGGCGATGGAGAGCTATCTAAGGAGAAGTTTGAGTACAGCAAGGCCCTCGAACATATGTTCCAGTGGGAGGCACGCCGATGCCAACTCCGAGCTCAGGCCAACCAGAGCCTCAAAGAGGCAGATGAGAGTCTCGATGAGTACAACGAGGCTGTAAAGATATCTGAGCCAATGCTCGACTATGAAGCATCGACAGGTCAGAAGACAGCAGAGCTTATAGTAGTTGTGGCAGCTGCAGCCATGACGACAGGAGTCGTGCTGTACGCACGCTCAAGCTGAATACCTGATGTGTTTGACATACATACCTTAGCATAGCCAAAGTAAAGTACCGTCACACATAATGGCCGAGTCCAAGCTATGAAGTTTCCGATGTTGAAGCTGAGCCGGTTGCCCTGATTAGGTGGGATGTTCCTGCCCCCCCCCCCCCTCCCGAGGTGGTGACAGCCCTCGAGTGCCGACTCGAGGTCATCGCTTCCACTGGTTAGTCGCAGAAGTGCCTTAGTTTTCTGTCTGTAGAGTTGGCAGTCAGCCAGCTCGCATACCTCACCAAGAACATTGGTCCCAGCAACCACAAGCTTGAAGTCGTCACCTGTTGGATGGCTCCTCCCTTCCGAACCAGGACTGCAACAGCGACACAGTTCGATGCACCATGATGCAATGTCAGCTCTACCCGTTGGTTAGCTGTGGCTTGGACCTGCTGGTGTGCTCGCTCCACATGCACGATCCGCTGTTTGGAACCCATTTGCTTCAGTTCCTGGTCATTCTCGTCATGCCAGACATGAAGTCTTGACACATTCATCGTCACATCTGCGAGCTGCTCAGTGTACACCCGGAGGAACAGCCTATACTGCATGGCAGCCGGATTCACGTGTGTGTTCTCGAGGAGGGTTAAGAGTGGAACTGCCACAGGCTTCTCGAGACCTGCCCGTAGTTCGAATTCTGTGAACCCCTCATTGCACCCCACAGCGTAGTACCCCTTTCCCTTCGCATAGAAGGTTGGTCTACGAGCCAGCAGACCTATGACTCGGTACTCATCATTCACATAGGTGGTGTCCACGGTGCTGTTGCTCTGCACGATCTCCCACCTGTTCAGAACCTGCGGGAGCTCTGTTCTATTGTGCTCTGAAGCTTGAACTCGAGTGTCAAGCTTTTGATCTCTTGGATCTGTGCCGAGATTGCAAAGTCGATGTACTTCCCAAGAGTGGACAATGGGTTCTCATCGTGTATACTGGGTCGAATGACCGTCAGGCAGTCCTTCCGAGGATCAGTGTGGTGCGATGTCGCGGGTTCAATGGCCCCATCTGGATGTTGCACATACTGTAGCATGTCTACGGTCTGGGTATATAGAGGGTTAAACGGCTGCCATGTTTGGTAAAGTTCTCCAGCAGATTGTCTATAGGCAGCAGGACAAGTCAGCACGACAGCCACGGCGTGCACTGTCCCACTGTGACAGGGTCCGAGGACTGCTTCGTGACATCAACATTATCCACGAGCGAGCCAAGGTCACACCTTCGTCTGATGCGGAGATACTGGCCGCCATAGGGGAAGGAGCGCCAGCTAAAGAACTCCTGACTCAGATACTCTATCGGAAGTTTGACAGCACCCAGGGTAGGACACTCGACCTACCTGTGGCCCAAACCAACAGTCCTGTTATTCTAGCTCTCCGAAAGGCGAGGGTCGACCCCAAAGATCTACTAATGGTCGGGAAGTGGGCTGCAGTATTTAGCCTCCATAGCCAGGAAGGGCGAGAGATGCTGGATAGCCTCCAGTCTGGAGCAAATAACTACTTCAGGGAGGAGGTCAGTGCCGCTATAGTGGAGAGCCATGATACCGGTCATGCAGAAGGTACTCAGGAGGGGTTCACTTTTGGCTGCAAGGACGCTGTTGAGCACATCTTCAACGAAGAAGGGTGAAGGAGATTGGCCAGTGATCTGGCAGCATTTCTGAAATTCCCAGATAACTACCAGGACTACCTCATCAAATCCACTCGCAAGTCAGATGCTCGTCACGCATGGACAAAGTGGATCTTCCGTGAGAAGTTCCAGAAGAAGAGAGTCCTACCATCTGACCCTCAGTGGATAGAGTTTAAGCGACATGCTTCTGACGAAGTTCCTCAAGCTTCTGACGAAGTTCCTCAAGCTTCTGACAAAGTAGCAGAGACTGCGGACGAAGTAGCGGAGACTGCGCAGCCTTCTGATGAATGAAAAAACTTGCGGCAGCTGCGACAGTCTGTCAGCGATGATGCATAGAGCAGGCTAGTTTTCTGGCTGGATTCAGCTTGTAGCTGAAGGTCTGTGCCTTTTCCAGAGATGGCTTTAAGTGTGACAGCTCACCTGTCTCCTTGTTGCTGAAGATGAAGCGGTACAGCTCAGCTGCCCTCTGTACACCTGCGATAAAGTCCCCTTTGACCTCCTTGAGGGTTAGGCTGTCATATATGGTCTCGAGCAAAGAGGATGAAGACAGTTATCTTTGTGTGCCGGATGCGCCTGGTGATGTTGCTGATGTAGGTGACTGTCTTTTGGTCCATTGCAGGGTTATCGATAACTAGAACAAGTGGTTCTGTCAGCCGGGCTCCATCAGTGCTTGCAGGTTCTGCGTCTTGGTGATTGGGCCATTGTACCATTGATCATTACGGTCAACCGCCTCAGACACCAGAAGGATGTATTGAGAGTGTAGATGTTCGACCAGGAGAGCCCGCAGCAAGATGTTTTTCCTGTGTCCTGATGGGTCAATGATCAGCACCACCTGGCCAGCATCGGCCGGCATACTGTCGAATGGTACAGACATGTGTGCGCGGATGGTTAGCACTTGGTCGGCGGTAGCCTCGTCTATATCTGGGAGACTAAACGGCAGTACTTCCTACACCAGCTCTTTCGCCTGCAGCGCGGGGAATCCTGCATAGAGGGCCTGTGTCAGCACTCACAGTGTCTAGCACATCCAGTATCTGTATGATACATGCATGGGAAGACATGACTATCCTGTGGTCTTAAACAGCAAACCAAAGAACGCTGACTTCTTCATCTCTGGTAGCCGGAGGCTGGCGGTAGCACCTGTTTTGCCATCGACAGTGATATGGCTCAGGCCGAGGTTGCTTACCCTGAGATGCTCTCCATCCTGTTGGAATGAGCTCCGTGGTTTCAAGAGATCCTTAACCAGGTCTTGTGCATAGGACTCGGACATAACCTTGATGGCACCAGCCTCATCGACTTCGAGCATACCTCTCATTGTTGCCCTGTCTTTGATGCTCATCCCCTTGTATACGGTCTTGGCCTTGTTAATGGCCGATTTTCCTACCGTATCAGTGTTCCCGATGAGATCTTGGGCTGGGATGATACCTCGGATCTCCCACTGGTCTCCCTCCTCATCGATGTCTAGGAAAGAGATAGGGGCAACAGTGTCCTCTGAACTGAGGTGTGCCTCGCCTAAGTGAGCAAGATCGCCTAGCTCTTTGCTTTCTAGGTCTGTGAGTGACAGAGTCATTGTGCTATATACAGACGGCTTAAACCTACTAGTCATACCCCCACTGAAATAGTTGGGCATAGGAGGACCACGCAGTCGGCCAATGGAATTGGTAACAGTGCTCAGGGTACTGGCCCTCTCTGCAGGGGCATGCCTTGTGGGTGGTCCACCATTCCCGGGCATTGGCAATCCTCAGTCCGCATGCTCGACTATGGGCCACACACCACCCTCTGGCACGCCATGCCTCATATGCTGCAGGGGTCTCGTGATCCATCTCTCACTATTCAGAGGGGTTAAACATAGGCGACGATGATCTCAGCCATTGCACTCGTTGCTAGCCCTGTAACACGTTCACCCATGATCTTGGCGGCAACAGTGTAGGAGGCCACACTGAGTGCGATCTTTGGGATGGGTGAGTTATTCCGAGGCATACCCGGCCACCCGACTCACCAATGTAGTGAGGGCAGCCGCAGTGGCGGCAGGAAGACCCTCATTTCCCCTGTCATCTTCACCACGGCCACATTCCCCGCCACGTTACTGGCGACATGGACTGCCAGAGGTTTTGCTTTGGTCAGTAACTTCTGTGTCTTGGTTCACAGCAGGTTCTCCACCTTCTGAAGACTCGGCTGGCTCTCGGGCAGTTGCTTCACGATCTGTACCATTGACATCATTGCTTAAGCACTGAGTACACAATGCTGTTAAATGTCTGTGTCCTCTGTCGAGAGAGCTAATAAGAGCTTCCCAGTCTGCATCTGCCAGGTGGCCAGGTTGGTACTCAGGAATATTCATCTCTCTATTGAGACATCTTAAACATGTCCAGGCTCGCGCTATGCGAGAAGTACTATGAGGTCTTCCGGAGGGAGTTGAAGGACTACAAGAAAAAGACACCAGATGAGCTCACTCAGCTCTCCGGTGCTGAGCTGACAGAGGAGCTGACAGCTGTGAAGCTCTATCTAGGATTTGGTAAGGGCAGATCTGCTTCCTCAAATACCTTATCATGGGCGGGAGTATCGTCGAGCAGCTCCTGCGAGCTAAAGGTTTCTAAAAGGATCAGGAGTATCTGTCAGATGTTCCAGCAGTTGCAGACCTCCATGGCCTCACCTGACTCAGAGCTGAACAAGGCTCTGCGATACTACAAGCTGGAAAAAGGATGTGCCATGGACCCATCCAGCCCTTGCATGTGCATGTTGGCAGCGTGTATAGGGGCTGTAGGGCAGGCCAAGCTGGTTCAGTGTCTCACCGTGGTCCCCCGCTGCTACTGTAGAGAGCCAGGATAGTCGTATAGCTGATTTGCTAGTGGCGGAGTAGGCTGATCCCGAGCGCCACGATAGCTAGGCCTAACAACACTCGTAGAGCTACCACGGGAAGCAGTGTCGTGTCGACTGGCTGCAGTGTCGGGGTCGGAGCTGCCATGACAAGCGTTGTATTGACTGGCTGCAGTGTCAGGGTCGGAATGACTGTATGGCCCATACTACGCGTAGGTGCGTTGATAGCAGTGTTGAAGCCGAAGTGGACACCGGGAGAACTCTCCTCGACTATCATGTTGCTATAGCCCCTGACTTGGAGGTCCTCGATGTTCACGATCATGTTGCTTGGAATCAACCGTAGGTGTGGTGAAATAGCAAAGTCAAGTTTGCGACGGGCCTTCTGCAACCCCTGCTGGAACTTAGCAATAAGACTACTGGGGTCTGCCAAAATGATCATATCCTCAACGAGACTGATGAACATGGCCTGGACCTCTGCTCCACTGACACCATCTATGGAATGACGCAGCTTGGTCCGTGCTGTAAGGAGGCAGTAGCACAGTGCTTCCAGGGACTAGTTGATCCGAACGATCCCTGCTGGTGTGAGGCCTGAGGTGGTGTGTGGGACAAGGTACTTCGACACATCTGGATAGTCCTGCCGCAAGCCAGTGATGTGCATATTTTGCACCAGTGCTCCAGGGTCGGAGTCTGGATTGAATGAGAATGTCGCTGTCTTCCGGCGGCCTACTCGTCGGGGTGTTCGATAGGGGAATCCTGAGTAGTCACGTCTTGGGTCACCGTACATAGCGCTAGGGTGCGGTTGTCACCACCATGCCACCGATAGTCTGGGTGAGCACTGAACTCTCTCTCTCTCTCTCTCTCTCTCTCTCTCTCTCTCTCTCTCTCTCTCTCTCTGTAGTCTGCTGGCTGCTGAGACACTATGACTATTGAGCTGTGGGTCGAAGTCGTTTGTATCAGGAAGGCTTGCACCCAGCTCATGGAGGATTCGTCGCACCGTGAAGTACACGTGGAATCTGAGCCAGCTGGTGATGAGCACAGCTTCAGGAGTACCAGAATAGGAGTGAAGCAGGGTGGAACTTACTCCACATCCTGCCATGGAACACCACACGGCAAAGTTCAGCTGCTGATTCCAGTATGAGAGGCTTGGAGAAGCCATCCAAGTATGAGCTAGCTTCGCATCCTTGATGGTGATGGCGCTGTTAGTCAGCGGTCGTGGTTTGATGGAGAATCTGGTTCTGGACCGTCCATCCACTGCGATGGAGAATGGTGTTAGCTCTGGTATATCATCCAGTAGACCTCTTAGGCCAGTCAAGGGTGTACCCAGGAGGGGCGGTTGGCTCCGGATGGCTGTCATGAGGTTCAGTGGGAAGGCCATCCATGCTGGTGGTCTTAAAGCTACCGTACAGGCAGCACACTATTTGTAGTCATCTCGACTCCATAGACCGGTGGGGTGACCTCACCGTAACATCTTGTTTTTTAGCTTCTCAATATCAACCCACCCACTGGAGCCTTTGAGGTATTGCTGTCGCACTTTAGGTTTCTCCGTGTGGTACAGGGCTTGGACCTTCAATATATGGTGGTACTCTTCATCGGTGACCTGGCCATCCTCGAGAGCTTTGCTGACAGACTCGTCGATAGTCTGTAGCATACTCTGTGCCAGTGTCACGTACTTAGCATGCTTTTCCAGCCTCCCTGTGATCTGCCGCTTCCCCACCCCCAAGCCCGTAGCCAAGACAGTGGTGGCTAGTGTCACGCCACCCAGTGGGATGGCGACGAGGGCACCCACCCTTGTAGCGAGAGTGGCCACAGCTGCCACACCAGCTCTGGCTCCAATCACACCCGCAGCAGTGGCTGTACACGCGAGGACGTTGTATGCTGTCTTATATCACCCGCACGTTCTGCTGTACTTTTCTGCCTCATGGACGAGATTCTGCCTGATGGTATCTATCTGCTGGAGTCGCCAGCCGTGGATGGTACCGCCCTCATCAGCAGTCAGGGAGGGGTATAGTTCTGGTTGCTTCCGCCACTCTGATTTTGCCATAGTATATCTGGAGGCTTAAACTGGCATCACCTGCAGAATCTTCTCATGAGTCATAGAGGGGTTCATTTTGGAGAGCCCGGCGAACCGTACCAGCTTGCGGGTGTTGAGACACACATCTCTTAGACAGTGGTCATCCAGCACTATGTCGGGTGCCAGTAGCTTTCTGAGACGTGACATCTGGAACTTCACCTTATCACCAAGATAGTAGGTCCGCCGCTGGAGGGATTTCTTGGTCTTACACTTCTGCACCACCTCCTCTTCCCACTGTATGACCTCTGGCTCATCCTCGTCTGAGAAGACACCTGGCTCATCCTCGTCTGTGAAGACATCTGGCTCAGCGTCGTATGTGAAGACATCTGGCTCATCGCCATCTGTCAAGACTCCTGCATTCCGCTTACTCTTCTTCAGGAGGTCCTGCCAGTATTTGGAAGCTTCACTGTTCCTTTGCCTCCTTGCAATGCTCGCGTTCTGTTGATACCGGCTCTCGCACTGTAGTTGCTCTCCTTCTTGTTGCGGTATGAGCATCTGTTCGTTTTGTGCAGGGGTGATGAAGGGGCAACCCTCTTTCATCATCTCGGCAAAGGTCAGATATTCCTGGTATGATATCATGTTGTCGTCAGATCAAGGAGTGTAAACTCTAAATGGGCATCCGATATCCCATCCGTGCTGGCATATATGTTAATGGAGGGGCTATCAAACAGCTGATTTACAGGTGTGAACAGGCTAGGACTGATAGCTTTCCATAGGTTGCTGTTGGCACCCGGGAGATACTCTATCACGTCCCGGCCGACTTCTACCAGTGAGCTGCTGTGTGCACTGCCCGGAGGTTGATGTAGCACATCGGCGTGTATGTATGTTGTGCCCCGCTGGGGCACCTCGAAGAGGACCCATTCTACATGGTACTGTACCACCCGTCTCACCTCTAGAGAGTGCGAGATTACGTTCTCACCACCGGAGAGCAGCAGTTGGACAATCGGCATGGTTATATGTCTCGTTTAAAACCCTCCTATAGCATGCTATGGAATCCATATTTGCTCACTCGACTGGTCTTGCTGACCTCGCAGATGTCTACGCAGTTGATGCTGCCAAGGTAGAAGAGAGCGATGGCAAGTCATTGGCCCTACAGTACGAAGCAAGCTTTAAAGGCATTCTCCCTCCACCCCAATGGTGGTGATGGGGTGGAGCTGCTCACAGACCTCAAGGATGTGACGAAGGCGTGCCTGGGTCGCAACATAGATGGCCACAAGATTGTGTTTCGGGACAATTTCCCGAAGAGGAAGTACATCCTCGAGCCGTTGATTGAGCTCTCGGATAGAGGTGGCAGACATCAACACCCTAAATAGCGACCTCAGCTTTCATCTGGTCAAACCCTGTTCAAGCAGTGCCCCGCTGATGGCTCGTGATGGCCTGCTATTGACCCTGGCAAAAAACCTGCAGTTCATATTTGAGAAGAATTAAGTGTGGTACCGTGCTGGACCTGGGGTTGACTGGCAAACATGGCTGCCCCTATATAGGCCTCCCGCACTCATTGACATAGAGGTTACTCCCCTCTCCACTGTTGTGAAAAAGAATGGGACAGTTTGAAAGCTCTACAATTGGGGATCATCCTTCCTCACCTACATAGGTGAAGGTGTCTCCTGACGAGGGTGGGTCACCGGATCGGGGTTACAGGTGGAAAGCTCCTGCTGCGTCGTCCATTCGATGGACCAGAAGAAGCTGTTAACCTCCAGGAGGGCACACTACGGGTAGATGGGGTGTCACATGTCTCCAAAGTCAAGGGTGCTGTTAAACTGCTTCAGCGAGTCGGACTCACTAGCCTGCAAACGACTCATATAGTCCTAGAGCTATGTTTCTTAGCCGGCGGCAGAGTGAAGCAGCTAGCCCCTGGCCCTGAGGGGATGAAGATCACTATCGATCTGGATGGAACAGGGCTCGATCTGGCACAGATATTTCTTGAGGGGTTCACTCTGTTCAGTTTTCATATATAAACTCTTCATATATAGCCATGATTCTCATCATACTGCTCATGCTGGCGTCTACAGCAGTGGCACAGGGCGCTGAGACTGCCATGATATTGGATGCCAAGTGGGCCCACTTCCGGGATGACCCCCAGTACAATCCTTGGGTCGACCACTTGCGGAGAAACATTTACGACCGCTTTCACCACGTAAAGAGATCGAGTCTGTCTACCACTTCTATGGGGTGGAGAGGGTAGGCCGTGGTTGTCTGCTGGAGACCCCTGCTCAGCACCAGATTCTCTGCGTAACATGTGAACATGCCAGAGTCTGTCGTGGTTCATATGCTAATTACTTTAGCCTCCTCCCAGGTGAGCATTGTGAAGGTAGGTGGAAGCCCATATGGGTGGTCCCATCATGCCGATGCGACTCTGGCAGAGACTACGTGTCTGTCTGAGCCTACACAGAATAGAGGCCAGCCACCGGCCGGTATCCTGAGGAGGTTCCCCCGGACAGTGGGGTCTGCACGGGAGTTTTATTTCCATGTCAGCAACTCCCAGCTCGACCACGAACATCATGTCTCAAATTCCTATGCCCCAGGGATTGAGAGGGCGGTGGGGGCCACGGATCGCCGAACAGTGGCAAGTTGAGGGAGGTGGTATCATTTTGACCCCGACACTACTACTTATGACGTACGCCACTGTCTGGTTTCTGTGTTGCATAATCGAAGCGACGCGGTCCATAGCTTGAGCATTTTCATTACGTACATTTGTTTGACCCGACATGATTGATATTAAAGGTCTCGTGCCCCATTAAATATACACTTTTGCACGAGATATGAGACGCCTGTTGATTTCTGTTCAATTTACCCAGCATGTCATCATCATCAGCATCATCATTTTACGAGGCATAAGCCATTGGCTTGTTATTGCCTCGGTGTTTTTGTTGTAGTATGGCTTGATTTAGTCTCCTCGAACCCGTTAGATTTAAGACTTTGGCCCTTACCACTCTCATGGCAATATTCTATCTTTTGCTGTGTCAATAACAAAGAAGCTGGTATACATTTTCCAACAATTTGGTTGATGCTGTTGCTGTCTATGACAGCAGCGTCCCCCACCAAATTTGCTGAAAAAATGAAACGAGATCATCTTGTAATTTAATTGGAAAAATTAAAATTCTAACATCAGAGTGGAGAGTTAGCACTGATTTGTGGAAATGATGTGGTGCAGATGGGTGTTCCCCGCATCAGCTGCGGTGTGCCACCTGCACTCATGGTTACACCCTGCTGCGCCTAGCATTTGGTTACTTGTTGATTTGTGTAGGTCGTAGTTGGTGTTATTACTGTTGTTTTCATCTTCTGTGTTGATCGCTATCCGAGTTTCCTTCTCTATGCTAGTGTCTCTTCATGCAGACGTGGAAGCAGAGACATGTCTACCGATAATTGAAATCGCGCAGTGCATGTTCTTGCTGATACACAGGCTACTTGAAGATCAGTCCACTGCATTGGAAGTTGCAGTATGACTTTGTGATGGACTGGTATGCATATGCCTGTTCAGTCGAATTCAAATGTTCTTTCTTTGAAGTAGATATCTAGTTTGCTCGTGATGCAACACTACCCAACATGCAATTCATTGACTCCATAATCGTTGTAACTATCGTCTGTATAGGTCAGGATTTCTCAAACAAAACCAATCTGCCTGCACGTGCATATAGTCATTTGTCTTTCAGCTCAGGAAGCGTAAGCATGCACGTAGGACGTATTCACGGCAGTACATTCCATAGCCAGAAGTTCAATGCTGTTCAGTGTAAGTGTGTCAATTGCCATAAAATGCCCATTCTCTATCATAGTTTTTATTTATTACATAGTGTACAGCTTCGTCTTCTAAACACCTCATAAGAGAGGTAAGAATTATAAAGCACTCACAGGTTTCCGAGTTATCCTTATCACTGACAACTTTCAATGCAGTCTCCATGTATTTAGAGCCTAAGCACCGAATACACTCCCGTATCTTCTGATTTCTCCTAGCTGTTCGAAATAGTAAATCCGGTGGCAATGACACTGGGTATACTTGTCTCTGACAAATGTGTATGCTTGTTGCTGCTCGTGGCTGTGTAGTGCACTCACACTCGCGCCCCTAGATGCAGCAGTATTATCGCTGGGGACAGGGTTGTCAACCGCATCGACGTGTCCTATAGGAGATGGCATGGCAGGGTCCCGGTATTTCGGCCTCCACCGCTGATAAACGAGAATCAAACGATTTAAAGTCCGTCGTTTACACGACCGCACAGATCTTTTCTCTGCGAGTTCCATAAACACGAAATACTATGATATATAAATGTTTTAGACAATTGTACACGCAAACTATTTTTGCGGTATGAAGGCACCGGCGAAAGACGCGGGTGCCCAAATGGTAATTTCTGTTAGGGCTTGCCACTTATAAATATGTTGTTCACACTGTAGACTAACATCATCAATAACTATGCACACTATTTAGGATTTAATGTGACGTCATCAGAAAATGTGTAGGCCCACTGCCGCCTACAGCAGACTAATAATTAATAGAGGCTCTGGCCGAAAAGTGTAGTCTAAAAGATAAGGAAGTCTACATGCTCACAGATTAAATAACCCTTGCGCAATCAAAATCTGTAGACTAGGCTGGTTGTGACATGATCGGACGTCTTATGTGTCTCCACAGAGATACTCCAGCAAGAAACACGCTTTAAAACCAGAAAGACATTCCAAAGGCCAACCATAACAACTTGGCTACCGATGATGGAGAAACAAGTATATGCATAGGCCTATGGTGTAGATTTTTGCTCAAAGCATGGCTGCTTTTAAAGGAACGGAAAATGGAAATAACAAATGATGAGTATTGGTAATTTCATACAATATTAAATAAATTATCATCGGTAAAAAATGGAAATGAATCGGAATTATTTGAGAAAAAGCATTTGCTAAATCTAGGAGCACTTAACTTGGCAGCCAATTAGTGGCCGTGCAGGTGCTTCGCACTCCGCCGTGTGTCAACTGTGTGTGCGGGTATACACATAGGCCTACCTGAATATAACTAAAGCACACCTGAATAGTTTTGTAAGCGGTATGAATAGTATTCTCTATAGGCGGCAATGTAGAGCGATTAACACGTTACTGCGAATTCACTATTGATCCCTTTGAAAATGTTATATTTGAGTCACTTTTTCTTGTGGAAGTAACAAGTTTCGGTCAAAATGATTTCAAAATACACTGCTCGTTTACAAGGTCGCAATATGATGCCCACTGAAAATTTTGAAATTCGTAAGACTAATGTAGAACCCGTCTCTGGAAACAACGGCTTTCAGTCAAATGGTTTTAAAACTAGACAGTATTTTACCTGCAGGAAGTAGTGGCTAATCAGCCTAACGCGAATATAACTGAGCTTATATTGACCGGCTGCAGCAGGTATTATTTATTCGCTCTGTGTACACTAAAGTGCATAAGTCCAACTGCGTCACTAATTGGTTCCCGCCAGAGTGACATAAATGGCATTTAGCTGCTTTTTTTCTAATTAATCTGATTTCTGTTTTATACGGGGGGTGGGGGGGTGGGTGGGGGTGTGTGGGTGGGTGGGGGTGGTGGTTTATGTTGATTATTATATAAAGCTATCATTCAAGAGCATGTTAGTTCCATGATCCTTTCCTTTAATGTGTAGCTCTACAAAATCTCTACGCAAATTCAGTGACTTAAAAATACAGTAAAAAATAATGGCCCATAGCGGAGACATAATAGTAGGCCTAATATAATCAGTGGACATACATAAGTCACTGTCATGGTCAGTCACCAAAGTAGCCCACTCCTTTGTTTGTGGTTATACATTTTTATCCCTTGTTTGTGTCGTTCTAAAATTTCTCGCCTATATGTGCGGGTATAAATTCCTGTGTGAAGTGTGATAAAGTTAAAGACCTTGCGTGGTTTAAACGGTGTGCCAACGTCACTCAAACTTTACACTCAAACTTTACATGCACATCATAACAGAGACCGATTCTGGATTCACTGCCATGCTGGGTTTTAGAAGGGTACCAGTAGAAGAGCGACGGGATGGGCGACTGTTCTGATTGGTTGAGAGAGTGATGTCAATATTTGAATTAGGCCACGCCACCTTTTCCCTAAAAAAAATACTTGAATTTGATTGTTCGAGAGCTTATTCTATTGTTCTCTCTCGGCCAATTAGATTCGAGTATTTTTGGCTGGAAAAGGGTGTGTGGCCTAATTCAAATATTGATGGCATCATAACTCTCTCGATTGATCAGATCAGCCACCCACCCCATCGCCACATCTTGGTGATGTAGATCTTTTGATGTGTACCGATGATTGAAATGGGTAAAGGTGAATGGGAAAATCCTGAACGGGGCATGCCAAAGGTTGGGTCACGTGACACCCTACAAGCCAATCAGAGCAGCCACCTATATGGTCTCCACAGCTCAAGCTTTTAATATATTGAAACGTGGCAGTGATGATTAACAGGCGCAATGAGCTGTGAAATGGTTAGGGGGTGTAGCCAAATGAAGGGTTACATGACCACTCACAGCCAATCAGAATGGCCACTACTTGAGATGTAGATTTATTGATAGGTGTAACGAGGTATGAAATGACTAGAGTGGGGGTGAGATCCAGCTGGTTATACGGTTGCCATTGTTCGAGACACGCTGTCAATCGAGGTCATGTGATAAATCCCAACTAATTAGAACAGCTGCGTATACAGTCACCAATGTTTGCTCTGTCGAGCTATTGGCAGGTGTAATGCACTGGAATGCATTAGGGTATATGCAGGCCTCAGAATTTTGCGTAACCAAACCAATCGTTTGCGTGTTGGTTACGCAAAATGAAAATATGCAGAACAAAAAAACGGTTACGTAGATTGCTTACCACGAAAATAAAACCATTTGTCAAGAATCCGCTGCACACAATTTGTGAACTTGATCTAAGAAAATGAGAGACTCTTTCTGCAATGTATTTGTAAAACGTGTAAAAGATCTCAAATAGTGTTGTACATGATAAAATGATGGCCATTATCCTATATTATAAAAGCAATTCGGCACATCTCACTCGCTTGGTTGTTTATAGAAACAAAATGCGAAAGCAACCATAGATGTACGCTTGCTCAGGGGGAATTCCCTTTGGACATTAGCATATTATAATTGCTTCCGAATGTGGATCGCTGGTTGGCTCTTTCGTAACACACCCTCGTGCTTGAAACCTTTGCTTACGAAAATGTGGCAAACTGGTGGACTTTATGTAACATGCCCATGCTTTCGAAACTATCTTGTAAATTACCGATGATTTAACATGGCCGATATAATACTACAACTTGAGTGTTTCTCCTATGATGGATATAAAGAGACCTTTTCCCGATTTCCCAGTCACATAAACATTCCATTCTTACAGAACTGCGTGATCACGTTTACTAATATCAACAATAAAAATTATGTCATGAATCAGCCTAGAGGGGGATTCTGCTAATTCACCAATAATGTGAAATGTCTCGCGTGACTGCGCAGTCGTACTTAATAATAATCGATAATGTGCAGTCGCCGTTTCTGATTGGCTCATGGGACATCTGATATCATTAGGCATGAATGAAAATTACTATCATAGTAAAATTTTGATCACATGCCTCATTGTCATTCATAACGAATTAATCACATGATTTATTTCAACCAATCTCTGTGTGACTCTCTCAATATTGATGGATAATGGCGGAACGAAAAATCTAGTCACTGCCGCTTTTAAACGCAGTAAGGTAATATCTTAGCGCCAACTTTGATGGGTTATATGATCCAATATATTATTACTGTAAGGCTCCGAGAATAATACCACCCGATATTTAAGTAGTTCATTGCTTTGGAGTGATCGAGAAAACAAGACTACCTGTGCGTAGTAACTCTTATTTCTAGTAAATTGCATTTCCAGTAAATTGTCAGTTTAAAGCGTACAAGTTAGGACGGGTGAAGCTATCTACTAAATGTCTTAGAGCTGGTTACGCTTTTTATTGTGACGAACTTGCGGGTTATTGTTTTATATTGGAAAGGTAAACACGGAAAACTACGACATTATTTGGATTTATCTTTACCGTTGGGATGAGCTGCATTTATAATGGCAGAAGCAGAAAATATCGTCGGCAGCATATTATCAATACCATCGCTGATGGTATTGACAGTATTTAGAAATGCGATGATAACGATAACAATATTATCGCGGCTATCATCGGGAAACCGGCCAGCACTAGGGGGTGGGCTGTGTGTGTGTGTGTGTGTGTGTGTGTGTGTGTGTGTGTGTGTGTGTGTGTGTGTGTGCGCGCGCGTGTGTGTGCGTGCATGTGTGCTTGCGTGTGTGTGGCCGATTCACTGTCTTCTGATTACTTATCATTTGACTATAATTGGTATATCAGTAAACTCCTGTCTCTATTTCTCAGGTATTCATCGCACAACTGCATCCGTATCAGCACAAGTTACAGTAGGATTTTTATAAATTATTTGATTATAGACCATCTTGAAAATATGAACAGATCATGCACCTCACCTGCAGGAATTATATGAAGCATGAGCCATTAAAAAGGTTATAGTTTAAGTTTATATCATGCAAAAAACAGCACAACCAATTTGCGTAACCAACAGGTTACAGAAATCACTGATGCGTAACCGAACAATAGGTTATGCAGAAAAGATTCACCTAACCAATTTTTAGGTTACGCAAATTTTCCAAATTTCGAGGCCTGTATATGGCCAAATGAAGGGTCACATGATCTATCAGAACAGCTGCTTATATAGTCGCCATTGGTAGAGCTGTCAATCGAGGTCACATACTATCTCCCAGCCAATCAGCACAGCTGCTTATACAGTCACCAATGTTTGCCCTGTAGAGCTATTGGGAGTGTAATGAGCCATGAAATTGTTAAGGGGGTGGGGGTGGGGGTCGTGGGAAAATGAAGGATCGTGTGACATCACCCAGTCAATCGGAACAGACACTTATATGATCGCCATTATTAGAGCTGCCAATCGAGGTCATGTGCGATCTCTCAGACCATCAGCGCAACCCCTTATACAGTCGCCAATGTTTGTTCAGGAGAGCTATTGTAAGGGCAATGAGCCATGCAACTATTAGGTGTGGCAAAATGAAGGGTCACATGACATTTCCCAGCCAATCAGAAGAGTCGCTTATAAAGTCATCATTGTTTGAGATGTTGAAGGAATTCTACAGAGTTCTAATGTGTTCCAATATGTTCTATCAATCGAGGTCATGGTCCATCTCCCACCCAGGAACCTTTTCAAGAATTTTAAAAATTTAGTAATCATCACAATGAATTCAGCATAGTCTTTTAGTTTGCAAAGTGCCTATACATCTTGGTAACAATGTGTACGTACGAGTTATGAAACAATAAAGAAAAAATGTTAGTTGACAAGAATTTAATGTTGGTACCCATTAAGCATGGAGTGCTTATGCACTAAAGACATCCAGAAAGTGCAATGACATGATGCCCGTCTTCAAAGGTACTATTTGTAGAGCTAGGAAAAGCAATAGAGTAGAACATATAGAGTACATTTATGAGTTAGAACCTCAGTTAAAAGTTTTTATCAGCACTAAGCATCTATATACCAACATATATTGGTATTTTACATCTCCCAGTCGAAGTGAGATGAAACCTACGTCTAGACAAATTAACCTCTTTGACTTTGCCTGATATATACTAAAAACTAACATCGTAGAATTCAAGTTCCCAAGCGAACGACCTCTACGTTGATTTAACTATATATATATGGCCATCAAATAAAATTCACATAGGTCTATTTTTGATAAATTAATTCTCCGAATATACAGCCACTGTCTCTATCTGTCAATGCTGTCTTTCAATTTTTGAAGTAATCACTTAACACTCAAGACTACCAAAAATGGCTCCTACAATGATCTTGAGAAATGTCAACTTGTAGATCAAGAGGAGACAGGTTTTGTTTTGAAATTTTAACATTGGAATGAGTGACTCGATAACCAAGCCAGTCATTGCTATGGTAAATTTTCGAAATCAATCATCCCTTGGTCTTCTCATAGATTGTTACGAGAAAATGGACCTTTTCTTGAACAACTTTGAGTCAACAGGGTTAATTAATTATACATGCAGAGTGTCGACGTCAGCATTTGCGTATTCCTTTGCCCATAACCAACACCCCTTGTCAGAACATATAGGTTTGAAGTACTGTTCAAGTGTGATCTTATCAACAAAAATTACCACTATGAATGTTGTGGCGTGTGGCACTTACCTAAGCTCACAGCGGACTGATCTCTGCTAGCCTTTGATCAACTCATTAATGGTCAAGCCGGCCAAATGACCGCTATAGTAGTCTTGAGGACTATATCATTATTGAAAGCATATTTGCAAGTTGGGAGAAGACAATTTTTTGTAAATTTATCACTACAATGACTGGCTCACCTAGCAAGCCAGTCATTTGTGCTAAATTTTCAAAAACTTGTCTTGCCTTTGCCCGCAAATGGACATTCAGTAATGACAGATTTAGATTTTTCTTAGCCAATCTTGATCATCATAGGGTGATTCACTGTTGTGTGTTGTTTATCTGTCCAAGACAAAGGTCAAATAGGAATTTTGTGCAAAAGTCGGTAAGCAAATTGCTTTACCCCTCTTGTGTCAACTTAACCCTTTAATGGTCAGGCCATCCAGTGACCTCTGCAGTGGTCTCTATGAATTTCCATTTGCAGGCAGAGATTTTATTTAATTTACAACTGGAATGAGTGGCTCGGTAACCTAGCCAATCATTTCAGTTATAATGTTTAAATAAGTCTTCTCTTGTCATGCAAATGGTCCCAGATCAGACAAAAATGCGGATTTTCATTTTACTTTTAATGTTAACATCGGCCTAAACATCATCTAGTGGTCTTGAGAAATATCCATTTGAATGACTTCAAAAGGTTCTTTTTGTAGGTTCCAGTGCTAATTTTACAAAATAGTCTCCTCTTGACTTGCAAATAGACATTAACGGAGGAACAATTTAATATTTAGTATTTGGCACAAGAGGGGTTAATAAATGTTATTTTATTTTCCAACCTCACCATCGTCCACCCCTCTACAGTTCACTTAATGATAGGATAATAGGCGAATTAGATATCATCATATTACTACATTTTTTGCACCAGAATGCTCAAAACTAGTGTACACATGTACTGGCACACACACGCACGCACGCACGCACGCACGCACGCACGCACGCACGCACGCACGCACGCACACACACACACACACACACACACTGATGATGGAAGACATGCTATTGCAAGAGTCAAAGGACATGCGGTTATGCCTAACGAGTGGCGTTATGATGAAGATGTCCACCAGATAGGTATATACTCTAACTCACCAGCATCAGGACGCTGTCATTTGTAGGAACAACGCTACGTAACTAAGAGAATATTATAGAAAAGTTCATCTCTGATAGTGTGTATGCTACCCTTAACAACGAAGAGCTAAAAATAATCATTGAGTATCCTATCAGAGGAGGAGTGGGATCGTGAAAAAGGAAAGAGTACCCATTTTGTCGAATCGTGATGGACCAGGTATTGGATATAACACATCAGCCTGTGGTCGAAAAATCTAACATCTCAAAGAATCATGTCTTAGACCTGAGCGTACATCCATTTTTCAATAACATATTGCCCGAAGATATGGATGGTTTAGATCTAGCCTCCCAGACTCTGAAGCAACAGAAGATGCCTGGGAAGTGGCATAGCTAGAGAATCTATTAACAGTGTACTGTTCCTTAAAAACCATGGATTTACTACAGTGCTTCGGAGGATGACTACGGAGAGGGTTTAAACGATAATGATGTGACAGTTCAGATGGTAGATGTAAAGACATTTTCTACATTATTGGATGAGGTTATAGGTTATCTAGTGAAAGGCGAGTGTTGCGGACGTCTGCACGATCATGCATCATTAGAGAGAACATTCATTTATGGGGAAATTATATTCACTTAATTGGTGTTTTTACTGTTATTAAATCTCAAAACTAAAAACCTGAGTCTGAATCTGTTTTTAAAACGATGTTGTACTGGATGGTGTTATCAATCATTCCCAACCTAGCGTGCTGGTGCTACGCTTATACTTTAACCACATGCACAAGCAACAAAACAACAACAACAACAACAACAACAACAACAACCAGTAACAAGCAGCAACAGCAACAATATGGCCCGTAATACGTTATAATGACATATGCTCTTGCAACAGAGTAGATCACTCCACAGACTCTGATACCATTTGAACGCTGTGTTGTAATCGAGTTTATATGCTTTTGAAACCGTGAATTACTATAATCTCATTTTAAAAGCACACAATAACGAGCCTGATTTCTGCCATGTACCACGTCATCAGTATGCATAACTGTTATTTTAACAAAGTACACCACTTTTAGGTATAAATTGGCATTTGAAAGTAACTATTTATTCTGTTGAAATCTCAAATTTATGAAAATTATGGAAAACTTAGTCCACATGGAACATTTGCATAAAAAACGTAGTCACATAAGGGTTAAACAATGCTCAGTCGAATTAGTTTCAAAATATTCATCAGAATACTTACTAAATGGTAAATCCAGGTTATTCTTACAACTATCAATCCATTCAACAGGCACGGCAGTTGCCGTACTCAAGGGGAGCTCGCAATTCGATATAACCATAACAATGATAGTCAAATTAGGTTCAAAGTATTCGCCATAACGGTTATTATTAATAGTAAGACATCCAATTCCTATGAACAGATTGATCTATTGCACATTCATGATGCTTGGACATGGGTTGGACAATTGTCAAAACTTATCTGCTACAACAGCTGGAACTATTATTAAGTGTTTCTGAGAGCGAGAATGATCATAGTAAATCTATACAATAGACCATGAACTAAATATATAAATAAATACACCTATACAGCTCAAGCATAAGCGTTTAGAATATAAACAATTTAGAATCAATGCAAGAAATAGACAAAAAAGTCTAATATAATTCAACATATGTTGCTGGTGCTAAGGCATAGACTTGATTGCAGGCATGCATGTAGAAGTCCATTGCACCTGTTGACATAATTTTGATATTTTGGCATTCACTCAGAGAGAGAGAGAGAGAGAGAGAGAGAGAGAGAGAGAGAGAGAGAGAGAGAGAGAGAGAGACGTTTGAGGTTTCAGGAACATCAAGCTCTGCCGATGTACCCTCTTGAATATCATTATTGTTATTAACACTTTAACCATCGAATTTGTTTGAGGTTCTCATAGAAAATGTTCATTTGCCGTCGGAGAGACCTATTTCTGAGAAGTTACCACTCGAATGACTGCCACAGTTATCGAGGCAGCCATTCGAGTTGTAAATTTTCAAACAAGAATTCCGCGGAATTAAGTGTCTCGCCTGTCTTCTGTTTATCACAGTAGCATTGACGTTGGCCTTGTGATCTCCATGTTATTATGCTGCTTCAAAACATTATAGGTAACCATGTATTCAATTTTAGTTCCAATAGGATTAACCAATCTGGAAATTTGATTTGCTGAATGGAAAAACTTAAGGTTGAAAAAGCCGAGGTTACATAGCAATATTAGAATGGCCTTGACCTTTGACATATGACCTCCATGTTACCATCCTGTATCCTCTTGGTATAAGTAACCAGGTACTCAAGTTGTCATCCATTATGGTTAAGCAATCCTGAAATATAACATGATAAGATTTGCTAAGCCTAAAAACCTAACATTGAAAAATAACAGTTTTGTAGGGGTAAGAATGACCTTGACCTTCGATGTTGTGATTTCAGCTTCCTAACATTATAGGTAACAATGTATCTAGGTTTAGTTTCAATAAGATTAACCAATCCTGAAAGATAAGCCGAGAATGCAAAAACTTAACATTGAAGTTTTGTATCAAGATCACAGTGACCATGCCTGTTGACCTTGTGACCTCAGTATCAACATGTTCCTTCCTATGTTTATAGGTAACAATGTATCTCAGTTTAGTGCCAATAGGATTAACCAATCCTGAAATATAAGACGCGGAGTTTTGCTAAACGCAAACACTTAACATTGAAAAAACAGTTTTGTATCACAGTCACAGTGACCTTGACCTGTGACCTCACTATCAACTGCTGCTTCCCAACACCATAGCCAACGATGTATCCTAGTTTAGTTCCAATAGGATTAATCAATCCTGAAATATAAGCTGATAAGTTTTGCTAACGCAAAAACTTAACATTGTTGACGCCGTCGTCATCATCGCCGTCGGAAAAATGACAAATGAGACAAAAATAGGCTTCTCTTGGGGTACAAGTGGACCTTTTTCAAGACCCAGTAGAATCAGTTTTTGGCTCAATGTGAACATTAAAGGGTTAAGCCTGACTAGCCTGAGAGATAGCTAATGACTCTAGCGATGTCAATGTTTCCATTACGGGTAACCCCACAGTTCTTAGCACCATTTTTAAATATTAAAAAAAATAATAATTTAAGCGATAGTCTCTTAAACGTGTATGGCTGGGCTGATGATGCTACTGCTGCTGATGATGATGATAATGCTGCTGTTGGTGGTGGTGGTGGTGATGATGGGTAGCTAGGTCGGGTGATGGGTCGGTGTGGGAAGGGACATTATCTCATTTCGAGTAAACCTTATGGTGTGCCCTGAAAGGTGTACGGTTTAGTGAAATAGTCGTCATAAACCATGCACTTTTTATAGGTGAATGTGAAACGTTTTTCTGTATCTGTGCCCAAAAATTTGTGATCTTTTGACCTAATGATGGTATTAGGATGCTTCGTGAACATCTCTAGATTAGGGTGATTGACTGTCACGAGCAGTGTCGAATTCTATACCCTTATTTCTAAAGTTTAGCATTAACCCCTTAACCTTGCAGACACTTGATAATGTCCATCCGTCGGTTTGTACACGTAACTTTTAGACCCATACTAACAAACGCAGTTATTTCACAACCTGATTGAACTTCATTAGTAAAGTAACTGAGCCTGTCGTAACATATAGGAATACACCTTTCCCACATTGACATCATTACACTGGTACTTCAACTTCAACTATGATGTAGTCTCCCTGGTTATCAGGGTAATGCTAAACTGGTTAGCCGCACCGACACCAAAATTAGTAGTTTTTGCTTCTGCTATGTACTCAAAGCTCAGAGTACAACTGATGGCTGGTAATGCCGCCAACAAGCAACTGATGTGCATTGCGCTACTATTGCACTAAAATACACCATAATTTAAACCGTTCCTATAATAAACTAAAAGCACTATATTGTTTTAAGTCATATATCATTGGAAAGCGCATTCAATTGCATAAACATTAATGGATTATTTTTATATTTTGGTAAAATTTTCACTGCCTTATCTGCGTATATAAAATACACCATGATAGCTAGATTCATTAAATCAAGTAGACAATAGGGGCTATTTTAAAATTACAATCAACTGCATTAAATTTTACAAAACTATAAAAACTAATACAGAAATGTATGGAAAACGGCATTAGCTTTCCAATGATGTACGAGCAATAATATTATCAAATTAGGTCTTCATATAAACCGCTTAAAGTCTGTTGAATCTGATTCTCATAGTAAAGTAATGCTGTTTGCGTGTAGGCTATCATGATTACCCACCAGAAGTGATATGTGCAATGCCTTCTGGGAAGGTATCTTCCCTAAATACACTAATGTGGGAAAGGCCTATTAGCAAATGTTTATGACGTTTCTGAAGATACACTACTGAATCGGTGTCGTGATAAATACATGGTGTATCGACTGCTACAAGCCTCTCGAGCACAACTCATCAAGAAAGCAGCGATTACCACATTAGTATGACTATCGCTGAGTATGGATTCGTCCAACTCGCTATAGCTTATTAAGAGTAGCATACTCTGATATCTTTCTATTGGTTAGCAGCTCCAACATTCTCACATATGTATGCACATATTCATGCTTAGGATAGGGCTTCAGAGCGAAATATTACAATAAAGAATTTAGCCTATTTCGCTCTTGTTCTGGGCCCGAATTCATGAAACTTCTTAAGTCCTAGCAAGGCACTTATTTCTTACTTAAGTGTCATGCTTAATATAAGCGGTATTCATGAAAATGATTATCGCCTGCAATGCACGTAAATCTCGACTTAGAAATAAGACACCTCAAGAGGTGTCTTAACGTTGTTCGGAGTGGGGAAAAGAGCATTATTTTTCTGTGTATCAAATTGTGTCTCGTATAAATGGCTGAAAGAGGGCGCCTTCTCCGTAGGGAACGCGTTTTCCGGGACCGGTTGAAACTATGGATGCGTATAGCGATGTATCAGAGATATGGACTAGATAGAGATACAATAATTAGCCTTACTGATGAGCTAGATGCTCAACTTCAGCCACACACCCTTCGAAGTAATGCTCTGTCTCCGCAGTGTTGTTTGTGGCGCTGCGATTCTTTGCAACTGGATCTTTCCAGAGGACAATTGGTGACACCATTCAAGTCTCTCAGTCAACTGCCTGTCGGATAGTGTATGAGGTTTCATCGGCATTGGTAAATATGTTGCCTAGAATGATAAAGTTCACAACTGATGTAGCCAATAGTGTATGCGAATTTTATGACATTGCTGGTTTCCTGACAGTCATAGTGGCAATAGATGGCACACATGTTAGGATTTTGGCCCCGTCTGATCACGAGGAAAGGTACATAAATCGAAAGAACTACCATTCGATTAATACTCAGGTGGTGATGGATGCAAATTACCAATTCATAAATGTCGTTGCAAGGTGGCCTGGTAGCACCCACGATTCGGTAATTTTAAAAGAGAGTGGACTTTCTCATTTGATGGAAGGAAGTGGTGGTGATCAATGTATTCTAGGAGACTCTGGCTACCCTCCAAAGACATAGCTGATGACGCCATACCTGCATCCCAACACTGCGCAAGAACGGGCATACAACAGATCCCATAAATCCACAAGGTGCTTAATCGAAAGAGGTATTGGGAAGTGGAAACGAAGGTTTCACTGCCTCCATTGACAGTTGAGATACTCTCCATTGAGATCATGTAAAATAATTGGAGCATGCGCTGTACTGAACAATATCGCGAAGGACCGAGGTCTACCAGACTTTGTTGAGGAGGGCATTGAGATGCAAGTTCAACCGGATGATGGTAACGGCGACCTGATGCAGGATATCGGAGGAGCTGGTGCAGCAGTCCGGAATCAATTAGCCAACACACATTTCCTATAATTGTAAGTGCACACTACTATTAAAAAGAATTTAATTTCAATTTGTTGTCTGATAGATTCAAACTGGATTGTTCAAGTGATGAAGTGACATGACAAATCTCCAATATTCCCATAGAATTGGCTGTGTGTTCCACGACCACCCTTCAACACAATGGTGAAGAATCATTTGGAAATATGCTCTGACATTTCACGATCATTCAGACAAACGAACGGATGGACAAACGACTAGACGGACGGACGGCTGCGTGCGAGTGCGGGTGGGCGGGTATGCAGGCAGGAACACAGGAATATATACAGACAGATAGGTAGGCAGACAGGCTTGTATGTATGGTGTGCAGACTTATGATTGAACAGAGAGACGGATAGGCGAGGGACGGTTGGGCGGAAGAATTTCTAATAGTCAATTCAAACTCCCAACAATAAGCATTTCAGTGGAATATGATATACTTATATAGAAACATACAACCTGGATTATTTTAATACAGTCAAACCTGGTTATAACGGACGCCTAGTGACACGAAGAAGAATGATTTTTAAAAGTAAGTAATCGCTGAATACAAATCATGTACCATAGTAAATGGCTTTTGGGACCACAAGATGGCGATTCATTAAGACACGTGGTACGACCACCGTCGTAAAGAAACACCATCTTATGTCACCAAAATAGGTGTCTGCTATTGACAGGTTTGGCTGTATATCATTACACCTACGGTGGACAATAATTGTTTGAATGTCATAAGGCCACAGTGATACTGATGAAATGCCTGATAAATCGTTTGATGGATGGCATTGGGATAGCCAAAACAATCAAACACTATGTACCCAACCAACCCAAATTTAAATGCTGGAGATGTTAATTCACATTGTATGTGGTTAGCTATAGGATAGTGTATATGGGCGCCTCATTTCCATCACTATCAACAGGTGGATTTTCAGATGTGACCCTCGCCACGGATTCCTTCTTCTGCTTTTACAAGTATATGTCTAGCGAGAGCTTTTCCTTCTCCATCTCAATCTTCCCCTTCTCCAATTCAATCTTATCCATCTCCATCAAGCATTTCTCTTTCTTTAGTTTCAGGAGTTCGCGATGGAGCTCGTTTGTGGTTTTCTCATCGTCCTCGATCTTTCTCCTCTTAGATGGTTGTGGTGCATTTTCCTCTGACTACGGGCATGGATTTGGTATGGTAACATTGGCAGAAGACTGTGTGGATGGTGAAGACCGAACGCTGGAGCCAGCAGATACAATGGGATGCATCTTGGAGACAGAGTCCAATGACACATCGGAAATTGATGAACGGCTGAAAAATTGCATCGCCTTGTTAACCATTAAATGCAAATACATGTTAAAACCGGCATGTGTATTGATCTTGAGAAATTGCATTTGTAGACCATGAGAAGACTATTTTTTACCACTTACCAGTGAAGTGACTTGATGGTCGAACAAGTCATTCCAGTGATAAATGTTCAAAACTAGTATTCTTTTGACCTGCAAATGGACATTCTCTGTGAAAATACAGAATTTTATTGACATAATTTCGCCATTAAAGTATCAAAGGGAATAAAGTACTATAAACATCACTTAAAATAAAATGTCACATGAATTTTCTCAGTAACATGATTAGGATTTTCAACACGAGATCAGAATTTATTGACCTGTTCTAAGAAGTTTCGTAGTTAACAGATGAGTTTGGGAGGCTATTAATAGGATAATAGTCATAATACAACATCTGATTAAGTTATCTGATTACAGTTTAACAAATCTCAGTAAATTGTATTTCGTTATAAGGATGAATAGGATTTTCGCAGCAAAAATTATATTAATGTCAAATAATTCAAGCGGACTGTTTGCCTGCCTGTAGGTCGGTCTGTATGTCATGCTGTATAGGCCTACCTGTATGTTGGTCCGTATGCCTACATGTACATGTTTTCGGATAAAATTTAAAAAAGATGGTTTTCCGGAAATTGATACACTAATTTCACTTCGACTTCGAATAAAAGAATGTTCAAGAAACCTTTCCAATGTTTGCTCGTCACGATATGGTTAGATATTCGGTTTGGATTGAAATACCGATTTTAAAAACGTCAGACAAATTATATAAAATCGAAAATCTAGAAGGCCTATAATCAATTCATGGTTCATTCATCTTGTTTATCCAAATCTACCTTGTACTTGGATTTGAGAAGCAACTCCCATCCAGTAAGCTGTCGATGCCTCCGGCAATGCCATGTACCATGGGGTCATCTTCTCCCAAAACTTGACATATCTTATTGGATATATCGGATGGTTCTTTGGGCGGAGGACCCCCACCTATAAAACAAATATGATTAAAAATAAACATAATCAACATGAAAAGCACCCCGTCCCCCACCTTCCCGCCGCGCATACACCTGTCCAGCCACTCCCTTTACCCCATGCGTGCAAACACGTACACACGCAATGATTAAATGCATTTCACTTTCGTGTGTCTGGTAGTTTGTCAATCAGTCTCGATTTGAAAATGTTAAAGTGATTTTTCAATAAACTATTTCAAGACAGCAACATCTTATTAAAGCATCTTTTATTGTATAACATTTTATGGGTTTATATTAATATGGTATAATACATTGTGAGGGCTTTCCATCGCGTACCTGTTTTCGCTGCCTCTTTTCGGTACAGCCGAAATTCGTCTTTCATCGTGCTGCATAAATTTTGCCATTTCTTCTGCAGCTCCACGGTGGTTTGAAGGACAGATGGATTCCAACTGTTCATGGCCGTCGCTACGCGCATCCGTGCTTCATGCTTCCGCTTTGTTGTTACATTAGGCGAAAATTTGGCAGAAAGCTTCGTTCTTTCTTTTTCATACCCCTCAACGAGGTGCATTTTCTCTGTTTCAGAAAAATTTGGCTTTCGCTTTTTGGAAGCGCTAGAATTCATATTGGACATAATTAATTTTAGTCTGCAATTGTACGTTAGCAATCGGAAAATCAACACGAGATTAGAATTGAATGAGCTGTTCTAAGGTGTTTTCGTAGTTAACAGATGGGTTTGGGAGGCTATTGATACAATAAATACACTACTGTTGTCCAATGTGAAAACAGTACAGTCAAGCCTGTTTCTAATGGACACCTTCTGAACTAACAACAATACTTATCAAATACATACTGTCACTTAGTACACATAAATTCCAAATATAAAACTGATTTTGTGTCATAAAGATGACGGTACTATATAAGACACGCAGTCTTGCGATCATAGGGTTAAAGGCCCATAATATTGTGAACACAAACGCAGGTGTCCGCTATAGACAGGGTTGACTGCACCCGATCGCAAAGCCAGAGAAAGCGGGCATACATTTCAATGAAATGACCATGATATGAACATTAGTTCCTAGTAATGAGTTGAGCGACGATTTAGGTCAGGTGCTTATATTTATGCACTGCACTTTATTAGGCAAGGTACTTAAGCCCCTTTATGAATCTCATCATAAGTACTGCACTAACTAAAGCACAGCACGCACAGTTTAAGACATCTTAAGTTAAGAATTTTTTAATGAATTCGGACCCTGAGACCCTTAGTCTTACGAAGAGCCTTCATGCAATTTAATCTCCTCATGTGGGAAGTACTCTCGAATATACTCCAGTTTTTCTACGTCTCAGATGGCATCTTCGGGATACCCCCAACACCTCTTACTTAATCTTCAAGAAGTTTTCAATCTATCCCTCAAAATACGTATCAGTACACTGCTCATAGTGCCAGACCTCGATAAATGCCAATACCACGTGCATACAGCATCCACCAGCTTCACAGAAATGCACACCCCTTGATGCACATGTTCATGCTCGGTATGCATACATTCAGCGCTCTGTAGATCGTGAGCAGCCATTACACCTGTATGGTACCAATGGAAAAAATAAATCTTTCAGGGGCAGACAGATGTATTTTATAAGTCGAGTTCTACTGATTTAAAATCTTTAACGATGATGTTCAGTACTCCTAGAGAACACTACCGAGTCTTACATACACTGTGGGACAAAAAAAATGAGACAAACATGATTTATCACATTTTTTATGATTACTCTTTCATGTTAATAAATACAGGTGAAATAAGTGACAATTTTACATAATATAGTATGCATTGTCTGTGTGCAGGGTACCTTCTAGTATGGGATAGCTTTTCCCTTGTTTTTCTTCAGAAATCTCAGCCGTTTGAGCAAGCTGTCTGAAAGACTTTTACAGTGTGCTGCAGCAATGCTGTTCCATTCATGTCTGACTGCTTCCCACAGCTGGTCAGTGCTCCCAAATTGTATGCCAACCAGTTTGGCCTTGATACGCGCCCATATATTCTCTATGGGGTTAAGATCTGGTGACTGTCCAGGCCAAAACATCACTGACAGAGAATGCCGTTCAAACCATGACTTTGTTGTTTTTGCTATGTGTGCCGGGGAATTATCTTGTTGAAAAATAGCTTTTTGTCTTTTATTTTCACTACACAACTTGTTCAGGCTTGGAACCAACCCCTTTTCTAATATGTTTTGATACTCCTTTGCATTAATGGACTTTTCAAATTGCACAAGCTCGCCAACACCAGATGCAGAAAACACACCCCATACCATAATTCCACCTCCTCCATGTTTCACAGTGGTGGAGAGGCATTCTGGGTTATATTTTTCACCTGACCTACGAAGACAGCACTCTGGAGCATCTGTACACAGCTCAAAACGTGACTCATCCCTCCAGAGAACACGCTCAAACCACTGAGAATCATGGTCACGATAGTGCAAAAAATCTTGAGTCTGTCTGCAACGTTCTTTGTGGACAGCAATGGTTTCTTAGCACACTGCTTTGATGAAAACCCAGCTTCCTTGAGCCTCCTTGCAATTGTTCTTCTTGAAACAGCCTTATTTTGTGAATTTCTGAATTCTGCTAATTTGGTGAGTCTTCTTACGATTCTTCAGAACAGTCATTTTCAGCCTTCTTTCATCTCCACATGTTGTCACTTTAGCTCGTCCAGAACCTGCTTTCCGGGCAACAGAACCTGTCACTTGAAATGTGTGACCAATTCTCTGTATTGTAGACAATGGAATCTGAATATCCTCAGACTTTAGAATTTTCTTAATCTCAGGATATGACTTTCCAGCTTGACGAAGACCTGTGATCCGGCTTTTGACTTCAACAGGTACATGGAATTTAGCCTTTTTTTAATCAAAAATAACAACTGCACTCTTCAGGCACAGTGTGGTAATACACAGAGATTACAGAAATGGCTAATGTCTTGTCACCTCGGTCAGCGTAACTCAACTAGCTTGCTAGTTTGGTTAGTTAATTCACTTTAAATCCAGAACACAGAGACGCACTATTTGTCTTTTGTGCATGCATGTAGGTCTAATATAGAACAAGAATCCATTCAGTAGATGGCTTTTGATATGCAAATTAGCTCACTCAGTAGTGGAAAGCTGTTAGACATGAATGGAACCGCATTGACGCAGCACAATGCAAAAAGCTTTCAGACAGCTTGCCCAAATGAGTGAGTTTTGAGACAAAAGAAACATGGGAAAGGCTATCCCATATTAAAAGGTACCCAGCCAATGCATACAATATTATGTAAAATTGTCACTTATTTCACCCGTATTTATTAACATGAAAGAGTAATCATAAAAAATATGATAAATCATGTTTGCCTCATTTTTTTTGCCCAGCAGTGTATGACAGGATATAGTGACATGATATCCATGTATGCTATATACTCGTCTGCAGCATCCTTATGATGCACTAGTGTGATCTCCGTAAAGCACATTACAGGGTATATGGGGCTTGTGATAGGTCCTCGTATTCAGAAATGTATTAATGTTAGCATTGCTAAGTCTCATGGCCGTAAACTGACAACCCCATATTTCTACCGCTTTTAGCCCCAGGCGTCTAAGATGATATGTTTTAGAGTCTTCGATAAGCCTCTTCTAAAGTCAAATGTGGTAAAAAAAATTACACCTCACTAGCTATGTTACAGGCCAGACATTTCAATCATGCATGCTCACGACATCGGTAATACATGTAGTACTCGTCAGTGCTAAGATTCTACAAATCTAGCCAACACCTCGCGTTCGCCACCAATTACAGCATGCTGAATGCGGATGTTTCTAGAATGGGCCACGTAATCCATCCATCGACATGCCTCTACAGAGTTACGCTTCTTATTATGCAGATTAGCGTACCCTTGAACGGGTGGTGTTACTACTTATGTTCATTCAAATAGTTCGTCCGGAACATCTTACTACATAATGACGCTAATGTTAAGGAAGATACGAAAGGGGGTATACTAGTTTCGCTAAACATAACCCAAAGCTTTCTGCAGGCCAATCATAGTATATCTACATCAAACCTACAGTAAAGTTTCATGACATTCCTGAAATTTAAAATGCCATTTTTTTACAGATGCGTACCATGCGTTAAACTCCTGATGCCTGGACACTGACATGCTGTCAGTGGACACTGACATGCTGTCAGTGGACACTGACATGCTGTCAGTCTAATGAAGGCATGGGCTCGTCAAAACGAGCGCCATTCTGGATATGGGCTCCTCCCGAACATCCTTCGGGTATCTCAGCAGGTCTCGGGGCTTGCGATGACACTCCTATAATGCAGGTAAGGGGCCCAATCACAATAATTTGCTGATCGGAGCGGCCAACTGCCTGCTCGGAGGCGTACAAGTCCGGAGGGACATTCCCACGTGCTTGATAATGTGTGCTCCTCATCGGTCTCATCCCTCTTGCTATCTTGGGCCGCGGCGCTTTGTGGCAATCCTTGGCTGGGCTGGTCTGGTCGATGAAGTCAGATGAGACTCTCCTTAATCCGAGTGAATGAGTGTGGCAGAAATTGGAAACGTTCGTTCCGACAGAAGCGGTAAAAAAGACGGGAGAGTTTTGTTACCGACGAAAGAGTTTGCAGACGTGGCAGAAGTGGTTCTGGGAGCGGTGGTTTCTGCAGTGGTAGAAGTGCTAATGGAGACGGAAGTGGTGGTGGTTTCAGTGGAGCAAATATCCCCACTGCGAGGTTGAAAAGGCGTCACCAGGCCGATGGCCGAGTCCTAGTTAGAGGGATCCATTTGGGTTAATCCTGCGGGGAGCAGGAGGTGTTTGCGGATGAGGTGTGTGAGACGGCAGGAAAGTGCCGCAGGTGGCTTTCAGTCTTTCCCACCTGAGTTCGAGCCATGCTATTTTTAGGCATCTCTCTCGGGCACTAGTGTCTGGAGGAGAGTAGAAGAGTGAGAGAAAACGTGGGGGAAAGGTCTTCAGCTAATGGTTAGGTTTTTCCTGGGCTCAGTACACAGTATTTTGGTCACATGACGAAAGTTGTGCACGGGGCGATGTCAGGAGCAATTTGCATCCCTATCGTCTTAGGGTCCTATCCAAACTAGCATCACTCCATAGGCTGAGGGGTCTAAGGAGCGGCGGGAGGAAGCTATCTCGGTGGGAGGAGGGCGGATGGATGAGACTGCGGGCTTTCCCTATCTATCCCAGGCAGTCAGTTCGTTGCTAACGATCACTAATAGTTTCGTCGGTCAATATACTTAGTTAGTTGGTCGCATTAGCCATTTAGTGCCGAGACTACTTATCTATCTCCTAGGAAAAAGGTCTGCCTAAAGCAGAAAGGAAAAGTAGCCTACTTTGGTGTTCAGGGAACACACGAGAGGGGTGAAGATTAGTGGTTGCTGCCTGGTTGATCTAATGTTCTCTGCAGATGTTTCAATCGTTCCTTCCCAAGTTCGAGCCAAGCTCTTTTTAAGCGTCTCTCTCCTCGGGCACCAGTGTCCCGGGCAGGGGAGAGGAGTGAGAGAAAACGCAGGGGAAAGGTCTTCAGCTTTCGTTTAGGTTTTTCCTGGGCTCGTTATGCAGTATTTTGGTTCCAACGTTTTAGTGGGGATCCTGCTAGAGCGCTGTTTTAGAATAAACTATGATGTTTTGTGGGTTACGGTCTCAGGCAGCTGCAAATGGATGCCAAAAAACTTCCGTTCCGAGACTAGACCGTCTTGAGCGGTGTCAAAAACATCTTGATACAGTCCAAGTGGGGGTCTTTCTGAGTTTCAGATGCACAAACTGATCCGTGTAATTAAAGAGACGTGACAGACAAGGACTTTTGGTGATACGGCAGTTATCTGGTTCGGTCACTAGAACTGGTGTTAACCGCTGGATTGAATAATTACCTAACTGACCACTGGCCAAGTGGTCTAAAAAGAAAAAAGGCTTACGCTTTTAAAGGAGCTATGCCGCAATGTCAAATATGCAACCTAAGGTGACACGTTTGTAATGTCTTAGTGCGGCTGAGAAAGTTTAAGTGACAGATCTTTTTCTTGAAATATATCTAAGCATAGGTCACAAGACCTGTCGGTCAGTCAAAAGGATGGCGGGGGATTAGTTGAAGCCAGGAAGAGAAAATGCCTATGGAGAACGGCGCTACATAGCACAAAGTGCTATCACAACGTCGAAGTCATTCGCAATGGAGCAGCAAAAATATGTGGCTACGAGGTTTTCGAGGGCAGTTGGACGTTATGCTGTCCGGCCATCTGTTCCAGAGATGGTGTGGTGGTATTTATGGTGGCAGGCTTCAAGCTTGTCCAGAGCTGCCTCATGGTTCCCACAGATTTTGATACCTGAATTCAAGATCTTTTCAAGGATATTTAAGGTCAACAAAAATAATTTTTAAGAATTAAAAAATAGTTAGCGGTTATTCCCACCCACCCCGCCCCCCCCCACCCCACCCTCTGCCCCACCACCCCAAGCCCTTTTCAGCCGTTCATTCCTCCCTTCATGTTTCGAGTGGTTTGCCATAACCACGGAAGTAGGACAATGAAAAGTTCAAGGGGTTTTCAGGGAAATTTTCAATTCTGGCCAAACTTAATGAATTTCAAGCCTTGAAAATGCTTTTATTTTTTCAAGAATTTTCAATGTTGTGGAAACCTTGTGACTTTGGAGCTGCCAAGCTGTTACAGTTGTACAGCATCAAGGATTCATAGGTTGCGTTATACAAAATTTAATGTAGTCTTTGTTAAGGGCATCTTTGATCTACGAATCCACAACTTCCCATGACGCAGTATGCAGCAAGGTCAGCAGTACTGCAGAGTAGTGAGCCTAGGACTTCACTTTTCTTCCATGATCTGCCGCCACGAAGTGTCATTTTCGTTAGCTTCATGCCTTGTAGATATGTACACTGCTGGGCAAAAAAAATGAGGCAAACATGATTTATCATATTTTTTATGATTACTCTTTCATGTTAATAAATACAGGTGAAATAAGTGACAATTTTACATAATATCGTATGCATTGTCTGTGTGCAGAGTACCTTTTAGTATGGAATAGCTTTTCCCTTGTTGGTTGTGTATATGTCTAAATTTACCCGGCAATGGATTTCTGTGGCTATGCGAGTTTACAGTCCTGTTTTTGGTGGCAAAAGGTGTGCCAGTCATTATTTCGCATGTTTGCGTGATAAGTCCATTTTGTTGATCCAGACTTCTAGCGTTTCATGCCTATATTATGGCTGTACTCAATGAGATGTTATAAGTTTATATAGATGAGTTGACTAAGTTGTGTCATATCTCACTAGAATTTTAATATTTAATATGTTTATTAATAAATTTTCAAGTGGTAGTTTCTTACTTTAGAAATTTTCTGGTAGAGGCAAGAGCGATTCCGCCCTTAGTTCTTCCTCACCCCATTCATTGCCTGTATGAAGGGTCTGTCTCTGTTGTTGTACATGGGTGGGGGTGATTCATCAACTTCAGTTGGTTCAGATGTTGAAGGTTGTTCTGTGTCTGATGCCGCTGGTAATGGTGGTAGAGTGTCCGTTTATGCTGTTGGTGGAATACTTATGCCCTGTGGAGATGATGGCAGAATGTTCCTGTATGGTGATCTCGGCAGGCTTTGTTCTTTTGCAGTTTGGATGTCTCTTGTTGTCACTCGTCTACTGATGTTACATAGACCAATCACATTCTGTTGCTGTGTTGGGAACAGACCGTGTAAGACACGCGGGTGAGATCTGAACTGTTCGGTGCGATTATTATTCTCGCCACACAGCAAAAACCACCAAATGCCTTGTCTTGATTTGAATGGTGGCTGAACGTTGATTAGATCTGACGTTGGTGTAGATGACGTCATATGCAGTGTTGCGTTGTCATTGCAGATGTGACGTAATTAGATTACATCATAAGAGTCACCGAGGGTGGGGGACTTAGTAACTAAATCTCAATAATTAAGTTTACCATAGTAGTTTAAGGGGTTACCAATCAGCGTAATTGATATCGATGGATTCATACAATGGAGTTGGTGAATCCAGAATTTCTCACGATCCTTGCGGGGAGACGTTGCTTCCGTGATGTCAGGATCATAGAGGAGTACTTCTATGATCGCATAGTTTAGGGCGTATCAAAACTAGTCCTCTCTTAGACTGTAAATGGATATTTCCCAAGACCACTGTAGAGGTAAGTTTTGGCCAGCTTGACCAGTAAAGGGTTAAGTGAAAGGATTATAGATTTCAGACCCTCTGAGGAAAGCTGTTCAAAGAAAAGTAATTTCAGAAGTTCCTTGTGTATCATACAATCTTAATGGTCGTGTTTATTAGAAGGAATTCAATATTGTATGAATCTATGTTGATCAACAAAAAATTTGTTAGGTCTATTCTAGTAGGGGATGCTCAGAGATCATGGTCAAACCACGCATTCCTCCAGAAAACGTTATCTTAGTTATGGTTGAACTGTTCTGTTGAGCATAATTATAACAGCAGCCACGTGCGACACACACACACACTTAGAAAACAATGTTTGCAACATTTACTAATACAGGAATGGAAACAAATTTATGAGAAAGTATAGCTCCTTCTCAGTAGTTTTGCCTCACCATAGGAAGACGCTAGCTACATATTTGTTCTATTATTTTTTTGCAAACAATGTAAACCTATACTGAACCTTCATACATGGGACATCCCATAAAAGGTATATCTACTCATCATAAAGAAGCCACCTTTCAAGTTTCATTAAATTATTTTAAACAATTGTGTATGATTTACGATTCAGAACATTGACAAAAATCTTAACACCACATTTTCACACAAAATCTTGGACCAATAAAGGTAAATCCTTCAAATGGCACATCTACCCCTCATAAAGAACCCACCTGCCATGGTTCATTAAGTTATTTTAAGCGATTCTGGATGATGCTGATATGTGAACATTGAGAAATTTTTTTTGGAGTTTTTAGTCACCATAGGCCCAAGGGGCCTGTAACGCTTACCTGGAACATTGGCATTTCAACTAATCTTTACTGAGATTTACATCAATCGGTGCCATTTCCAATGACGTTCAGTCAAATGGTTTAGTATTTGAGATACTGACAACAATCTCTGGACTGCTATTTGCGATAGAGATTTTTAACAATGTTTAAAGGGTAACCTAAATGCAGGGGGAGGGGGGGGGGGGTTAAAACACGCCAAACGATGCTTTTGCACAATCTAATTAAAATAAAATATATTATTTCCATATTTTCCAATTCCTAAATATTAAATTTCGTTATCACGTCGTTTTATTCAATTTCCGTGATTTTGGTAGATAAGTCCTGACTTAATATGTAATTTACAGACAGCATCTGCAAATTTGTAACTTTTTGTGATAATGTTGCAATGATGAATTTTATTTGGCATATAACAGAGTTATCTCACCAATTTAGTCTAAGTATTCAAGCAACAATCAATGTGCTGCATCAGTTGCTGTCTACCTAGCAACATTGGCGTCATCTTCATAATCTGATATCGAGACATCAACGATTGAGTCATCATCATTTTCACACTCTGCGCTGCATTGACAAAGCTCAGTGCATGGTAAGTCTTTGGATTTGCACGAGCATCGATGAGAGGAACAATTCGATTTGCATTGACACCTAACCATCTCAATGAGAGACTTTGGAGCTGGTAAAACATCTGTTGTTTTTGCCTTTAGTTGGCCACCTGTCTCCTTGTATCCATTCTGTAGTGGATCCAGAAACACATGATGTGAAATGTCTGCCTGACCCCACACATTTGCCTGGACTTGTACTCTAAGGACATGCTGTTTCAAAGCACCAATAGTAGTCACTTTCACTATCAGCAAGCTGCTTACAGAATAAATGCCAACGTAACTCAGTGCTTCTCGATAAATTTATCAGATCGTCGATTACATAGCTGTGGGCCTTTAGGAAAAGCTTTAACCATGTTGATTTACCTATCCTAGAGAACCTGCCAATATTGTCTGCTCCAGTAAAGGCATGGAATGCGGGTAATGCTCTTACTTTCTCCATGCCTAGAGTTTTCCATATAGGCCGTAGCTTAATGGTACCAGAAACCATTGAGATAGACGTACTCTTAGGTAGATTGTCAGCACTAAGCCATCCGTGTCTGGAGAGAAAATCACCAACTCTGCTGTATCAAGATTTCGCTGTGTTGCACATATGGCATGATAGATCATTAATGTATCAGCTTCCTCATGATTGTTCTTCTCAAAATGTAGGCTTCTATTACTTATCATCTGGCCTGATGCTGATGCTATGACCAAGGTAGATGAGTCTTTATTGTACTCAATAGTCTTCTCTGCCAGATACTGGGCAAGGTCATTCTTTGTTTGGTCATGAGACAAAAATCTTGTGATAGGGATATGCTTGATACTGGTATCATCTTTGACTTGATATCTAATTGGATCCTTCCCATGTCGTCGTTTCTCTCTGGTCGTGTTTTTCAGGGAATCTGCTTGATATGTATCAAATACAAGAATGATCTCATCATATCCTGCTGTCAGACTCATTAACCTGTCATTAAAACATTTACTAAGGTCGTTGACTGTCACAATAGTTGCTGGTTTCTGTGCCAGCTTCTGGACAAGAACCATTCCATCCATAACTGCGATTCTCCTACTAGATTCCTTAGTTACGACGGCAGTTGCTTCTGTTGCACCTAATAAGAGTGAATCCTCTGCGCTCTCGGTTTGTGGTAGGTCAGTCAGGAGCTTGATTAACTTCGACTTGTCAGTGCACTGTAGGACAGAGCCACACGGAGCAAACAGCGCCCTCGGTGTCAGTGTGAATTCAAAGTTGCCGATCGAATACTTCAAATCAATGTCTCGACTCGACTTTGCGAGAATCATCAGCCTAGCATATAGATCTTTAGTTTCCTTGAGATCAACAGCTTTGTCACGAATACGTAGTTGTCTTTTTGTTTCCAGATGTATACATCTTGTTTTTCTCACGCTTCACTGTTGCCCAAAGGCTTACCTCTCCATTAATGCGCTCTTTCACATACTCTTCATATAATGTCTGTCCTCTTTCGTCTACATCCAGGATTTGTGGTACCGACTCTTGTGGTACATAAGCAAGTGAGATAATGTTGTAGATCATGTCACCTTCAGCATCGAAAGGATTACCATGAGTCAGTATGGCAGCCTTTATCTTGTCGATTGTGGTGTGTTCGTGTTTAACAGCACTTGCTCCAATGCCATGGTGATCTCTGACCTTGTCTTCTTGCAAATCAAATTGACACATGAATTCCCGGGATAACCGTGACAGTTCTGGAGCAGCGAGGAAAAATCGCTGTCTCACATTTGCATTGTTAGATATTCCAATTAGGCCCGAGTGCACTTTCATCATTTTGTTCAGATGCTCACATGCATGATCCGCACCAATTGAAGTGAATGGAATGTCATTCTTAGTCACTGCAATGTTTTCAGTTTCAAATTCTTGCCATGTGTCTGGATGATTCTGCTTGAGTGCATACATATCTGCTATGTATCTTGGCCAAAGACGTTTGTATTTGATTCTATCAAAAGCAGAGAATAACTTGCTCAGTGCTTCTCCAGCTTCAAGATGGAGGGTCAGATCAGTATTTCGGGATGCTGCGACAAAGAAAAGGATTGTTTCCACATGGTGCAGACAGTTCATTAATGACTTGAACATCGCATGTTGGGACCTCTTTGTCACCCATGTCTGAAGGAGATTCAGCATATCAGTATTAGACAGCACTTGGAGAAGATTGCTATGAGCCGGCATCACTGATTCTGCCCGGCTGGCTTGGTTTGATTTACTGCATGCCTCTTCTATGTCATCTGTAGCTGATATGTATGCATCCCTTAGATTTGGATACTCTTTGAAGAATTCGTCAAAGACCAGTTCATACAATGCGATGTAAGAGTAGATATGAGCATGAAGAGAACGTGAGTAGTGCTTGCATTTCAGGATTTGTGTTGTTGTGGTAGAGCTAAAGACATCAGCCTCGATCTATGCATCGTCTATTCCGGAATTCTCAATAGAAGTACCGTCTTGGGATAACACCACTCTTTAAATTGGCGTTGACATCTACAAGCTGCACTGCTTTCTCATACAGGACCATGTCAAAAGTAATGACTGTTAGATGGTCTTTACCAACAGCCATCTCCTTCAATGTTTGTGCTTGTTTAATTACAGTCATTAGCGTTGACCATTCATGAGCCAGCTCTGGGAGAAGAGGCAATGCACCAACATTGGTTAGAGATCTACTTGATGACAGGAGTGAATTATACCCAGCCCACCCAGGAACCAAACACATCTCTTTCCTTTCATCCATCCTCGCAACAACAGATGCTATGACCCAACCCATATGGGTCAGCTGATAAGTCTGCAACACCGGTTTTACTCAACACAAAATTACTTTGCATTCCAGGTTGAGCCTTTGGTTTGACGCATGGCAACATAGATGTGTGTTGTGGTGTAATGGATAAGCTCTTTGCATCACCAATGTTTAAAGGTGGTGCAATGGATTCCCTGGGTGCAGAAGCTTTTTGATAGACCGCAACAATTGTTCCATGTGTAGTACCTTTACCATCAATGGTATCCTCAGCAAAATCGGTGTTGTCCACAGCAAAGAAAACAAATGTCCCTTTCTTTAGAAATGGTGGTACATACAGATTACTGAATTGTCTCATGTTTTCGACAACCGAGTTAGCTATTGCTGTTTCTAGAAGCATGGTATGGTGGTAGGATATGCAACAGTTCTGTGCATGAAGAAGATTCACAATCTTCTTTTTCCTGGTGTCGTGATGCACAGATAATGCCAATCCTAGAACCTGAGAATTTTCTCTTCTTTGCTGGGATCTGAATTTTTCAGAAGAGGCAGTTTTAGGTTTATGCATCACTTGCCTATCAGATTTAAGTCCAAACATGAGGGTTTGACAAGATGTAAGCACTGCTCTATCAGCGAGACACTGGTTTTGCTATCCAAACTATCTACAGGTCCAACCATTATCCATCGTATCAGTGTGTATAGTTCACATGGGATGTCATCCATATTGCTGGAAACAAGGACTGAACCAGGTTCACCATCATTCTTAGTGAATGTTGTGATGCTTTTTCGAACAATCTGTGCTGCCCTATAGATCGCCTTCATGCCTTCCATACCATCATCTTCACACATCGCAGAACGAACCATTTCTTCCTCACATGCTTCTAGCGAGTACAGAACGGCACACTTGCGCCTGTCCTTTTGAAGGACAGATCTTACATGATTTAGCTCAGAAAGAATATTCTCTTTCAGCCACTGCCTACTAAATGTAGGTGAATGATTGTCCAAGGATTTACGGTCAAACATGTTTATATATGTTATTTCTATGTCAGCCATAGACAGATAAGCCCCATTTCGGGTGTGTGTATCAACAATATGGATAATTTCAATCAGACATGCCATTTGCCGGGAGAGATCATTCTCAGCATTTCTTGCAGTATCTGAATCTCGTAAAATGTGGAAAACATGCTTCCTCCAGCATGGCATGTGATACCGGACATCAATTGCATGTGCATCACACGGGGAAAGCGAGGTATTTAATCTAGTAAGTAATGCTGTATCTTGTGCTATTTCCAATGCATCTCTTAGGGCTTTACCAGCATTATGAGTTCTTAATTTGAACAACTGCTGATTATGATCGTCTGTCTGGCAGAAGAAACACAGTTCCTTACACAGTGGAATTGTCGAGGAACGTGTAAATACTGAAGTTGATGTCGATGCCTCATCAATAGCATTTTTCCTCTTTATCCCACGTTTCTTAGTAATGTAAGACCCACTAGATAGTGCATCCTCTATGCGATTTCATGCACGTCGTATTTCTTCTTTGTTATTGGCAGTAGAGTAACAACTGCGATGCCAACCCGCTTTATGTGAAGATAGGTCACCAAGTTTAAGTCTTTTCTGAATTTCAATGTATGAACCATCTTTCAATGTTGCTCTCTCTTCGACTGCTTGCAACAAATTGGTAAATGAGTCTATTCTTGGATGCTGCACCATTGGTCCTTTAACAGTAGCATCTGTCTGGCATAACATGCATAGCTTCCAGTTTGTTAACTCCTGTGTTGCATCAAGCTCATGATTTACTCAAATTTGATGACAAAATATATTTGATCAATGCTTATTGCAAGATTACAAACGATAATCCTGAAGATTATTGCTGTCTGATTGTTTATTGCAGATCTATGAGCAGACGATCATTTGAACAACTTTTCTGCAAAAATTTGCTTTCAGTTTACTTTTATTTGAAAGTTACCCTGGGCCATCCATTATTGTAAAATTGTGACACGCCGCTCACCATATACATACTCTGTCATAATATGTTTATTAATAAACATGATGGCAATGTGATTACGTAGATAACAGGCCATTGGGCTATATCGTCATTCTATCCCATCTATAGGATTACTATGGGCTACTGTTACTGTTAAATATTGTAACAAATATTGATTTAGAAAAAAGGTGCGACATTTGCAGATGTTGTGTGAGAATTGCTTATTATTTTGGGAATTATCAACCAAAACATTATTTCTGGCACTTGAAGTAATTATAAATGTTATCAATGCATTCGTTGACCCAGAAAACCTAGATATAGACATCAAAATTGTGAATTTAGGGTACATGGTTGCAGATATATTGGATTTCGAAGGATTTAGATGGCGGCCATTTTGAAAATTCAAGATGGCCGCCATGAAGACATTTATGCAAATGCAAAAATTGGTTTTTGAAATTGGCATATAAAATGCTTTCCAAAAATATATAGTGTTACAAATCCCCAAAAATCCTGAACGAAAATACATAATGAACCCTACTAACAGTGTCTATAGATACAGACAAAATCGCGTATTTGGCGTTCTTATACGCGCTCAGGGAGTGCAGGGAGAGGGGGTGGGTAAAACCTCTATACTAAGGCCACCTGTTACATGTCTGCATGCGTAGAAAACACCTCTATACTACGGCAATCTGTCATATAGTCTGCGCGTAAACGTGAATCTCATTTCCAACCTCACGATAAAGTTGTTGTTAAATAATTTGGAGCCGTTCAAGTGGAATGCGTTCCTGACTTGTAGCCTACAGCAGAAACGTTACATAAAATTACCCTAAAAATATCCAACCTGATTTGCGGGATGTAAAATTAACTTGGATGAGCAACTCGTTAGTGGAATGTGATCACTACTAGATTGCGGTCAATTTCTACTACTGTAGCTTCTGGATAGAGGGAGTGGTAAATTCAACATCTGGTATTGGCCACTGGCACAACCGAACAAAACAAGATGACCACTGGAAAAATTTACCAATCAAATTTCTGTGAAGAAGCTTTAGCCAAGTTTTATTAAAATTGGCCTACTGGTTAATACGTCATCTTTTTATGATTTTCTCAGAGATTTGCAGAAAGTACAAGATGTCCGCCAAAAACACGGAGCTTTGATTGATTCATGGCAGACATGTTTTTTTACATATCAACTTTCCACGGAAAATTTTAATGTAGTTTCGGCCCTAATAATATCTGCCAAATTTCGGCCCGATCCATTCAGTGGTTTTCGCGAGAACTAGGTCATCCAAGATGGCCACCGAACCATTTAGCAAATCAAGTTCCCTCAAACATACTTCAACTCTTGCCCTATATTATATGTCATTAGGTTTGCATCGATCCCCCAAGCGGTTTCGGAGAAGATTTTTAAAGACGTTTCTAAAAGTCGGCCAAAGTCCAAGATGGCCACTGGCCCAAATGGCCGATCGTCTTCCTTTGAACAAACCTGTATTCCTATGCCGTAAGGATTGTTCCTGCCACATATAATTGAAATCAGCCCAGTGGTTCTCAGACATTTTAAATTTCCCATTGCTTTAGTATGGGAGCTTTGGTGGGAAAATGATCCAAGATGGCCACCAATTCAGTTATCCGACAGTTTTGAAAATGGTAAATTTGAAATCAGAATGACCAAAAAGATATATAATATCAATTTCTGCCTCAAAATCTGTCAAATAAAAATCCAATATGGCCGCCAAACTACATTTTGATTGGTCCACGGCGGCCAGGTTTTTTGATGGATCAACTCACCTAGAACAAACTTAGTCCCTAATCATATCTGCCAAATATCGGCTGGATCTATTCAGCGGTTCTGGGGAAGTGGTTTTTGTGAAAACTAGATCATCCTAGATGGCTGCCGAACTATTTGGTCAATCAAGTTCACTGGAACAAACTTAGTTCAGCTGTTGCCCTAGATGATATGTCCTGAAGCTTGAATCGATTCCCCCAAGCGGTTTTGGAGAAGATTTTGACATTTCTAAAAATTTGCCAAAATCCTAGAAGGCCGTCGACCAAATTGGCCGATAGACTTCGTTTGAACAAACTGGGATCCCTATGCCCTAAGGATGCTTCCTGCCAAATATAATTGAAATCAGCACAGTTGTTTTTGAGGTTGTTTAAAGAAAAATTTGATGGAGACACTAGCCATCCTGGTCAGGTGAGCTACAAATGTAGGTTTTGAAATATGTTATGCAGGAAAAACTATTCACGATTATTCGATTATTTAATTTTTAATCATAACAATTTCATGATTTAAAAAATAATCGCAATTTTCCATTAAATCACGTAATCATGCAATCCTATCAGGCGCCTGTTGACGCTCACCTGGACCATTAGCGTTTGAACCATCTGCATTTAAATACAGTGTAGACATAATGGATAATTTTTGGAAAATCCAAGATGGTCACCAGATAAATTGAGCAATCAAAATTCCTGTTTGATATGCTGAAGCCTACGGCCATAGAATCGTTCCAGACACATTTATTGAAATCAGGTTCTTGATTAAGGAGTAACATTTCAAATGGTTCTTGAAAATCTTCAGCAAATCCCCAAGATGGCCACAAAAAATGGCCAATCAAATCTCTGAATAGAAGTTTTAGAGGCTACCACCATAGGATCCTTCCACCCAAATTTGGTTAAAATCTTCCAAGCAGTTTATGAGGCGATATGATTTAAAGGATTTCTGGATAAGTTTCAGAAAATCCAAGCTGGTCAGCCAAGTTAGTCAGACATCTCATTGAAAGGTTTAATTCATAAATGAGGATTATGACAGCTGTGTATAAATGACAGTTCTCTATGGTCCCCCAGAGTGTCCTTTATCAACAGGCTTGTGTGTGATTTTATCGTTCACAATAGTCTTTTGATGATTTTATTGAAGGTTTTGTAGACATCCTTTCAACTATACAGATGAGATATTACAAATTCATCATACAATGTAAAAATTTGGTTGAATATTTTGAAAAAGACTGAACATAAGTAATGATTGTGATGTCATTAATCAAATGGTGTGCCAATATTTTATTGCCAACACCACTCTACCCAAATGCAAATGATAAAACAGATGCCTAGGAGTAGGCCATATGATTTCCGTTATGAATGGTTAACCCTTTTACTCGAAGGAACGCTTATAGGACCGATTCGATATAAATTCCAACACTTATCTTGGCGCGATGTATGGAAGAGTGATCTGCATTAGTATTTGAATTGTGAACTATTGGATCAAAAGATGGATACAGTAAAGAGGAAAATAAACACACAGATTTTGATAAATTAATATTCATTCATTCTTGCCTTCTTTCTTTTGTGACAATTCAAATTAAATCAGTAGTATACTGTATATATGAAATAATTCTTCTAAATAATTTATTGTGTGAAGATGTATATGGTTCTATTGAACCAGGGTGTCAGAATCTGTGATCTGAAATAACCGCTGAATCCTTCTATTGAGACCTCTGTTGAATATCAGTAAAACTAATTTGATAGAAACAAGATCCCTATGATGACAAAGTGATATCTAGATTGAAACACCCATTATCAGTAGACGAGTGATCCTGGCTGATCCAATCCCTGCTCATTCATTAAGTTTTGCTATTAATCACATCAAATCCATTCTTTGATCTAATGCCACTTATATCAATCCTCCAAGCAGGGATGGGGTTAATTCCATTTTATCCATTCCAATTCCAATTCCACCTCAATTCATTTTATCAATTCCAATTTCGTTTCCGCATCAATTCATTTTATCAATTCCAATTCCACGCAGAAAAGGTCAATTCCAATTCCAATTCTAAACCAATATTTACTTGAGATCAACATTGTTATATTTTAACCATTTAATGCCCAAGATTGGCCAAGAAAAAATAGATTTATCATTAGCAAATGTCCATTTGCAGGATAAGAGAAGACTATTTTTTTAAATTTAACAATGCAATGACTGGCTTAGTTATGGAATAAGTCATTCCATTGGTAAATTTTCAAAAATAGTCTCTTAGCATACATATGATCATTCCTCAAGACCAGTTCAAGACATTTTTGACTGACTTCGCCATTAATATTTAAAACAATTAGAATAAAAATTGTTGTTGGCAATAGGTAGTTCTAGCTTTCAGTCCAAAAGGTCACATTCAACAGATCTTATTTTTAGTTTATTTGACTTAATTATAGCTTAATGCGAAGTTTTTTTCTGATGAATATGACTAAAGGTTAATGCCATGTCGAACTATTGTAGATACATGTAAACCTCACTATTTAAAAGTTTGCATTAAAAACCATTAGAATACTATGTATATAGTACAATACTGAGTGAGCTTACTGAGCACATGAAATGTATTGGTACTGAACGAAATTACACATTTTGACCATATAGAGATCTACAATGTAACATATAACGTTGGCATAATATAACAGTTTAACTAGAATTTACAGAAACAAAAACATAATTCGAACAAACATGAAATTACATAATATATACAGTCAGCCTTCTGCGACTAGCCACATTGTTCTGGAAGCAAGAGGATGGCGCTTCTCCAAGACAGGTGGTCCGAATACCACCTGTCTAAAGTACGCACAGTTGCTAATGGAGGGATCCAATCTGTCACCCAAGTAATTGACGTCATATTAAATTACTTTATTAGAGGGCTAATGTCATAATCATTAGTAGGTTTAACAGTCGGGAAAAATTGAATAGTCCGCAATGAAGTGCCAATTGTATGTGTTTGATTGATTTATAGTTTAATAACTGTTCTGTTGAAAGGTTTGAATCTAACTTGACCTGGAGCCGTTGCTGCCATAGGCAGCCACTGTTCACAGGCAAATTAGCTTCAAGATATACAACATTTTAACTGTACAGTTACTCTGAAATTGAAGTTCTGGGTGTCAGGGTTCAAGTTATATAAATTCATCCCAACTTGCGCAGAACTTATGTGGAGCTTAGTTAGAAAACGGCATAGACAATTAGGTCATCAGGGAGCTGACGTCACGGTCATTACAAGGTTTAACGTAGCAATTCCGTTATGAAGTCTACGAATTGTATGTCTTTGATCGATCTACAAGTTAATAAACATTATGTTGAGTAGTTTGAAACTAACCTGGCCGGGGGCCGTTGCTGCCGTAGACAGTCACTGCCCGGAGGCAAATTAGCCTCAATATATCCAACAGTTTAGCTGCATGTATAGTTACTCTGAGACTGAGATTCTGGGAATTCCAGGTTCAAAGTATATAAATTGGTCCCAACACACACATAGCTTGGACGGCGATAATCTAGAAATGGATGGTGCATAAGTATAAATGGATCCCTATATTCTTGTTGTCCATAATGTGGTGGTCGCTTCAGACAATTAGCAGCCTTAGATTTGTACAGCTGCGTTCTTGAATTCAAACGCCCATGGGCCCCTCTATTCCTGTGGCCCGTAAGGTTGTTGCTTACGATAATTATCAGCATCAGACATGTACAGTTGTGTTTCTGCGTTCAAACGCGTAGTATATATATTTAGCAAAATTCTGCAGTACATTTCTCTTTAATAACTCCCAATTTTTTAACGCGAGGCGTGTAATTAAGTACTTTACTCTGAGGTCTTGGTATTTAGGAAAAGGAAATGGTGCTCATCTTCAACGCAGCCTAGATCGCAATAATAACATATTCTATCTTGCCTCTCTAATTTGAGGTGTCTACCCTTTTCGATCTGCAGTACATGTACTCATTCGGAACTTTGTGAGTGCTACTCTGTATTTTCGGTTATACCTATCATCTAGTAAATAGTTTTCCATAGCAAACGCACATTTAGCGGTTTTATAAAAGTCATATCTGCTATGGCTGGTGTCGTTTAATGACACCGACCAGTAAGAAATAAACCTGTTTTGCAAATATTGTTTGATATTTTTTAAAGTGTCATTAATATTCTTCGATCCATGATTATTCCAAGGCTCTGTGAAACCGAAGTTTTCCAACATTTTTCTAATGCTTGTGACCCAGTTAGTGCTTATTGCTGAATTGTCGTTCTTATACATTTCTAGATATGCTTTGTAAATAATCGATGTTTTCGGGATTTCGGAAACGATGTGTATCCAATATTTTATAGCGTGTACTATAGATTGGATATAGATTGGATAGTGGCCTACATCACCAAGGACACATAAGTTTGGTGTTTTAGAATGAACGCCTAGTATGTTTTTGCAAAATTTTAAATGAAGATGTTCACCTTCGAAGCTAGTTACAAATTTGTCTTCTATCACTTCGTTTCTCTCAAGGGACGGTAGTAGATTTAGCGGGCCCCATACTTCTGCATTATAGGTAAGAATGGGTCGTATTAATGTATCAAACAATTTAAGTTGATTATCGACAGATAGATGATGGAATTGGTTTAAGCTTTTCAGGCTAAAAATGGCCCTCATTGACTTTTGTTTTAGATCATCTTGAGTGAACCATCTGTCTGCGGTAATGAAGCTTTCATCAGGTGGGCTGTTTGTGTTTCTAAATTCCTTTAGTAATTTCCAGTATGAAGAGCTATTGTTTTGGCTAGTGTTCATTTGGCTTATTATATTTTTAATATAAATATTCTTTTTATACTTTATGAGTTTTTTATAACACTTTAGCTTTAAGAAAAACTGGGAGTGGTTCTGATTATTCGGATTTTTAGACAATACCTTTGCCAAATTTCGAATAGTTCGTTTCAGGTCAAGGCATGATTGGTCGAACCATTTCCTTTTACATGTTCTCTTCCGCCGCTTGGCGTTGGGTAAGATTTTACGAAGGGATCTATCAGCAATTGAGCAATATAGGTGATTTATGCTGGATAGCGCCACCCCCAGATCTGTACTGCTATTATCATCTATGAAGTTCATTGATTTAATTATGCTATCAACTTCTCTCTTTGTATCAATATTGTTGCATACATCGATGAATTTCTGTTTTGATACGTCTGACCAGATATATTTAGCAGGGAGGGGTCTGGGTGCGGTTACGTCTCTATTATGTGAGCTGCTACTTGGCAGTCCACTTGGCATGTCATTCACTGATAGCTCAAGAGATAATTTACAATGATCTGAAGCCAGTTCTAGAGACTCCACTTTAAAATAGACAATTGAAGATAGCATATCGACATCCATCAGAAAGTAATCGATTACGCTGCTACCATTATATTTGTGACATGTAAATTTTCCAAACAAATCACCAAGTGTCCTATCATTAACAATTCGTAGTCCGGTCCCGATACATAGGTCTAATAGCATTTTCCCGTAATTATTCGGGGATTTAGTATCTTGTGTATTTCCATTTCTGACATGCGTTGATGGCGGGCCTACAATTTCACAGTCGGGTAGGTAAACCGATAAATCACACTCATCAGGGACAAAATCTGGAGATTTCCCACATCTAGCATTAAAGTCGCCGCAGATTAATACAGAACCCTCTTGAGAAAATGATGCTGTCATGCTCGAGTGTCGGGACCAGATCGAGATTGTTTCTCATTGAATAGGTTGTGTTTTCAGGAGGTAGGTAAACAACAGCAATATAGATATCTTTAGCCAGTCCAAATGTAAATCTGTCCATTTTAGCCCAAACAATTTCATTAGATGATTTAATCTGAACTCATGTATGTAGAGTTTGAATAACACCTGTGTGTGGTTTAAAATCTGAGCCACTTCACAGAAGTGGTTGTTCAAAGATTCCTTTGTTATGTAGGAGGGTATAATTACAGGGCAATTATCTTGTAATGTACTCCTTTCTTCACCCATTTCATTCCATGCAGATGATAGTTATTACTTTACTGAACACTATTGCTAACATCTTGATGAATAATTTTAACACAGTTTGGTTATCTTGGTTCTAGCTTATATATTTGAAATCATTTTAACTAATTTGTATGATTTTAACAATGACATGATTTCATAGAGATGAAAACCTGTTTCCAGGGAATGCAGAATGAAATAAGTTCAAGATCAGCAGCTTTGATTGAATAAAGGAGGTACAAAGTTCATGTAGGATAAAAGGCTTAATTGGGCACTGGTCATGGAGAATTGAGTTAATTCAATAATGTATTAAAGTTCATAGCATTTATCAGATCCTTATTATATCAGAGTGAGAGATTATTTTTGAAAATTTACCATTGGAATTACTGGCTGAGTTATCCAGCTAGCCACTCCGGTGGTGAATTTTCAAAAATAGTCTTCCATTGGCCTGCCAATGCACATTTCTGAAACTCATTGCAGAAGGTGTTTTGGCCGGCCTATGTGTTACAGGGTTAAGGACTAACTTGCTCATCACTGAATTATCAGTATCTCAAACTCTAGTCTTCAAACCAAACATATAGCTAAGCTGTTAAAATTAATTTTAATAGAAACTGTGCAGCCTTAGGAGACAAAAGTATTTAATCAAATTAATTTTAAAATATTCAATAAAGTGTCTAATAGCAGCTGGCATAATAAATATCATCAACCTGCAGATAGAATGGAATGTGGTAACTGGTATCATATAGATCATTTAGGATGAAATGCATTAAGGGAATATAAAGAGCAGTGTATAATTTACAGATATGACATGTACATTGTATTGCCAACACTGTTCAGTAAATCTATCACAAATTATGACTGGAATTGATTGGAATTGAATTGGAATTTATCAACTGTGGTCAATTCAAATTATCAATTCCAAATCCAATTCCAATTCCGTTGTCTTAAAATTTATCAATTCCAATTCCGGAGTCCTCAGATTTATCAATTCCAATTCCGGAATTGAATTGGAATTGACTGATCAATTCCTATTCCAATCAGAATTGACCCCAACCCTTCCTCAAAGAAGATCACAGACGATTAAATTTACTTCAGAATCATAAATGCCCTTAGTTAACTGGAGATTAGATCTGGGTACATCCCCTATCCAAGTTGAAAATGATCACTACTCGATCTGTTCAATGTAGACCACCATCAACTATTGAATCATTTGGAACCTAGGACCGACATGGACCATTGGATAATCCCATGACTTTATAACATGATTTTGTCAATTAAAATTTAGAATTAATGGTTCTTGGTTCAGAATTTAGATTTGAAATATCAACCTGCCTGTCATGTTAATAACTATAGTAACTAGAATGCACTCAAGGATGATGCTGACTCACGCCACCCACAATACTCACACCAGCCTAAAATCTAAATATAACTAGGAAACGTTTAACTCAGAGGACACCCCCGCCAATCACTAGAAATACCTTTCTCTCTGTAGTAGGTAACTTTTATCATAGCCTTAATATTATTAAAAATTTTAAATAAAAAGCAAAAAATAAAAATAAAAGAAATTAAAAAAATCAAGGAAATTGGCCAAAAAAGTTTTTTGCATTAAGATGTCCATTTTCACACAAAATCCAGGACCTACAACATTAATAACGGTGAATCCTCTAAAAGGCACATCTAGACATCATAATGAAGCTACATGTACCTGCTAAGTTTCATCAAATTATTTTAAGCGATTCTGGATGATATACCGTTTACGACAATATTGACAAAAATCAATTTTTTGCATTAAAAATCCCATTTCACCCAAAATATTGGACCTATAAAGGTGACTCCTTCAAAAGGCACATTTGTGTATCATAACTGAGGCGTACACCAAGTTTCATTAAAATATCTGAAGCAGTTCTATATGATATCCTGTTTATGAGGAAATTGCCAAAAAATCATATTTTTGCATTAATTAATAAACCCATTTTCACCCAAAATATTGTATCTATAAAGGTGAATCCTTCAAAAGCCAGATCTAGCCATCATAAAGAAGCCATTTTGGATTTCGATCCAACTGATCAGCATTAGAAATTCTTTAGAAGTTTTCATGACCAGTCAAAACCCATCATAAAGAAGACACCTGCCAAGTTTCATTAAATTATTTTAGGCCATTCTGTATGATATGGTGTTTACCAGGAAATTGACAAAAAATCAAGTTTTTTGCAATAAAAAGCTCAGTCACCCAAAATAAGGGACCTATAAAGGTGAATTCTTCAAAATGCACATCTGTGTAATACAGTGTGTATCATAACTGAGGCATACACCGAGTTTCATTAAAATATCTGAAGCGGTTCTGTATGATATGCTGTTTACGAGATATTGTGGATGGACAGACACGGTGATTACTGAGAAAAGAAAGGGCCTTCCGCACCAGGGCCCTAATAAACCAATAATATACGACCTGAATGCAGTTACATTGCACTGATGTCTTTGATGGAGTCAAATAATTTTTATGTGGCTTGAAGTGTTCACTGGATGACGATAACCGCAATATGAATACTGTACATGAATAGGAATCTGAAGAGGACTATGTGGATGCATCTTAACACAAAATGACTATCTAAAATATAATGCTAGACACAAATGGCGTTGGAAATTTGTGACTATTACTGGCCAAGAGCTGCCAGGAGCCAATGGTATTGATGATGTCGAATCGAGTTCCATACCCGAGGCCAACTTACATGCATAATAGTTTCGAGCTACTACTAAATACTATGGATGGACTGGACACTTGGATTAAAATGGAAGTTTTTTGAAAATTTACTGCTAGATTGACTGTCTCAATAACCTGGCCAGAAAATTCAGTTATAACATATTCAAAAATAATCTTTCACTGGCCTGCAAACATGGCAAATGGACATCACTCTATGGTACGCCAGTGCGTAAGCCAATAAACCATTTAACAGTCAAATTTTATCAAGAAAAGTTTGATATTCTCATAAAATATCCAATTACACTTGCAAAGCAAGAACATATGTTTTTAATTCTTCGCTGAAATGGCTGGCTTGTTTATAAAAGCAGGTAGTCTAGTGGTACATTTTCAAAAATGTTCTCCTGGCATAAAAATGACGATTTCTCAATGCTTTAGGCAGGTTTTCACCATTAAAAGGTTAACACTAGAATCGAGGTAGCCGTAGGTTCAAGATTTTTTTCAGATTTTCCAGATTTCCACCGATTTTTACGGATCACACTCAAACTTGTGGAATTCTAGTGGAATTCTAGTGTATGATCACACCCTTTGCTGTGTTAAAATTTCAGCAAAATCAGACCTACCAGTAGTTTCCGAGATACATGTATCCACAGATCCATAATTTCATCAGATCTAGATCCGGGTTCTTTTTGCTAAAAATGTCAGTTTTTCAAACATCTTGGCATCCCTGTTATAAGTTACTAGGCATCTACTCAACCAGCAGAATTATCTCCATCCAGCAATGTCAACACTACATTTAGAATAAGGAACTGGCTAAAATATGTTGGTGTATTGCCAGGTACCGATACTGGTAATACAATACTGGTAATATGCAGTGTCCAGAAGCTGAGTGAAGACTACCTGAGACAGGATCGAATTCTGGGTGGTCAATGATACAGGGGCCCCTCAGGTTCAAATCTGCACACTTGGCAAGTCTGATCAATTTCTTGACAACTGATCTAGGTTCTTTGGATGTCTTCATCATCTGGCAGTAATACCATACATACACCTAAAATAATAGAAACAAGAATGACAAAGTATGCACCCCCCCACCCCCCTTCTGTCAAGCACACCCTCCCACCCAAGATTAGTCACCATGACATTGACCTTTGACACCCAAATCGATAGGGTTCTTCGAAACACCAAGGACAAACTCAAACCAAAGATTACTAATGATCCCTTCAATCAAACTCGAGTCATCATCCGGAAAGGCAATATTACATCATTAATTAGGTCACCGTGATCGTTTGGCGCAAAAATCGATAGGGTTCTTCAGACAACCAAAGACAAGCTCCGACACCAGATTGGTAACGATCCCTTCAATAGAACTCGAGTAATCATCCGGAAACGCAATATAACATAATTAATTAGGCCACAGTGACCGTGACCTTTGACGCCAAAATCGACATGATGTTTAAAGATATTTCTAAAGATCAGCCAAAATCCAAGATGCCACCAACCAAATTGGCCGATCGGGTTGATTTGAACATACTTGAATCTCTATGCTCTAAGGATGCTTCCTGCCAAATATATTTGAAATCAGTCCAATGGTTCTTGAGAAGTTGTTTAAATGAAAAGTTGATGGACAACCCAATCAAAGATCTGAACAGAAGTTCTAGTCTACCACTGTATGATACATCCAGGAAAATTTAGTTGAAATCTGTCAAGAAGCTAAGGAGATGCATTTTGACACTTTTCGGTAAATTATTTACAAAATCTAAGATTTTCACCCAAAAAATTGACGAATCAAAAATCTTAATAGAACATCTAGAACCTATCTCTATAGCGTCCTTCAAACCAAATTTGGCTGAAATCCATCAAGAATCTAAGGAGATGAATTTTGACACTTACCGGTAAATTTTTATAAAATTTAAGATTTTTAACCTAAAAATTGAAAAATAAAAAATCTGAAAAGCTGTTCTAGAGCCTCCCTCGATAGGATCCTTCTAGCCAAATTTAGCGGTTTAGGAGTTACATTTTAAAGCAAACGTTGATGGACGGAGACGGACCGACGGCCGCCACGGCATAAGCTCACTTGGCCATTCTGGCCAGGTGAGCTAATAAATAACGTTGGTATAAGCTGATGCTGTCTAAAAAAGATTTCAGCAACATAAATGTAAACAGTCAACCAGTACTCTCATTAGGCTTTGAGTTACATGTATTATATCCTAGCTAATTCTAATGAATATTACTTAGGAATACAATGAATGTAAGTTAATATACATGTGTATTGTAACACGAGGGGCTTAATTTGTACAGGTCTGGAATATCAGTATTTGAGTAACAAATAGTGAAAATTGGCTTCCAATCACAAATTTTGTCTGGCCAGTCAACATTGCATATAAGGTCACTCAGCCTTTCAAACAGGTGAACTAATGATTATTGTCAAAAAGTTAGTTTGCCAGCCCTAAGTGTTGACCAAAATACAATATTCTCATTCGCCAAATAGTATTTAGATTATAATTAACACTTAAATTTGTTCAATAAAATTTCAATTTTTTCATTCAAAATGTTCATGACCAAAATGTCCAATTGTCAGAGATTATTTTTGGAAATTTACGACTGGAATGACTGGCTTGATGATTGAGCCAGTCATTCCAGTGGTAGATTTTCAAAAATATTCTCTTGGTCTACAAATGGACATTTCTCAAGACCGCTGTGCAGAGACCGTTTTTGGCCAACATGAGGGTTAAAGGGTTTAAGGTTAATATATCGCTTTCTTTATATCTAATAGATATACATGTAGAATAGGAAGACTTTATATCTAATAGATATACATGTAGAATAGGAAGACTTTATATCTAATAGATATACATGTAGAATAGGAAGACTTTATATCTAATAGATATACATGTAGAATAGGAAGACTTTATATCTAATAGATATACATGTAGAATAGGAAGACTTTATATCTAATAGATATACATGTAGAATAGGAAGACTTTATATCTAATAGATATACATGTAGAATAGGAAGACTTTATATCTAATAGATATACATGTAGAATAGGAAGACTTTATATCTAATAGATATACATGTAGAATAGGAAGACTTTATATCTAATAGATATACATGTAGAATAGGAAGACTTTATATCTAATAGATATACATGTAGAATAGGAAGACTTTATATCTAATAGATATACATGTAGAATAGGAAGACTTTATATCTAATAGATATACATGTAGAATAGGAAGACTTTATATCTAATAGATATACATGTAGAATAGGAAGACTTTATATCTAATAGATATACATGTAGAATAGGAAGTTTTCAAAATAATAGCTTTTAACATTTTTGTTTAACCCTTTATTGACCAAGACAGGCAAATTGGCATCTGCAGGGGTATTGAGGAATGTCCATTTGTGGCTTTTGCCAGCCAAAACAAGATTATTTTTTAAAGTAAACACTGGAATGACCGGCTTGATATATAAAGCGAGCTAGTCATTTCATTCGGTAAATTTTCAAAAATTATCTTTGCCCTATAAAATTTCCCTATAAATGGTCACGGACTAAGAATGAATCTAAGTTTTCTTTACCATTAAAATGGTTAATGATCAAGTCGACCAATAGCTTCTATACAGTGGTTTTAAAATGTCAATTTGCAGACCAAGAGAGGCATATCTTTGAAAATTTACCACTAGAATAACTTGCTACATGTAGGTAACTGAGTCAGTTAAATTAACCAAAAATTTTCTTGCTTTACAAATGGATATTTTATATGAAAATTTTAAGCCTTGTACTGACGAAGCTTTAACATCTTATCATATCATTATCCCATTTCATTTTTCATATAATTCATTGGCTAGATCAATATATAGACGTTAGGCCTCTAATAATATATTGAATAATATGAAACTATTTGGACTGGAAGCTGTAGCTGCCTGCTAAGTCAGGAACATCTTCCCAGGGTCTGCGATACACATTAGCCACTTACCTACTGTTCACACATTGCACATCCTCTCCACAAGATCCATCCACATACCAACTTTCATGATCGTACATATACAAGTCTTAAAACTATGGCCCGGACAAACTTCTAGATTGCTCAGTGAACCATGAAAAATAGGTCAAAAGTAGGGCAGCATTAGGTCATGCTGACCTACTTTTCACATAATGCACATCTTCTCCATAAGATCCATACACATACCAAGTTTCATGCTTGTAAAATTGTAAATATAATAAAAAATCTTGAAACTATGGCCCGGGTGAACTTGGAGAGGACGAATGGACAGATAGATGGATGGAGGGAAAAAGTGGCTACTATCTGATACCCTGCATATATATATATATATATATATATATATATATATATATATATATATATATGAGCTTGTGCATATGGTTCAAGATTCAAGATTCTAGGCCCAAATCAAACGCACTATAGCTATATTGATTGATCTGATACTTGTGAAGCTCAATTCATAGTTTCGCACATCCAGGCATTTGGAGATCGGCTGCCATTAAAGTTGGGGCAAACTTATTACATGCAAAAGAGGACTGCCCATAGAATTTTAGAAACGCATTGTTTACATTTTCCATGAAGCTCAAATCATAAAATTTGGTATCTTAGAATCTGTAATAACCCCACCCGGTATCAGAAAACATCAAATCATGACTGAATTTCGCAAGATAGATCCTTAAAAAATGGCGTCGCTCCCAAGGTATTATGAGAAATTTGATTGTGATGACGTCTTTGCGATTCTATGAATTAATGCATGTCTATAAGAATATACATTAACCCTTCGAACCCTGAACACCACTGTCGGAATTTAAATACAAACAATAAATATTTTGAAATCCATTTGACTGGAAGCAGAGTCTACCCAAATTTTCTTTTAGTAAATTAATTCTTTAGCCAAGAACAATTTAATATTTAGCACTTTGGTAAATATTGTCTTAACCATCTTGCGCTTTCACTTATGAATCGAAATATATGTACATAAGAATTTGACACTGTCCAGCAGGCACATAACGTTGTTTCAATGTTGATTCCACATTCAAATCACGTCATGACGTGATTTCAACGTGGATTCAACGTTGAAACAACATCATGTGCCTACTGGGTGGTCAGCCATACAAGAAAGCTGTTAAACATTTAGAAAATAATTTGACTGGGAGCTTTGGCTGTCTTGCAGTTAAATTAATTTCAAAATATTCAACAATAATTCTTACATTGTGTTATGTTTGTAGAGTAGGGTAGCATCTAGTCGCCACTTTGCCACTCCGTCCATTCGCCCTCTACAAGTTTGTCAGGACCATAGTTACTATATGTACAATCATGAAGCTTGGTATGTGGATGCATCTTATGGAGAAATGGAGTGCATTGTTTGAAAAGCATGTCAGTATGACCTACTATTGACCTATTTTTCATTCCTATATAATCTCCTAAGAAATAAATAATTTTAGTCCTGAAATATTCATCTTGAATTTCCTGTTTGTTTCTGTTCGAAACGACGCAGGTTTGTTAAAAAGACGGATCGTGTATTTCATTATTTTGTGATGATGTTGATGCGGCTAGTGTTAGCGTGAAAGATCCCAAGCGCATTAAGCCGCATTTCAAGGCTCGCGCGCATGCAGGTGGTCTGTTAATATTTTGGGAGTTTTTTTCACATAACCAAATGAGACTCAGAAATGTAATTTGGGTGTAAACAAACACTAAGTTGTCTTGTGCCTACTATACTAGTAGTATTATTATATAAACTATATTATATATAGTTGTGTACACCCCAATTTCCTTTCTGACTCATTTGTTTATGTGGAAATACCTCCCAAAAATATTAACAAACCACCTGCATGAGCGTAAGTCTTGAAATGAGTGCGCTTGGCCATTTTGGTGCTTTCTCATGCCAACATTAGCCACATCAAAATCATCATAAAAATACACTATCCGTCTTTTTAACAAACCCGCGTCGTTAAGAACCTAAGCAAACGTGAAATTAAAGACGAATATTCCAGGGCCAAAATTAGTTATTTTTTAGGAGATTGCATTTTTCTTATTTAAATAGTCAGGCTTATCATATATAAATGTAGTATTTGCGATAGATCACAAAGAATAACTTACCAATATTAAATAAAATATGTTCCAGGCGAGCGCTAAAATAGGTGTCAATCTTCTTACATATCAGCTATCATCTTCGTCTCTTTCAGTCGCACACGACTTGAATTGGTATGGTTTAACGATAACATGTCCAATATCATTTGCACAGATGTCCGCATAGTCGATTTTAGTATAATGAGATGTCTGGGAAACGCCCGTCCAACTAAACAAGAACTTGAAGCAGAGCTTGTTTTACGCTTCGCTACTTTATTAGACGACATTTTCTCCTGATCGCAAAACACGTGGGCATAATGTGAAACCACGTGATTAAAAACATCACGCGATGACGTCACATCGTGAGTTTTAGTAGGTCACAAATAGTCAATTTTAAACTCGATTTTAATATAGTTTGTGAAAATTTGTCAAATCGGTTTTAAATTTCAAATGTTAAAAATTTTAGTTTTTGACGGTTTTTATCGAAATCGAAATCCAGTTTATGTTATCCTTTAAGCAAAAACAGATTACATTAGTGCTAACAAAAGAAATTGATGACACAGTCAAACTTGTATTAAGACACCACTCAAGGGAGAATCAGAAAACAGTCTCTTAAGGCAGCTGGTTTCTTAATAGAAGTTCAAATACAATGCTTAATTTGATTTAGCAATTGAAGAAGATGGTCCCTAGAGGCGGGTGGTCTCTTAAAACAGGTGGTCTTTATAGCAGGTGATTCCTCAATATATTTAACACACTCACATCTGGCTGAATGGCCAAGTTAGTAGCAGAGGTTGGGCAGGGTGAGCTGGAGTCTATTTAGAAAATAATTTGATTGTAAGTCATTGCTGCCTAAGGCACCAACAACTCAATCAAATACATTTCAATATAATTTAACAGTATAGCCATCAGGGAACATATCTTAAATATTTAGACAGCGGTGAAAACAGGTTAATCTGTTAATTGAAGGTTTTATCTACTTTGGCAATAAAAGCTGTCAGGATAATAAATCAATGGACAGAGAAACCTGGACCATAGGCATTTCAACTAGAATGTTCATTAACAATAAGTAGAACTCTAATGAGTTGAGCAGACTTGTAACAAGAAAACAGAGGCCATGTTTCTTTATGTATCAACTTTTCTTGAACAAACTTTAATGGCCCTTAGTTATCAATATCATATCCCAAATTTCAGCCCGATCACTTCAGCAGTTCTGGGGAGTCGGCTTCTCAAAAACTAGGTCATCCAAGATGGCCACCGAATGATTCAGCCAATCAAGTTCACAAATTTGGTTCAGCGCTGGCCCTAGATGATATTTCATGAGTTCTGAATCAATCCCTCAAACGGTTTGGGAGATTTTTAAAGAAATTTCTAAAAATCGGCCAAAATCCAAGATGGCCACCGGCCCAATTGGCCGATCGGCTTCGTTTGAACAAACTTGAATCTCTATGCCCTAAAGATGCTTCCTGCCACATATAATTGAAATTGTCCCAGTAGTTATTAAGAGGACATTTTAAATTTCCCATGGCTTTAGTATGGGAGCTTTTGGCAGGAAAATGTTCCAAGATGGTCGCCAAACCGTTTATCCAACCATTTTAAAATCAGATCAGAATACTCAAAAGCACATATAAAACCAATTTCAGCCTCAAAATCCATCAAATAAAAAAATCCAATATGGCTGCAAAATATGCTATATTTTGATTGGCCCAGGGCAGCCATGTTTTTTGGCGTTTAAACTTCCCTTGAACAAACTTTAGCGGCCCTTAGTCCCTAATTATATCTGCCAAATTTAGACCCGATCCATTCAGCGGTTCCGGAGAAGTCGTTTTCGCTAAAGCTAGGTCAACCAAGATGGCCACCAAACCATTTGACCAATCAAATTCCCTTGAACAAACTTGGTTCAGCTCTGGCCCATTATATTTCATGAGGTTTGCATCAATCCCACAAGCGGTTTCGGATAAGATTTTTAAAGACGTTTTCTAAAATCGGACGAAATCCAAGATGGCCGTCGACTAAATTGGCTGATTGGTTTCATTTGAACAAACTTGGATCCCTATGGCCTAAGGATGCTTCCTGCCAAATATAATTGAATTCGGCCCACTGATTCTTGAGAAGTCGTTTAAAGGAAAAGTTGACGGGTGACGGATGGTCGCCATGGCATAAGCTCACTTGGGCTTTCAGGCCAGGTGAGCTAAAAACATGTCTATTATTCCCCCTAAGAAAGTGACACTTTACTAGGATTGCAAATGGTTAAGGGGCGATAACTCTGGTATTTGATGTTAAATTAGTTTCATTTTCACAACACAGATATTAGATGCCAACAAAACATTGTGATGAAGTTTGGTGTCACCATTCCGTGAAGAACATTGAATGGCCCCTAGTGCCTAATCATATCGCTCAAATTTCGGCCTAATCCGTTTACCCATTCTGGAGAATTCTTTTTCGCGAAAACTAAGTCATCCAAGATGGGCGCCTAAGCCAATCAAGTTCTCTTGCAAAACTTCTTTCACCTGTTAACCTAGATGATGTTTTGTAAGTTTTGAATCAATCCACCGGACAGTTTCGGAGATTTTTAAAGCGGTTTCTAAAAATCGGTCAAAATCCAAGAAAAAGTTGACTGACAGACGGACGGTCGCCACAGCATTACCTGACCTTTCAGAATCCAATTTTCAAACAAAATCTTGGCCCTATAAGGTGAATCCTTCAAAAGGCACATCTGCCTATCACAAGTGGGGCATATACCAAGTTTCATTAAAATATTTTAGGCAGTTCTGTATATGCTGTTTACGAGATATTGTGTACGGACACAGATGGACACACAAACGGACAGACAGATGGATAGATGGATGGACAAAGGCTGACAGACGTGGTGAATCCTACAAAAGGCACCTCATAAATCTGCCTGTTAAGTTCCATTAAATCATTTTACGTGATTCTGTACGATATGCTGTTTACAAGAACATTGACAAAAATCATGAGTTTTAGCATAAAACAAACGAAATCACATTTCTTTTTTCATGAGAGTTGATACTTACGTCCCAAACACTCTTTGATATTCCCAAAACATCTACCTACACTCAATAAAAGCTCAGATTAAAAAAGCTAGGTGCCCCTAATGGGTAGGGAGTCAGTTGACAGGCAGGCGCATGCCATCATTTCCTAGACATAATTTATTGGCCGACATAATGCAACTATAACATGCCTGAAGACTGAGCCTCTGTGGGGCGGAGAAGCGGGGTCCATGTTTGGAAGGTAAGTATCAATCTCTCGCGTGAAAAAAGAAATCTGTGATTTCATTTATTTCACTTCAAGAGTATACTTACCTCCCAAACAGTCTTTGGATTGCCAGAAATTGTCAGTGAATGTGGCGGGAGGAAGGCGAGGTCCCCAAAACCTGCTCTCCCATATGTGTGAGAATAATCACCATCGAATCATATGCCCTTACACCTCCACCCCCTCCCCCCACCCACCCCCACCCCACCTTGACCCCCAACCCACCCAACTCTTCCCCCCCTCCCCACCACACACACACACACACACACACACACACACACACACACACACACACACACACACACACACCGAACCATCACCATATTTGTACGGGTAACGTGACATAATTATGAAAACAACACAAGACACAAGACTCACATTGTAAATCTTTGACTTGGACATCATCTTCCCCTCGGTGAAGAATCACACAGTACAATAGTGGTTGTTCCCACAATTAAATGTGCTGTTTATAAACAGTGAGAAAGCCTTATATGTACACCTTATTATCTTTTCAAAATTGACAAGGTGAGAGGATTGGTTGTGTCAGTGAGGTAATGGTCGGTAAAGCTCAACTCACAGTGCCACTGGGCTAGCGACATGTCATCCACCGGTACCCCGTTAAACAGGGCGGTGGAAGCCACTAGGCCATGGACACTGTAAGCCATGGCCATGTCACCCTGTTTACCCGTGGCAGATTTGTGGTATAACTGGATGCATTCCATAATCTACCGTGAAATAGTGTCTTTTGACGCCCGCCCATGGGGTTCAATATAAGACAAACATAACGAACTAGGGTTCGTCCGCCATTCCTGTGTACGTTGCTTGTACCGGTTTAATGAGCGAACAGGACACAATATCTTTGAACTAGGATCATATCTAGTCAAAGCTGGTAAAACAATAGGTTGACCTGGATATTTCAATGACTGAGGCTCAGCAGATAAGCCGTGAATTTCACTTCTATTCCTTGCCGAGGCCACAGCTATTAGAAAAACATTTTCATTGAAATGGAACTTAATGGTTCAAAGGGTTTAGCAGCTAGTACATGGAGCACTAGAGATAAACTTCAAGTCGGAATCACTGGAGGATTTCTTGGTCTTAGATTACCCATGCCTTTGATTAAAGTATTCAAATTGCATACTTCATCACTTCCCCTATTAGCCAAGCAAGGGATAACAGACATTAAAGCTGACTTATAGCGAGCAACAGAATTTGGCTTAAAGATCTTGTGTTCCATTAAATATAGACCCTTTTGCACGAGATATGAGATGCCGGCTGATTTCTGTTGAATTTACCCAGCATGCAATTTCCTGACTCCATAATCGTTGTAACTATTGGACGCCATATTCGTTTAGTCTATTGTCTGTATAGGCCAGGATTTCTTAAACAAAACCAGGTTTTGCCAGCGCATGCAAATAGTCATTTGTCCTCCAGCTCTGGAAGCATGTACGTAGCACATACTATTCATGGCAATTTGCATGAAAGTTATTGCTTTCAATGACAGCAATAACATTCAGTAAAATTATTGTCAAAATAATTATTAGGTAATGCGATTACTACCTGGTACAGATTTGATACTAATTTGAATGAAAATGGTTGCTACAACACCTTTCAGTCGCTATATTCCAAAATAATCATCATAATTTTGTCTAAGGCACCAATAACATTGTCAAATTATTATCCGCACACTTGCAATCAATATATTACTATTTAGGTATAGTGAGCGCAGGCTTATATACGCGTGCTCGCCAACAATGAATGCTTAGCAAACAGTGTGTATGTTTCGTTGACAGATTTGTGCATTTGTTTGAAATGCATTGATAGAACAAAAACATACACGCGGTAGCTAGGCGAAATATTTCCTTCGTGCAGGCAAAGCGTATTTTGGCCATATACTCACTTTACTTAGATAGTAATACTGAGCACCGTGTGATTTTATGGACAACAATTTGATAACGTTGTCGGTGCCTTAGTCAGCAACAACTTAGTCAAATTGCTCTGCAAATCTGTAAAGTGTTGACTGAAATTAACGATGATTATTTTAGAATACATAGACTTAAAGCTGTTGCAACAACTCTTCAATAAAATTTGTATCAAATATATAGCATGTAGTAATTGCATTACATACTAATAATTTTGACAACAGTTTGACTGAATTTTGGTGCGGTCATTGATAGCAAATTGCTGCCAATGTATATAAAAGCTTTCTCCTATTTTCTCATGGACATTGACACATTTTCTCTGAACAGTATTGAAATACAGACTGTCGAATGTACTGCCGTGAATACGCTCTATGTGCATGCCTACGCTTCCAGTGCTGGAGGACAAATGACTATGTGCACGTGCAAGCCGGTTGCTTTTGTTTGAGAAATCCTGGCTTGTGCAGACAATAGACTAAATGAATATGGCGTCCAATAGTTACAACGATCATGGAGTCAGGGCATTGCATGCTGGGTAGCATTGCACGCCGGGTAGCATTGCATGCTGGGTAAATTGAACAGGCATCTCATATTTCATGCAAGTGTCTATATTTAATGGAACACAAGAGCTTTATGGCGTGTAGGCATCATACAGGTGACAGGAAATTAGCTACTACCGGAATAGATGAATACATTGGATTAATACATCTTTCTGAGCACCATTCTGCAAATCTGTTGATTTTATAATTATATGCTCTGGAGGTTGAACCCCTTCTGGCTTTTGCCATAAACATGGCTGATTGCGCAGAAAAGCCCTCCTTAATTGCGGATTCATTGACATCAACCCAGTCAATTGGAACAATGATGGATTGTTGTGAAGGGCTTTGCCATGGAAGATAATTTTGTCCATCAGAGGCGAAGGAACCGGATTGCAGACCAGAAGGTCTAGCAGGTCCGTGTACCATGATTGGCTTGGCTAATTTAGGGCAATCAGAAGCACTTGGCACCCCTCCGGCCTGATTTTCTGAAGAATTTTTGGAATCAGGATTGCTGGTGGGTATGCGTATGCATACAATCCCTCCCAGCTGACAGCTAACGTATGTCGCGATAGCGCTCAGATCTGAAATCGGAGACATACGTCATCAACTTCACATTCTTCTTCGTTGTGAATAAATCTATGTTGGGTTTGCCCCAGTGGTTGAACAGACGATCGGTCACACATTGATTTAGTTGCCATTCCATAGGTAAAACACTTATCCTTCAGCTCAATGAGTCTGCTAACAGATTTAACCTTCCCGGAATATGAACTGCTTTCAAGGTGATCACATTATCTAGACACCAGCAAAGCAGTTTCCATGTCATCATACAGACTGGGCGGCTTCGTTCCGCACCGGCGGTTTATGTTAAGTTAAGTCTGATCGAACCAGAACTATCGTTGCCCTGGACTTTCTCTAAGAAATGTACCAGGCCCTGGCTTACTGCTCGTAATTCCAGTAGATTGATATGTTCAAGCGACTGATCCAGATTCCAAAGCCCTGATACTGTGACTTCTTCCACGCAAGGCCCCCCCCATCCCTCCATTGATGCATCCGTGTACATCATTATCTGAGGGTGGGGAGGGGTCAGCATCACCCCCGCCAGGAGATTCTCTCTCTTCACCCACCATTGAAGGTGGTGAATAAGAGATTCCAACACTGACACTTTTGAGTCCATGGATCCTGTACTCTGGGTCTACTGTCATGAGAAATAACTGGATAGGCTGCCTTCACAAGGCCAACCTGTGGAATGACTGGCTCCATTCCGTGCCAGTACATAGCGACTAGTACATAGCGACTGGTGCACAGTCTGAAGGACCGAGATGAGTATTTCTACTCTCTCTTGAGATGGGTAAACATACCCGATCCCCAGATCGAAGAACATGCCCAGGTAAACAAACTTCTGAAATGGAGTTAGCTGTGATTTTGAAAGTTGATTATCCAGCCTAAATCCGTGACAGGTTGTAGAAGCCCGGTCAAACTTGTGCCGGCTGAATTGCTCCTTTTTGTATGAGGGAATTTATCTCCTCCTCGATACACAACCATTTGATCTGGATCTATTGGATTTTGAGGCCAGATCGGAACCAGAGACAGATGTGATGGCGCATCTACTGCCAAGTCTGAAAGCCACCGAAAGACTAAGCGGTCCTGAGTTAACCGCGCCCACTCCTCCTTGTGGAAGGCCAAGCGACCTCCCACGGGTCCACCTAGTGACAGAAGTTGACATGAGTAATGCAAGAGCGGCACTGTCTCTGGTTCTGGTAGCACTGGATACCACGACCAGATCCGTGCATGCCTCGGCTGCTGCCTGTGCTGGGGGTGGGGGGGGGGGGGGGGGCTGTGCCACCCCGGAGCAGCCCTTTGCTGGTGTGGCCCTGGCATACGCTGCGCTGGTGGCTTGCCTCTGACTTGACCAGCGCCACCATGGGCCTGCTGCGGACGGACGCAGGGGGTGCTGCGCAAACGCGCTCTTTACGAAGCACTTCAAATTGCTCCCGTATTGCCTCTGATTATTCATCAGAGTGAATCTCTTGGAGATGTTTGCATACCTCCCCTCCGAAGAGACCAGGGCCTGACATAGGCATACGCAGCAGCAGCCTATTGAAGTGATCCTGTGACGGGCACAGGTTGCCTAGCGTGAATGTGCGCCTCACCCTAACACTCCTAATGAAGGCCCGTGTTATACAATCCAGAGCCAGGTTTGTCTCATCCTGGATGGCTCTTTGGACTGTGACCGGGCTCGCCTGTTGCGACAGAAGCAGTGACTACACCCTGTAGCATGTTAAGAGGTTTAGGAACAACACCGTACTGCTGGTACTGGCCAGACATAATAAGGCAGCGGTTAGCCACCTCATGGGGGGGGGCCTTCGCCAGGCGTCCGTTCGGCTTGATTGACGCCTCAACCACTGCGAACATATCTGTGATATGCTCTGCTAATGGCAGAGATGGCATTGCGCTTATCGCCAGCTTTCCCACCAACCACGGGCGCTGGTCCCGCTGGTTAGCCGACGGTTCCACATCGAGTTCTAGTCTAACACTCACCAGCCATTGGCACGCGTCAGACCAGTCCTCTCAGTGGCCACCTGTGAGTGCTCGACCAGGTGCGGGCATTCGTCATCCTCAATAGCAATTGCAAGCCTAACGGTGGCTGGAGTCGTGGATGCACCTGGCAAGCTGGCAAAACCATGCGGGGCCCATGAGGGCTGGCGTGGTATGAGCTGTGGCTATAGCAGGAGCCGGAGCCATGGTGTGGTGGGAGTTATAAAATCCAGCACCGTGGTCTGGGCCTACTGTAGCACACCCATCGGCAAGCCGTGGAATGCGGTATGGATGGCCATCGGTTCCAACCCGGCCTACATTCTGGGCTGTGAAAGCTACTCCTGCGTGAGCCATGGCTATACCAGTAGCCGGAGCCATGGTGTGATGGGGGGTTATAAAATCCAGCACCATGGTCTGGGCCTACCATAGCACACCCATCGGCAAGCCGTGCAATGCGGTATCAACGGCCATCGGCTCCTACCCAGCCTACCATCTGGGCCGTGAAAGCTACTCCTGTGTGAGTAACACCACGGAAAATGTCCGTGCTCTCTGTGGAGGGGCGGATGTCCGACTCCATGGCCACGGCTCCACCAAGAAACCCCAACAGATAGTCCTCTTCTTCCTGGCCAGAAAGATTAGGCTCCAGGTCAGCAAAGAAAGCTAACCCAGACTAGCCAGGAAAAGTACCGTACGGTACCATGAGTGGGAGGCTGCTCCATGGGACCCGTAAAGCAGAACCCAGAGGCCATCACTCCTTCTCCTGGCTCTAACGGCAAAGACAATTCTGAAGCCGTGATCAACTGGAGCCACCTCCGAGTCTGATTGGAAAACTAGTAAACCCTTATCATAGAACGCGGGGATTATCTGACCGGGGGCAGATAAAGGCAACAAATTACCTGGTCCAGGAAGCATGCTGCTAAGCTACTCTGGTACCAGGTCCTTTATTGTCTTCTTCATCTCACCCATCATCTCAACACGGAAGGCACCACTTACACCCTTGTGTTCCTTCTTGAGACACTTCTCATCACTCGCCGTCCTTCGCCTGCAATTTAACAAATTCAGAGATTAAGTCGACCCCCACTGTTTACAAACATCACATTTAAGGATGGGACCACAAGAACTGCATCTAGTGCAGACATAGGGAGCAAACTTGGGTTTGAGAAACCTCCAACAGGAGCCACAATCACTAGTCTTCTGAAAAGCTATAACACGAAGACAATGAGTTTTTTAGTTACAGGCTAAAAAATTTAAAAAAAGGGAGAAAATGTACATAAATTAATTCTTAATAATAAAGTTACTTAAGATAAAACAGCCGATACATAATACATTGTTGAAAATAAACAAAGGGCTGATAATGACATCATACCTTAAATAAATCCAAGAAAGATAATCAGTACGTGAAACATCATCCAGGAGCAAAGAGGAATTGTATTCAACACACAAGAGCATAAAACATAGGAGATGAATAAGGTGACAACAATTTTGGCAGAAAATTTGTGTAATATTTTCAAATATTTTAGAGTGCCATATCTTCATAATTCTAGAGTACTTGCACCTTTAGCATAGGCATACTACCATATCCATCGCTCTTGAGTAGTTCCACCATTTCACATGCCTCTCCACCGTTGATAATAAAGGGACCAAGGGGAAGAGAGAAAAGCTACAACTCATACGGCAACCCCTCGACTCTCTTGGCATAGACATTCCTAACAGGCAAGGGGTGAATGGTGGAGAGAATTTCATCACAGACCAGTTTCATATCCATACCAGGTACCTGTGGACACAAAAACAAAGTGATTAGAAATTCAAGGAGCCAAAATACAATTTTACCAGTTTACATGGCGTTAACCACTAATTAAAGACACCCAATTGCTTTGTCCCTGCGCTCCATCTGGCGTTCAATGGAGATCAGACATCTTAATAACCAAGAATCTTACAAATATTGAGCTGAAAACCGCAAAAACTAGCCTGGAAAGCTAAAAAGCATGTAGAGTTCAGGCCAATAAACTGAGAAGAGCAAGTGACAGCCTCCGCATGCGCGGAGTGGGGCCAGCATCTGCCCGGCTGTCAACTGACTCTCTGCCCAGTAGGGGCACCTAACCTTTTTAATCTGACCTTTTATTGAATGTAGGTAGATATTTTGGGAACATCAGTGTTTGGGAGGTAATCATACTCTTGAAGTGAAAAACCCATTTCACACCAAATATTGGATCTATAAAGGTGAATCCTTCGAAACGCACATCTACCCATCATAAATAAGCCACCTGCAAAGCTCCTTTTAATTATTTTAAGGGTTTCATTATGATATGCTGTTTAAGAGAACATTGCCAGTCATGAGTTTTGAATTAAAAAGTGCATTTTCACCCAAAATCTTACCTATAAAGGTGAATACTTCAAAAGGCCAATCTGCCTAAGATTACTGAGGCGTATATCAAGTTTTATTAAAATATCTTCAGCAGTTCTGTATGATATGCTGTCTACAAAATATTATGGATGGACAGACAGATGGATGGACAGACAGATGGATGGACAGATGAAGTGATTACTACAGGGATTCCACACCTTCCGCTGTGGGGTTCAAACAAAGCATAATCTAACAAGAATTTCAGAGATCATTATTTATTCTCTTCTTAACCTAGAATGTTAGTATCCTTGGTGTGCGATAACTAGCTACAATCATTCCTGGGCTCCCCACTGTGGTACCTGCAATATAAACAGAATAAGTATGAAAATATATCGACATATACGCCTTAGTGAATAGAAAGATTCTATAGTGCTTCAAACTTCTATATATTATCCATTTAACACATCACAGAGTGAAATCACAAATCATTTATGATGCAAACAATATGTTAAATATTTTGAAACAAATTTGACCGAGGAGCTGCAACAGGTTCCATAGGTTCAAAATATTCAACAGCATTCCTGCACAGCTGTTTTGAAGCTGAGATACTTGAATTCCAGGTGTTAAATGGTTAATGCGTAATTTTAACGGAACATTTCAGTTGTCAAACAGTTAATTGAAGCAGTACAAAACAGTACTCAGTTTTCTTAATGACTGATTACCTACTAACTACACTGAAACTAGACTGGATGTTATTGCTTAGAGCCAAATTATTTTAAAAACATTTAGCCGCATTCCTGTATAGTTAACTTGAAACAATAAGCACAAGAGGCCTGTATTGCCCACCTGGAACATAGCAATTTCAACTGGACAGGTCATCGCAGAAGACTAAGGTTTGGCAAGAACTGCAACAGGAACAATGATTGCTCTACTAAATTTGGCAAAAATCGGTCCAGTGGTTCTCGAGAAGAATCCAAGATGGGACACTGGCCATTTGGCTGATCAGCTTCCTTTGAATGAACTTGGATCTCTATGCCCTAAGGATACTTCCAGCCAACTATAATTGAAATCGAACCAGTGGTTCTCAAGAAAACATTCTAAATTTCCTATTACTTTTGGCGGAAAAATGATGCAAGATGGCCGACAAACAGTTTATCCGACAGTTTCAACAAGAGGTATTAGAAGATGCCAATTATCTCGCCTTCTTAACATGACATAGGATACAACTGCTGCAGGACCCAGTCTGCCCTGGAATAAATATTCTGTAAATAAACAATGTCCAAGCCATATATATATATATACACAACAAGAGCGATCAGAAGATAGTAAATAGCTTCCCTGTACATTAATTGCACATCACAGGATATGATGGACCACCGGGCAGTTTCATTTTGAAATCTGACAATCCACTTGTCGATTCAAAATACCCATGGTACTACCCAACGGGCAAGCATAGCTTCGTAGAATACATAGCTTGGAGATTGAACCATAAAGCCTTGTTGCCCGGTAGTGACCTGCAGTACAAGTCTTACCAAAAGACAAATGGTCCAAACATAAGCAAAGTTTATAGCCTGAAAAAAGAAGAAACATTTTCAAAAGCAAGTACATTAATATGATGCAGGCTACATTTAAGAAGCCTATATAACAAATCCAGACATTTTATCTAAACTAATAAGTCTTTGCTGATTAAATTTTCATTTGAAGGCAGAACAAAATTCCAAGTGTCATGCACATCCTTGCCCATAGGTATACTCATCCCCAAGGTTTCAAGTTTCAAAAGCAAGTCTTTGCTGATTAAATTGTCATTTGAAAAAACCTTAACCACAGCATAATACATAGAAGCAAACATGATAAAAGAATTGAAAAAATTATACAAGCGGCCCAAGGTGCCTGTGTCACTCACCTGGAGCACCATTAATTTTTGTCAAAATTGTTGGTGGGTGGTTTAGCAGTCTTTTAAATGAGTTTGTGGACATTTTTGCAAGTGCAATAAACCGCCAAACACACTACATTTTGATTGCCCCACGGTGCCCATGTTTTTTTGATGGATCAACTTCCCTTGAACAAATTTCAATGGCCCCAATTTCAGCCTGATCCCTTCAGCGGTTCTGGAGGAGTCATTTTCGTGAAAACCAGGTCATCCAAGATGGTCGCCGAACCATTTGGTCAATCAAGTCCTCTTGAACAAACTTGGCTTACCTCTTGGCCTCGATGAAGGTTCCCTAAGCGGTTTCGGAGATTTTTAAAGACATTTCCTGAAATTGGTTGAAATCCAAAATGGCCGCTGGACAAATTGGCCAATCATGTTCATTTCAACAAACTTGGATCCTTATGCCCTAAGGATGATTCCTGCCCAATATAATTGAAATCGGCCTGGTAGTTCTCGAGAAGACATTTTAAATTTCCTATTGCTTTAGCATGGGAGCTTTTGACAAGAAAATTATCCAAGATGGCCGCCAAACCGTTTATCCAACAGTTTCTAAAATTGCAAATTTGAGCTCAAAAACATAATTATTATATAGAACCAATTTTGGACTCAAAATCCATCAAATAAAAAAATCCAATATGTCCACCAAACACGCTACATTTTGATTGGCCCATGACGGCCATGTTTTTTTATTGGAGCAACTTCCCTTGAACAAATTTTAATGGCCCTTAGTCCCTAATCATATCTCCCAAATTTTGGCCTGATCCATTTAGTGGTTCTGGAGTTATTTTCGGGAAAACTAGGTCATCCAAGATGGCTGCCGAACCATTCGTTCAACCAAGTCGTCTTAAACAAAATTGGCTTACCTCTTTGCCTAGATGAGGTTTCAAGTTTTGAATCGATTCCCCAAGCCGTTTCGGAGAAATTTTTAGACATTTCTAAAAATCGGCCGAAATCCAAGATGGCCACCAGCCAAATTTCCCGATCAGCTTCGTTTGAACAAAATTAAATCTCTATGCCATAAGGATGCTTCCTGACAAATATAATTCAAATCAGCCCAGTAGTTCTCGAGAAGACATTTTAAATTTCCCATTGCTTTAGTATGGGAGCTTTTGGCAGGAAAATGATCCAAGATGGCTGCCAAACCGTTTATCCTGAGATCAGAATACCCAAAAACCTATATAAAACAAATTTCGGCCTCAAAATCCATCTAATAGAAAAAATCCAATATGGCTGCCAAACACACTATATTTTGATTGGTCCACTGTGGCCATGTTTTTTGACAAATCAACTTCTCTTGAACAAACATTAATCGCCCTTAGTTGCTAATTATATATCACAAACTTCGGCCTGATCGCTTCAGCAGTTCTGGGGAAGAAGTCGTTTTTATGTATGGGAGCTTTTGGCAGGAAAATGATCCAAGATGGCCACCAAACCGTTTATCCGACAGTTTCGAAAATTGCAAATTTGAGATCAGAATACCCAAAAGCCTATATAAAACCAATTTCGGCCTCAAAATCCATCAAATAAAAAATCCAATATGGCCACCAAACATGCTATATTTTGATTGGCTCACGGTGGCCATGTTTTTGACGGATCAACTTCTCTTGAACAAACTTTACTGGCCCTTAGTCCCTAATCATATCTACCAAATTTCAGCCTGATCCCTTCAGCGGTTCTGGAGAAGTTATTTAGTTCTTGCCCTATATCATATTTCATGAGGTTTCCTTCAATCCCTCAAGCGGTTTCGGAGATTTTTAAAGACGTTTCTAAAAATCGGCCAAAATCAAAGATGGCTGCCGGCCTAATTGGCCAATCGACTTCATTGGAACAAACTTGGATCCCTATGCCCTAAGGATGCTTCCTGCCAAATATAATTGAAAATGGCCCAGCGGTTCTTGAGAAGAAGTCGTTTAAAGGAAAAGTTGACGGACAGACAACGGACGGTCGCCACGACATAAGCTCACTTGGCCTTTCAGGCCAGGTGAACTACAGTATAATTTTGATGCAGATTAGTCCTAAGCATCCCATAGAACACATCTGTGTAATTGTTTTTAAAATCGGATAACCACAAATGTCATTTTAAAAAGATTAACCTAACCGTATGCCAACGCAGACATTTTTCCAACTTTCCCAAAATCTCTTTTTCACTTCGTGAAAGGCGAGATAAAAAGGCATATCCTAAAATTGAGCATCCGCTCATTCCACTCTTAACATCACCCACTGTCCCACACCCTACCCACTTTGCGCGCACAATCAATTTCCAAACTGCTATTTATTTATAGTAATTATAGACTATGTATAGTTTAATGCGACGTACTAAGTGATTATAGCATAGTCAGCGACTCAGAGTTTACTTTTCTATTATTATGCAAATTGTAATTGTGAGGACTGAGGAATTTCAAGGAAAACGCAGGAGCTTACGCAGCGTGACAGCGTTGTTGTTATAACTAGCATCTCGGTTCATATATTCACACTTTGTTTTGAGCACCATTGCCATTCGTAGGTCAGTATATTTTGATTGTTATTCTATTTAAGACTTAAGTAAGCAAGAGCCATCAGAAGACACGGCATATTCCCCGCCCTGCCCGCAACATCTTAGTACCACAATCATTCTGGACAGACACGCAAACATACACGCATCAGGACAGCACATACACGTATTCAGTTGGTAATGATTAGCATTACCAAGTTTAAAAAAAATTTGCTACTAAACTGTAGGAGTTACGGTGACAAGAAATGATTACACACAGAAACAGGCAGACATGCTGATCGATATATCTGCCAGACTGGGAAGGTTTTGGTTTTTTAAGAAATCACTGCTGTCAATGATAAGCTGAGTTAAAAGACATCTACACACAGCAACAGACCACACGTTACTTATCTAATTTCAACTACTATTAATTTTAATATATCGTTTCATTATCAGTTAAGATACTCAAACCTGTCTATAACGGACACCTGCAGCTGGTCTTTAGCCTTTAGGGCATGAAATGGTGGTTCTTTAACGTGGGTGGTATAGCCGTGAATCTGATGAAGGGACTACATCCTCTACATGCTTTTTCGCACCCGATGGATGATTACTGAGTGTCTGTCCATTGGATGCAATTTCGGCTGTAAAACAACCAAACCCCGCACACACAACCCCCCCACCCCCCCCCCCCCCTCCACACTACCCCCACCCCCATGTATGGTCGTAGGCTTAACCATCATTCTAATCATCTTAGAGAACGGCCATATTGTGGTCCCTAAGAGCCATTTCTTATGGCAATAGCTTTATATTGTGTCCATCTGTCTTTAGTACGGTATCACCCAGATGTCAGAAAGCTAATCTTTATGCACTAAGTTGATGAAAGTTGATGAAAGACTTGTGTATACTTTGGAAACAATGCTACTGAAAGTTGTTGCTGTCTACGAAAGAAACAGCTTACAGCAATGTTATTTCTAAACTAAACACCAGCTATTTGAATTTGATACTAAAGGCTTTAATTACTTATCGTCACCTAAAACAGGTCTGCGCTAATCAATATAAAATTGTTTATTCTTTTAGATAACTGAGATAAGAGGCAAGATCAAATGTAACCAACTGAGTGGAGCACAGAAACATAAACCAAACAAAAAAGTAGTGAAATTATTCAAAAGATTCCAAAGCTGACATCGTTTTTCAAAATGAATCCATCTGAAGCAACGTCTTCTCTCAGTAACACCGATATCATTCCAAAACCTGTCGGTGTTTTACAGAGTGGCCCTTCTAGGCCATCTAGTGGTGAAACAAACCCCATTTCAGAACAAGAGCATGTGTCATTGTCAGACTGTAACTGATCATCCCGCTCCTGGTGATAAGACAGGCATTGTTCCAGGTGTTGATATATCAGTCTGAACCAGCTCATGATGGAAACAATAGGAGCAAAGATCCTGGTATGTGGGATGATTGCCGTATCGACGATGTAACTTACTGGACAGATCGTGGACAAAATGACTGTCAACATCAGACTGGGCCATTTGAGAAATCACATCGAACATTTAACAATGGTAAACAAACAAGATATTGTTCACAGAAAATATTTCTATGCAAGAAACCGAATGGTGATCAAAACACTCGAGAATGGGCTACTGTATTCACCATCAACAGGGTCTGTGTACTGTTTTGTTTGCAAACTTTTAGCACCTAGGCTTTCAACATCCAAGTTATCTGTTGCAAGTGGATTCCATGACTGACGGAATACTTTTTTAATTGAACAATATGAAAATAGCACTGCTCACAGATTGCATGCTGGCATATTTGAATCAAAGATGCGGCTGTGGATTGACACAAAAATTTGACGACCAAATTAAAGGGGAACATGACTACTGGCAACATATCTTGCAGCATGTTGTAGCTGTTATTCAAACATTAGCTGAATGTGGTCTGCCTTTCCGGGGATCAAATGAGACATTTGGATCATTATACAGATTGGAAATTTCTTGAGATTGTTGGAGCTTGTGGCTCAGTTTGATCCATTTTAGCAGGTCCTATTTCAAAATATGGGAATATTGGCAATGGTAACCCATCATAATTATTCAAGACAGTTTGTGATGAACTTGTTGATCTAATGAGTGACAAAGTTCATTTAGCTATTGTTAATGAAATAAATACTGTTGGGTATTTCAGTTTATTAGTCGACTCCACACCTGATCTTTCACACATTGACCAATTAAGCATTATATTAAGATATGTGTCTCCCACAGATGGAAAACCAGTTGAACGATTTACAACATTCCTCAATTTAAAAAGCCATACTGGTGAAGAAATGGCAACTCAAGTATTGCCTTATCTGTGTAAAGTTTGCAAAATAGATTTCTCAAAGTGCAGAGGTCAGTCTTATGACAATGCTGCCAACATGTTGGGCATTACTAAGGCATGCGCCAAAAGATTTTAGAACAGAACAACTATGCCATATCCGTAACCATGTGCTGCACACTCTCTCAATCTAGTTGGCCATAGTGCTGTTGATTGTTGTCCAGGGGCAGTGACTTTTTTCTCAACTGTCCCAGTTACTTTATACATATTTCTCTGCTTCAACACACCGATGGGAAGTTCTTAGAACAAATTTGGGCAATGATCATGTGTTGAAATCGCTGTCTGATACTCGCTGCGAGGCTCATGCAGTAGCAACAAGTGCAATTCTGGAGTCCTACTCAAAGATTGTATATGCATTAAAGAGTATTGCTGAAAACCAATCACAAAAGGGAGAAACTAGGCACGAGGCAGAAAACATTGCAAACAAGATGCAAGAACTTGAGTTTGTCTTCATGTTAGCCTCTTCATGTTAGCCACGTGGAATGAAATTAATTGCAACACTTTCACTGCATAAGTCAAGCTCTCCAAGATGATGGATTGAATTTGAAAATGTGTGCAATCCTCTCTCAATTATTAGCAGACCACTTACACACAATGAGGAATGATTTTGAAAGATTAGAAGCCATATCCAAAGAGATCCTTCCTGATACCGACTATAAAGAAGACCAGACGCTCCTGAAAAGCTAGTTGATTCATACCCTGTTGACTTGAACATGAATATCAGTGGGGAACTACGTAGGCGTGCTCGATTTTTGCTTTGAAACATCGCGATCGATTTTTTGAAAAAAATCATGATTTTCGATTAAATCGTAGGTTCAAATTCCCAAGTATATAATGTCATGAAATGTCACGAAAACCGGTATTCCAATATGAATTGTCAAGCTGGTGTTACGGGTTTGAATGGCCGTGTTGGGTACACAAACATGCTCTGCACACACTAGCTATTGATTGAAAAGCTGTAGGCTATATCATTGGAGATACACATTCACATCTGCATTGTTGTTGGGATGGGTAAAATTATGACATTTGAGCTTTAAATACATATCTACTTGAAGGAAAATCTGACTTCCTCTGAGGAATGCGGAAGGGAGGTAACTAATTGTTGTATGCACATGCACAATCTATAGTTGCTTTCAGAAACTAATATTTACATGCAACAAAAAACCAACAGAACGAATAGTTATAAATACAACAATCAGGAGCCTTGTTAATTTATTTTTCTATTGTAAACATAGATAGATAATATTTGATAAACAGAACAATGGATCAAGCAGCACACAATATAAGCAAATTCTCTAGTTATGTAACAAGCAACCAATGAAAATGGAGTTTGCTACTTGACTGGGTGTAAATGTCAAGGTCAGCGCCGGCGAATGAAAGGGAAGTATACCGTTGTATGGTGATTCGACCGATTAACTACATGGCTTCTTCAATGACTAAGGCGTTACCTCACTATTGTTAGCTCGTTTATCATAGCGCTTTGTGTTTTGATTAGGGCTTAGGCTGTGTTCTCACAGGAGAGTTAATCAGGAATAATGCCATACCTCAGTATTGCATTACGCTGGTTAAGTCTCCAGTGAGAACACAGCTTTAGTGAACACACGCATGAAATGATCAAGAATAAACACACACGTGAATGGATCATAACTGTATTCTTTTACTGCTGAATGGTGAGTTTTAAAATATTATAGTCTGCTCAATTTTTTCAAGATTTTTTGATTTTATTAAATTACATCGTAGAAAATCGTGATTTTCAATTAAATTGCGAAATTGCACAAGCGTAGAACTACGTCAGTTCCACTGTTATATGCACTCAAAGTATAATGGGAAAACAACATTTACTAACACTGATCAACATGATACTCTAGTGAAAGACATGATACAGTGTGTGTTCACAAATGTAGATATTGCGTTAAGTATTTTTCTAACTTTGATGATTACAAACTGCTCTGCAGAATGCTCATTTTCCCAGCTGAAAAGAATCAAAAAACCTCAAAGAACAACAATGTGTCAGGACAGACTTGATTCACTTTCACTAATGTGTATAGAAGCAGACATGCTTCGTCGAGTCAGCTTCAAAGAAATTATCAAGGAGTTTGCAATCAGAAAATCTAGAAAGAAGCAATTTTAATTTCATCAATTAGCATACTGCCCCATTACTGTGCATACAATTAAGTTTTGTTTTGTTTAAGTTTAGTTGTTTTTTTAAAATTAAACACGCACGCACACGCACATATATTTATGTATGCAGGGGGGGCATGGGCATTGATGATTTGATGGTGTTTTAGTCTCTCCCGATATTTTGATGTTGATCACTCCTACATCACTAGTACGCTGACAACGTTCAGCATTTTTGATAAAATTGTCCTTGTAAACATCAGCTACAAAATCTACCCGATTTATTTTTTTACCCGTAATGTGGTATTATACAGTTTTGCAGTATCTGTGCAACAGCTCACCCCTTGTTTATGGAATATGAATAAAACTGTGAAGTATGGCCACAGCATCACTGACCACTCATTCATTATGTATGTTTGCTTTAGAGCAACCCATTCCAATGGGATATTAATACACCAAATTTGAAGTGAATCCACATAGTATTTCTAGTTATCCTTCTGAAATGAATTTTCATGACTGGGTATATGGACACACATACAAATGCACGGATGCACAATGGGCGTGGGATGAATTTATATGTCCACTATCAAGGGCGTAAGAGAACAATCAGTGTTGAAAAGTCTAGAGAAAATGCTGAAATATTAAGCCTGAGTAGGTTTTGTTGTGAATATTGTTGTGAATTAATGCGAAACGGTGGCCATTTTGGATTCAAGATGGCAGCCATAATAGACACTTTTTAAAAGTGGCAACAAGTGATTTTGTATTCCTCTAGGGATGCACTTTCAGATTCAACAATAAAACTGACGTCACACTGGCTGTCCTACAGTGTCATCTGCAGCCATCTAACTATAAACATCGTATAGAACAAATCTGTGAGGTTTTATTCAAATCAGACACCTTGTGAGTGTAGATGTCGTTTGAAAAAAGCTTACCGCAGCGAACATAGTCAAGAGCCATAACCTGGATATATAACCTGCATGCAAATCAGCCATAGAATAATCAATGTTCAAATGGCGAAAAAATCTGTGGGGAAATTTGAGTCGATTTTTTCTTTTACGTATACTAGACCTAAGTATAATATAGAACAAATCTGTGAAGTTTAGTTTTATTCAAATTGCACATCCCCTTTTAGGTGTAAATGCCGCTTGAAAGAAGCTTAACGCATTCTAAACATATACAGATTAGTTCTAAGCATTGTATAGAACAAATCTGTGAAGCTTTATTCAAATCACACAAACCCTTGTGGGTGCAAATGTTATTTTAAAAAAGCTTAATGCAGCCAAGAAAGATAACCCTGGACCCAGAAAAAATTCAAGTTCAAACATGATAAAAGTATAGAAAAAATTTGAAAATCGATATAATTTTGATGCAGACTAGACCTAAGCATCGTATAGAACACACCTGTGAAGATTTTTTTCTAACCCTTTAACCTTCGAATTTGTTCAAGAAAATTTCAATATTCTCATAAAAAATGTCCATTTGCAGACAAAGAGTAGACTATTTTTGAGAAAAACAAGAACACTGCATAAGCCATTTTTGGCTGATATAAGCGTTAAAGGGTTAAAACGGATGAACCCTTATGGGTGCAAATGTTATTTTAAAAAAGCTTAACCAAACCGGAAGACGACATTTTTCGCCCTCTCAAAAAATCTCTTTTCTTCATGAAAAGGCTAGATAAAACTGGCAAATTTGAAACAAGAATACCTAAAAGCTATTCAAAACCAATTTTGGCTTCAAAATTCATCAAATAAAACAAGCGGCCCAAGGGCATGTGATACTCACCTGAACCATTAGCATTTGAACCATTTGCATTTAAATAGACATGATGGATTATTTTCAGAAAATCCAAGATGGCCACACAAAAAAATTGACCAGTAAAAATCTCCTTTGATTTCTTGAGGCGTATCATCATAGGATTGCGCCACCATAGTTTGGTTGAAATCGAGTCATTGATTAAGTAGTAGTTGCGATTTAACGGGTCTGGAAAACTATGGAAAATTCAAAATGGGTGCCAAAGCAATTAACCAATCAAATTCATGTATACACGTTCGGAAGCATATGACCATGGCTTAAGCATTGGTTAAGGAGTAGAATGCTAAAGGATTTCCAAAAATCTTTGGAAAATCCCAGAGGCTGCCAAAAAAATTGACAAATGAAAATTTTCATTAGAACTCTTGAAGCCGATGACCATAGGATTATTCCAACCAGGTTTCGTTGAAATTGGGCCTTTGCTTAAGGAAGAGTAGAGTTTCAAAGGATTTCTGCAAAATCCAAGACGGTCAACGGAAAAATTGACAAATTGCAATTCTGTGTACAAACAGTGAAGTCTAGGGTCCTTCCAGTTGAGTTTGGTTGAAATCGGCCAACTGGTTAATGGGGAGTAGCCTTTTAACTGTTTTCCCAACATTTTTTTAAAATCCAAGATGGCCATCAGTAAAATTTAACAATCTAAATTCTATATACAAGTTCTGAAACCTACCAGCCTAGTATACTTCAAGGCAAGTCTGGTTGAAATCGCCCAAGCAGTTAATGATGATTTTTTTTTTAATTCAAGATGGCCACCAAAAAAATAGACCAATCAAAATTCTGTATATATTCTGAAGCCTTGCCCTTTAGGGTCCTTCCAGCAAAAATTAACTTGAAATCCATCAAGTGCTTAATGAGGAGTAGCGTTTTGACAATTTCCAGTAGATTTTTCATAAAATCCAAGATTTTCACCCAAAAAATTGACGCATCAGAATTGGGTATTCAAGTTTCATGAGAGCCATGGGTTTTTTTTACTTATTAACCTCCCTTGAACAAACTTTAATGGTCCTTAGTCCCTAATCATATCTGCCAAATTTCAACCCGATCCGTTCAGCGGCTCTGGAGGTAATTTTCGCTAAAACTAGGTCAACCAAGATGGCCACTGACCCATTTGACCAATCAAGTTCCTTTGAACAAACTTGGTTCAGTTCTTGCCCTCGATCATATTTCATCAAGGTTTTCATCAAGCGGTCAGCGGTTCTGGAGGTCTAGCTCATCCAAGATGGATGCCGAACAACTAGGCCAATCAAGTTCCCTTGCACAGACCTTGTTCAGCTCTTGCCCTAGATGATATTTCATGAGTTTTGAATTGATCCCCTAAGCCATTTCGGAGATTTTTAAACATGTTTCTAAAAATCAGCCAAAATCCACATTGTCCGATCGGCTTTGTTTGAATAAATATGGATCTCCATATCCTAAGGATGCTTCCTGTCAAATATAATTGAAATTGGCCAATCGGTTCTTGAGATGTTGTTTAAAGAAAACATTTACGGATGGATGATGGACAGATGGATGGATGGACAGATGATTGCCATGGCATAAGCTCACATACCCATTCTGGCTAGGTGAGCTAATAATAGATCCACCATGTGAATGTAGATCAAATTTAATACTTCTGCCCCTGTCATGGCTGACAAATGGACATTTCTCCTCGAGACCACTGGCTATTAAAGGGTTATACTAACTGAAGTGTCTGTGGTGCTTCTGATTCCCAGTTTCTTCTCTATATTCATGGACAGCATCTGTGACCTAAATGCCAGGTTCTTTGTCTTCTCAATCACCTGCTGGTACGGCGACACTGCTTGGGTTCCCATCACCACGTGACCCTGAAATAACAAGTAAATTACCAAATATTAACTAGCAACAGTCATTGAAAAAACAGGCTGAACAGCTCATCAAAAAGTTTCCAAAACAAAAAAAGATACATGTTAGTTAGTACAAGTTTGAACACGATGTAAGAAATGTTTTGTTGAATATTTTGGACTTAATTTGATTGAAAGCCATTGCTGCCTTAGGGCAGCAATGGCTTCCAATCAAATTAAGTCCAAAATATTTAGCAGTATGTTTTAGGTTGTTTTTGGAAAGTTTCTGTGTTATTTCGGAGCTGTAGTGTATTTTTACTTTAAAACATTGGTCATGCTGCATATTCTGTGCGCTATAATGGACCTTTCCAGCTTTAGCTATGCCCCGCCTATCTCTAACTAAGTTCAACCGACAACTCGCTTATGTTGTGATCGATCGATCCCTGAACTCCCGGACTATCAATTTCTAGAAAACTATACAGGTAAGCTGTTAAATATTTTGAAACTAATTTGACTAGCGCTGTTGCTGCCTATGGCAACAGAATGTTTATTAAATGGTAGACATACAATTCGTCGGACTATTAAGCGTTAAAGACAGACTATTTTGAATCATTCATGATGTCATGATTATGACATCATCCTACACATTACGTAATTGATTTTGATGTCATATGATGGATGGATAAACTTGGAAAGGTCCATTATCAAGCAAAATGGTTTCTCTCTCCCACATATTTATTACTATTACCCTTGCCTCGAAAAGGGAATCGGGGATTGCAATTAGGGGCCAACAATGTATACAAGATTTGCTCATACATGGTTAACCAATCCTGAAATATAAGCCAAGATATTTTGCGAAACACAAAAACTCAAATTTGAAACATCTCGCCTGTAAAGGTATGGATAGTGTGGATTGCAAAACAAACTTGGCATGGTTCGTAATACACATATTCAGCAAAACACCAACAAACAAGTGTAACCAAACATGGAAAATTTTACCAAACCTGTCTGATCCTGAAATCTTTTTTCCAAAATGAAGCTAGTAATGATGCAGATAGTACCCCTGCATAGTATACAACTCTGCTGTTGATATAAAAATTGCTCAAAATCATATCAGTAATGACGCAGATCATATCCATGCAATGCATAGAACACTTCTGTAAAGTTTCATTGAAATCGGAATGACCATAGTTGAGTTTCAAGGTCCATAAGCAACATTAACAACAAAATTCAAGTCCAAAACTGTGAAAAAGCAGAAATTTCCCAAATTGAAATTGGTAATGATGCGGATAGTAACCCTTCATAGTATTATACATGTAACACAGCTATAAAACTTTGTTGATACGGTGAGCCATTGTTGAAAAAGAATGGACCATAAAAAAACTTAACCAGAAAAACAAGTCAAAAACCGTGAAAACAATAGTTAAAACGGCCCAAAATGAAATTTGTTGTCAGGCAGATTGCATCCCAGTATAATTTAGAAAACTTCAGTAGTCTCATTGAAATTCGATGAGCCATTGCTGAAAAATAAGTTGATTTAACAAGAATTCAGCGGAATTAAATGTCTCGCCTGTCTCACATTTGTCACACACTAACATTGACCTATAACCTTGTGACCTCCGTGTTATCATGCTGCTTCCTAACATTATAGGTAACCATGTATTCAAGCTTAGTTCCGATAGAAATAACATATTTTGAAATATAAATGATTTGCTGAATGGAAAAACGTACGGTTGAAGAAGCAGAGGTTAAATGGCAATACTAGAATGGCCTTGTATTTTGACTGCCATGTTACCATCCTGTATACTCTTGGCATAAGCAACCATGTACCCAAGTTGTGTTCCCGTAGGATTAAACAATCCCGAAATATACCAAGATTTGCAAAGCCTAAAGACTTAAGTGAAAAATAAGTTTTGTAGAGGTCAGAATGACCTTGACCTTTGACGTTGTGACTTCAGTGTTAGCATGCTGCATCCCAACATTATAGGTAACAATGTATCCAAGCTTACTTCCAATAGGATTAACCAATCCTGAAAGATAAGCCAAGAAGCTTTGCTAAACGCAAAAACGTAACATTAAAAAAACAGAGTTCTGTATCAAGGTGACCTTGACCTTTGACCTTGTGCTCCCAACATCATCATGCTGATTCCTGTCATTATAGGTAACGATGTAACCAAGTTTAGTTGCAATAGGCTTAACCAATCCTGAAATATACGCTGAAGTTTTGCTAAACTAAAAAAAACCTTAATGTTGAAATAGCAGTTCTGTATCAAGGTCATAGTGACCTTGACCTTTGACCTTGTGATCCCAACATCATCATGTTGCTTCCTAAGATTATTGGTAATCATGGATCCAAGTTTAGTTACAATAGGCTTAACCAATCATGAACTATAAGCTGAGAAGTTTTGCTAAACGCAAAAACTGAATGTTGAATAACAGAGTTCTGTATCAAGGTCAGTGACCTTGACCTTTGACCTTATGCCCCCAACATCATCATGCTGCTTCCTATCATTATAGGTAACCATGTACCCAAGTTTAGCTGCAATAGACTTAACCAATCCTGAAATATAAGCTGAGAAGCATTGCTAAAACCAGAACCTTAATGTTGCCGCCGCTGCCGCCGTCTGAAGTGTGATACCTGTCTCGCTTTCTGCTTCGCAGGCGAGACAAAAACCTTAACCAAAAGTGCTTAAGTGACGGCCACCACCGTCGCAAACGCTGCCGGAATAAACATAATCACGGATTTCTTTTTTCACGAGAGTTGATACTTACCACCCTGATACTCTATGATATTTCCCAAATATCAACCTAGCTTCAATAAGACTCGGAATTAAAAAGAATGCCCCCCCCCCCCCCTCCCCCCCCCCCCCCACTCCCACTGGGCATGTTACTCAACTGACAGTCCGACGATTGTGCCGCCTAAACTCGCGCATGCACGGGGCTGTCTCTTTACATTCCAAATTATTGGCTGACAAATTGCAACATCAAACGCCGATAGACCGAGCCTCTGTGGGGCGGAGAGGCCGGGATCGTATCAGGGTGGTAAGCATCAACTCTCTTGTGAAAAAAATGTCACCTTGTTTTCCCATGGTGGCGGCAGCACCTAGAACTGGTATCTTTTGAAGCTCTCCCATGGGGTTCAATGTAAGATAGCCATAAAGCACTAGGGTCTGTCCGCTATTCCTCTGCACATTGTTCATTTCATAACGTGTTAATGCACGGACAAGGACACCAAGCCTTTGAATTAGGATCAAACCTAGTCAAAGCGGGTAAAAATATAGGCTGACCAGGATATTTTAAAGACTGGTTTTTCGTCATAAAGTTAACTCTAGGTAGAAGCCCGAGGCCTTCCCCTGTAATGACAAAATGGTTTGGCTCTGTTGACAAAGCATGTAATCCACTTCTTCGTCTGGCTGAAGCTGCAGCAATCAGAAAAACTGTTTTAAGCGTCAACATTTTCATGGAAATGGAGCTTAGTGGTTCAAAGGGTTTATCCACTAATACTTGAAGTACTAACAATAAACTCAAAGACGGAATCAGTGGAGGATTCCTAGGTCTTAGATTACCCATGCCTTTGATTGAAGTATTTAGATTACATACCTCATCACTTCCCCTATTAGCCAAGCAAGGGACAACCGACGTTAAAGCTGACTTGTAGCCAGTAATAGAGTTAGGCTTGAGGCTATAGGCATCAAAGAGGTGATAGAGGAAATCGGCTACTATCTGAATAGATGCATCCATTGGATTAATACATCTTTTTTAGCACCATTCAGCAAATCTGTTGATTTTATAATTATATACTCTGGAGGTTGACCCACTTCTGACCCTTGCCATAAACATGGCTGCTTGCTCAGAAAAGCCCTCCTTAACTGCTGATTCCTTGACAACATCCACGCAGTCAACTGGCACATTGACGAGTTGTTGTGCAAGGCCTGGAAGATTATGTCATCCATCAGAGGCAGAGGAACAGGATTGAAGACCAGAAGGTCCAGCAGATCCGTATACCATGATCGGCTTGGCCAATTTGGGGCGATCAGATGCACTTGGCATTCCTGCTGCCTGATTTTCTGGAGAACTTTTGGAATTATGATTGCTGGCAGGAATGTGTATGAATACATTCCCTCCCAGCTGATAGCTAGTGCATCTATTGCGATAGCGCTCGGATCTGGAATCGGAGACATACGTCATCTTCGCATTCTTGTTCGTTGCAAATAGATCTATGTTGAGCTTGCCAGAGGGTCCGCCACACATTGATTTAGTTGCCATTCCGTGGGAAGAATTTGTTTTCAATAACCCTCCGAAAGAAACAAACGGAAACAATTAGTTTTTAGTTATGACGAACCAAAAAACCAATTGCAGAAGGCTAATAAGGAAACTTAGATCCCTAGATGAAAAAGATAAACCAGGCCCATAGATAAAACTATGGACCTGACCAAAAGTAAACAACCCCTAAACGTCTTCTTCTTCATGAAGACAAGCGAGATAATTAGAATTTTAACTTAAATACTTGAGAGGCGAATGCTAGACTCAACACTCAAACAAAGATTCATTAGTAGTTGAACTTTATAAACACAATGAACCGATGCAAACCATCAAGAGAGACAAATAACATAACACCCAGTCATAAAATATTAAAAATAATTTTTTGAAATAAAATGACTGAAAACTTACTCTCCATACTTAACCTAAGAAGAATAAACTCCAAAAGAACAAGTGGTCTGCCGAACAACAACATGAATACATAGTCCTAAATCCAAACCCTGTGGTGGGGGAGAATGTGGAAAAATTACTTCTTATGGTAATAATTCCCTCTGCAAACTCATAGTAAATTATTTGGACCCAGAAAACCAAGTATAAATAATTGTCCAGATGAAGGATACATGTAAAACACGTCACAAATCAGCTAAAAGTATCAGAAAATACAAAGCACAACATGCGTTGGCTAATATATAGGCCTCCCCCATAATGAGCTAGTCTAATAGACGTATCCACGTGTTAGCGCGAATTCCGGATATACCATCCGATACAACAAGCAAATTTTCTATCAATATATATACTAAAAAACACCTGATGGCTAGGACAGGGAGCATCCTCCGGCGACTTGGCAGCGTCAGACATTAGAAACAGTCAAATAACAAGTTGTAAAACAACTTAGAAGCTTCAAAAAGATAAATGAGCAAAAGCAATCCTTGGAACAAATCTAAGGCGTGTGCAATGGCAGGTCAATAATTTGAGAAGAGACAGTCCTGCGCATGTGCAAGTTTGGGTGTCACATTCGCTGGACTGTCAGTTGAGTAACCTGCCCAGTGGGGGCGGTTTCTTTTTAATTCTAAGTCTTATTGAAGCTAGGTCGATATTTGGGAAATATCATAGCGTATCATGGTGGTAAGTATACTCTTGCAGGCGAGACAAAAACTGGTGTGCACCAACATCACAGTGATCTTGACCCTGTAATATAATAGCTAAGCATGTTTCCAGATTTAAGTCCAACAGGGTCAACCATTCCAGAAACATAACCCGAGAAGTTTTGCTAGCATTAACATTGAAAACAGTACCAAGGTCACAGTGACCATGACTTTTGACCTTGTAACTTCATTGTCATCATGTGGATAGTATCATGTGGATGCCGAACATGATAGACAACCATGTAACCAGATGTTGTTCCAATAGGTTCAAACAAGGCTGAAACAAACTGAAGTTTTTCTAAACGCAAAGACGTAAGTTTGAAAACCCCAGAATTTTGTACTATGGTTATAGGGAGCTTGGCTTTTGACCTGGCAACCTTGCTATTAATACTATCATCCTTCACCCCCTGGTATACGTAACCATGTATCACAGTTTTGTTCCATTAGGGATAACCAATCCTGAAACATAAGCTGATAACATTTGCCAAGCACAAAAAACAAAATATTGTAAATGCCGCTACCGTAGGAAAAATGATACCTGTGTCATTTCCTGAAAACTGGTAACACAAATATGCATTGCCACCTTCTAATGTTTTTACAGGAATTCGCTGTGTTTGTTGGAATTGCCGCCATTTGTATTGCCCATAGTAATTCTTGGCAATTTTTGTCGATTGGTTCCCAGTTGAATGCTATACTAGTGATTAGAATCAGGAAGCAGCCACCACTCGCAAACTACTCGCCAATTTCCACCTGAAATTCCAATCAATTTGTTCCGCAAGGCGAGGATCATAAACTCCTCTTGTAATCTCGCTATTCGGACAGCCTCACAGCTTTGGTTGCTTGTAAAAATAAATTACGAAAGCAATGTATGATCACACTTCCTTGGGGAATTCCCTTAAATCAGTAATACGTAAAAATCTTATTTACCTAAATGTTTGAGGCATAACACTGCATTAATCCTCTAGCTACTACAGGATGTAGCATCGGCTTACAAAGAGATATTTTATCATTGTGAGCAGAGATGACACGTTGCCATTTGCTTAACTAGGGAGATTCTCAACAAGACGACAATGTATAAATTTGCAATTATTTATTTGAAGCATATTCATATGACATAGCACAGTTGGCTAATATAGTATATCATTAAGCTAGTAACAGTGTTGAAAGTGTGATTTAACGACTTATATTATATTGCTATATCTTACTATATGTATGTATGATTACTGTATTCTGCAGCTGTTGTAGTAGAAACATCCTACAGCTGCTATCAGTCCTTCTTGACAGACAGTTTAGCTATAATTCTTTTGAATCTTCATGAAGCTAATCATTACCACCTGCCTGTCCATTCATTTCTTATCACCACAACTCCTATAGTTTAATTGTGATTCATTTGAAACATGATAAGTGTTATCATTTGCACCTGAATAATTGGGCATTTCAAGTAAAAAGGTCATGCCCTAAACTTAGAGCCCTATAGATTTTTTAGGGAAAATTAAGATTTAAAAGCAAAAATTCTGGCCGAACAGTTTGGCGTAGTCTTTTAAACTATTTACAGGGTATATTAAGCAAGCCAAATGACCAATCAAATTTCTATATAGATGTTCTGAAGCCTACAACTCTAGTGTTATTCCAGCCAAGCTTGGGGAATCACAATTTTACTATCCAGCTGAATCAGGATTCGGCCAGTTTTCTTCTTGAAGGATCGATTTATATCTATAATCCAGTCGGAATAAAATCAGTTTGATAATGAATTCGGTGCAGCCGTACAAACGTACGTATAAATTTTCTGAAACCTAGCAACCTATGATTCTCCAAGATAAATTTGGTTAATTCATTTTCTAAGATACAATTTGAAGGATTTTCGACAAACAGTGAAGACAGATACTCTATGTATGAAAGATAGCAAACACAGAGAACTGAGGAAATGAACACAGATACTCAATGTATGAAAAAGGGCAAATACAGAGAACTGAGGACATGAACACAGATACTCTATGTATGAAAGACGGCAAATACAGAGAACTGAGGACATGAAAACAGATACCCTATGTATGAAAGGGGTCAAATACAGAGAACTGAGGAAATGAACACAGATACACCATGTATGAAAGACGGCAAATACAGAGAACTGAGGACATGAACACAGATACTATATGTATGAAAGTGGTCAAACACAGAGAACTGAGGAAATGAACACAGATACTATATATATATATATATATGAGAGGTCAAATACAAAGAACTGAGGAAATGAACACAGATACTCTACGTATGAAAGAGGGCAAATACAGAGAACTGAGGACATGAACACAGATACTATATAGTATGAAAGAGGGCAAATACAGAGAACTGAGGACATGAACACAGATACTCTACGTATGAAAGAGGGCAAATACAGAGAACTGAGGACATGAACACAGATACTCTACGTATGAAAGAGGGCAAATACAGAGAACTGAGGACATGAACACAGACATTCTATGTATGAAAGAGGGCAAATACAGTGAACTGAGGACATGAAAACAGATACCCTATGTAGGAAAGAGGGTAAATACAGAGAACTGAGGACAGTAATTTTGAACATTTAAAGACAGTCTCCAGACAAGTTATGTCAGTTTCACACCAAACACACAAAGGGTTGGCAGTTAAATTGAATGCCTAGTAACTCTTAGAGGGGCAACATCACACAATTATTTTGGTGATAGCTATATGCGTCTCCTGTAAGAATCTCTGCAGCTCTGGAAATTTGATGATGAATCTGTGTCAAATTTATTTGTATTTAATTTATTTTTTGCAAAATTTGTAATTTATTATTTCGCTATGTAACACGCTGGAAGATTTCACAGGCTCTAATCAATCAATTTTCTTGAGCAAATTTGACAACGCTAGATGCAATTCAGAAATCATTGAGACGGGGTTTACTGTATATCAGTGCAAAACAACACCTTGTATAATATTGAGAATAAACAGAATAAATCTTGCAGTACTTATCATACCAATTTAGAATCAATCTTTGCATCAAGCCGAGCATTCCGGATCAGGTTCACAATCCACTTCTCAGCCTCATCCGGACTCATGTTCAGCTTTTCTGCCAGCATGCTGTAATAAAATAAGTCATCATTTTACACACAAATATATTTGGAGCTTACATGCCTTTCAACGAGGACGGACCTGGCTTTTGTGAAGCATTAGCCAATAAATTAGCCAATTACACACTTCTAAAACAACTCTGCACTATTTTGGCTAATGTAGACTTCCAAATAGTCAACACAGGTTAATGCTTTTAAGTGAAAAGTACAAGCCAGATACAGGATTCTGTCAAGTATCTTTAAAACTAATTTGCCCAGAAACTGTTGGCAGCAACATCTTCCAGACAAATTAGTTTCAAAATATTTAAATTTCCAATATGGGTGCTTTTAAATTTGAGACATTGTTATTTCAGTGTTAAAATGGTTTACATTGATCTAAGCGATTTTTCACAACTAATGGTTAGGACTATAGCTAGGGCCTAAAATTGTCGACACAACTAGCTTAACACTAACACTAAAATTTGTTCAACAAAATTTCAATTTTCGCAGAGAAAATGTCCATTTGCAGACCAAGAAGACTTTTTGAAAATTTACCACTGGAATTACTGGCTTTTTTAGTCAGCCAATTATTCCAGTGGTAAATTTTCAAAAATATTCTTCTCTTGGTCTTTTGGACATTTCTCAACACCACTGTAGAAGCCATTCTTTGCCAGCTTGAGGGATAAAGGGTTAACAATTTTCAGCTGAATTACCCAATTAGTATATTTTTGTCACTTACCTGATGCAAAGTTCCTATTTCACATTTTGAAAACAGTGCTACTGTAAGTTGTTTACACTCTGTTGAAGACAGCAAGAGCTGAGAGCTTTTCAAAATCGACAAGTCTTATTTCAACAGCTCTTACAGAATAACATAATTTGCCTCAGGCAATAACAGGGTTAAATCAACTCCTAGTATTGTTGCATCAGGCTGTTAAATTAACGATCATGAAGAAATTCTATGTGTATTCAACTTACTCTATACTGATGCATTCATGGATTCTGCAGAATGTCTCAAAGATCAGTAGCCGTGCATTTTCTCGGAATTCGTCGAGACATGCCACCAAAAAGAAATCATTCACTAGAACCTATGTGGCAAATAATAATAATAATAATAATAATAATAATAATACAATTTTTCTCATGATCAAAAAAAATCTAAGTTTGAAAATAAATAAATGGCTCAAGGGCCATAGTGCTCACCTAGCTGATGAGGAACTGTAAACAATCTTAGATTAATTAATGCTCAACAAGCATCATTGATCCATCAGGCAACCATAACCGTTGCCATAGACAGATGGTAATGGTTCTTATCATTATTGACCAATGCGGCAATCATCCTTACCACTAATGCAACAAGCGCTACACAAATGGTGCCACGACATGATGAGAAATCAATGAATGAGAGCTATCAGACGTAGACAAGTCATACCATGAACTTTCAACGTGATCCGCTCACTAGTCGTGGAGTTACTGGCTGGAAATCAATTTTCATGATGGCCGCCGGTGGCTGGTGGCCAAATTGGATTTCAGATCATCTACAATTTCAATAAGTTTTTTCATCAGACCTAGTCCTGTCATCCCATGAAGTTTCGAAGTGATCTGCTAAACAGAAATGGAGAAATCAATTTTCAAGATGGCCACCAGAGGCCGATCTTGGATTTAGGATCATTGTCGACTTCAATAGTTTCTTTCTCTAGAGCTAGTCCAACCAGCCTATCAAGTTTCAAAGCAATCCTATAAACGGTAATGGAGTTATAATCCAGAAACCAATTTTCAAGATGGACACCATTGGTTGGCAGCCATCTTTGATTTTGGATTAGTGTCGATTTCGATGAGTTTCTTCTCCAGACCTAGTCCAACCACTATATACCGGTGGCTGGTGACCATCTTGGATTTCAGGTCATTGTCAATTTCGAAAGATTTCTTCTACAGATCTGGTCCAATCGCCCTATGAAGTTTCAGTGATCCAATAAACGGTAACAGAGTTACCATGCGGAAACCCCTCTACCGCCTGTCCGAATGGCGCCATCACATAATATCACACCAAAATATTGATGTCCTTGACACTATTGACCAATGGGAAAAGTACTATTGACCAATGGGGCAGCCATCCCTGACATTATTGACCCAGCAGATGACATTTACTAACTGGACGGTGGTGACAGTAAAAAAGATTGGATGAGGAAATGCAAGAAGATTAGTGTCATTGACATTATTGACCAATGGGAAAGGTACCATTGGTCAATTGGGCAGCCATCTCTGACATTATTAACCCAGCAGATGACATTTACCAACGGGTCAATGGTCACAGTAAAAAATGTGGATGAAAAAATTGGTGTCATTGGCATTATTTACCAATGGGAAAAGTACCATCGATCAATGAGGCAGCCATCACAGACACTACTGATCAATAGTTCAATTGTCACACACTGACATCTGCCAAAGGGGCAATGGTGAGGTCACAGTAACAAATTTGGATAAGTAAATGTAAGAATATTGATAACAAATGGATTTTCACCATAGGTTCCAATAGTTTAAGACTTAATGAACCAGAGTTATGGCCCTTGTTTAAAAATGCATACTCTTTATATCCATAGTTCAAATAGACTGAAGGAACATATCTGCTAAATTTGACTTTAATCTAAGAACAATTGGCGAAAACATGTATTTTCCCCATATGGCTCAATACTTAAGAACACCTCAACGAACCCCCGAGTTATGGCCCTTGTTCAAGGGCGGGGTCAGTTCATATTCATAGCTCCAATATAGGTTATCTAAAGGAACACATCTCAATTTTGTTGTTATCCATCAAATGACGAAAAGTGAATCAAACGTATTTTCCCCATGCCTAGCAATTGGGAGGCGAGTGCTCTACCACCAGACCACCATCCAGAGGACAAAAATCCTCTCACAGGACTGGCTTTCAACCATCCATCTCACAACCACACAAATTACCTGGAATTTTGATGGTGTACATAGCAGATATCTAAGATTTACATTTTTCTGAGATCCCTCCTACTAGATTACTAGCCACTCGCAAGAATGTAGTTTTTATTACTGTCAAGCATTAGTTCTATGAACCGTCTTTGACGACGCACTGGCACTAGGATCTAGCTCATTCATCATCTGGAATGTAATTTTACCTTTTTCAATTTTTTTTTATCCGACTGGGGTTCGAACCTGGTAATTCTATGGCAACATTCACCTAGCAATTGGGAGGCGAGTGCTCTACCACCAGACCACCATCCAGAGGACAAAAATCCTCTTTCACCAGACTGGCTTTCAACCACCCGTCTCATAGGAACATATCTCAATTTTGTTGTTATCCATCAACAAATGACGAAAACTGCAACAAACATATTTTCCCCATGTATGTATGTATTTTCATTATTATTATTTTATTGATGCACTGGCAATGTGCGGCTTCAATTTCTATGTGCTAACTTAGCCGACAGTCATGCACCCATTAGTTTAATTTGTTGATCACCATCTCCCGGTCATTCTGCAAATCCGCATAGCATCAGCAACCAGACATCTTTCCACTGGACCACCGCGCCAAGACTAAAAGTCAAGGTTTGGCCGACCAGCTTTCACATGTCTGATATACTGACACACTGACGATTCATATGGGACTATCTGTGGATGCATCTGCCACGATTCAATCCTAGGCTTTTTACGTACGTATGTATGTATTTTTATTTTATTGACGCACTGGCAACGTGCGGCTTCAATTTCCATGTGCTAACTTAGCCGACAGTGATGCACCCTTTAGTTTAATTTGTTGATCACCATCTCCCGGTCGGGGGATCGAACCGCCATTCTGCAACTCCGCATAGCATCAGCAACCAGGCATCTTTCCACTGGACCACCGCACCAAGACTAAAAAAGTCAAGGATTGGCCGACCAGTTTTCACATGTCTGATATACTGACACACTGACGATTCATATGGGACTATCTGTGGATGCACCCGCCACAATTCAATCCTAGGCTTTTACGCCTCTTGTACTCCGACTCCAGCACAGCTCTGGCAGTATATGTATTTTTATTTTATTGACGCACTGGCAACGTGCGGCTTCAATTTCCATGTGCTAACTTAGCCGACAGTGCTGCACCCGTTAGTTTAATTTGTTGATCACCATCTCCCGGTCGGGGGATCGAACCGTCATCCTGCAACTCCGCATAGCATCAGCAACCAGGCATCTTTCCACTGGACCACCGCACCAAGACTAAAAGTCAAGGATTGGCCGACCAGTTTTCACATGTCTGATATACTGACACACTGACGATTCATATGGGACTATCTGTGGATGCATCTGTCACAATCAATCCTAGGCTTTTACGCCTATTGTACTCTGACTCCAGCACGGCTCTGGCAGTATATGTATTTTTATTTTATTGACGCACTGGCAACGTGCGGCTTCAATTTCCATGTGCTAACTTAGCCGACAGTGCTGCACCCGTTAGTTTAATTTGTTGATCACCATCTCCCGGTCGGGGGATCGAACCGTCATCCTGCAACTCCGCATAGCATCAGCAACCAGGCATCTTTCCACTGGACCACCGCACCAAGACTAAAAGTCAAGGATTGGCCGACCAGTTTTCACATGTCTGATATACTGACACACTGACGATTCATATGGGACTATCTGTGGATGCATCTGTCACAATCAATCCTAGGCTTTTACGCCTATTGTACTCTGACTCCAGCACGGCTCTGGCAGTATATGTATTTTTATTTTATTGACGCACTGGCAACGTGCGGCTTCAATTTCCATGTGCTAACTTAGCCGACAGTGCTGCACCCGTTAGTTTAATTTGTTGATCACCATCTCCCGGTCGGGGGATCGAACCGTCATCCTGCAACTCCGCATAGCATCAGCAACCAGGCATCTTTCCACTGGACCACCGCACCAAGACTAAAAGTCAAGGATTGGCCGACCAGTTTTCACATGTCTGATATACTGACACACTGACGATTCATATGGGACTATCTGTGGATGCATCTGTCACAATCAATCCTAGGCTTTTACGCCTATTGTACTCTGACTCCAGCACGGCTCTGGCAGTATATGTATTTTTATTTTATTGACGCACTGGCAACGTGCGGCTTCAATTTCCATGTGCTAACTTAGCCGACAGTGCTGCACCCGTTAGTTTAATTTGTTGATCACCATCTCCCGGTCGGGGGATCGAACCGTCATCCTGCAACTCCGCATAGCATCAGCAACCAGGCATCTTTCCACTGGACCACCGCACCAAGACTAAAAGTCAAGGATTGGCCGACCAGTTTTCACATGTCTGATATACTGACACACTGACAATTCATATGGGACTATCTGTGGATGCATCTGTCACAATCAATCCTAGGCTTTTACGCCTATTGTACTCTGACTCCAGCACGGCTCTGGCAGTATATGTATTTTTATTTTATTGACGCACTGGCAACGTGCGGCTTCAATTTCCATGTGCTAACTTAGCCGACAGTGCTGCACCCGTTAGTTTAATTTGTTGATCACCATCTCCCGGTCGGGGGATCGAACCGTCATCCTGCAACTCCGCATAGCATCAGCAACCAGGCATCTTTCCACTGGACCACCGCACCAAGACTAAAAAAGTCAAGGATTGGCCGACCAGTTTTCACATGTCTGATATACTGACACACTGACGATTCATATGGGACTATCTGTGGATGCATCTGTCACAATCAATCCTAGGCTTTTACGCCTATTGTACTCTGACTCCAGCACGGCTCTGGCAGTATATGTATTTTTATTTTATTGACGCACTGGCAACGTGCGGCTTCAATTTCCATGTGCTAACTTAGCCGACAGTGATGTACCCATTAGTTTAATTTGTTGATCACCATCTCCCGGTCGGGGGATCGAACCGCCATTTTGCAACTCCGCATAGCATCAGCAACCAGGCATCTTTCCACTGGACCACCGCACCAAGACTAAAAGTCAAGGATTGGCCGACCACTTTTCACATGTCTGATATACTGACACACTGATGATTCATATGGGACTATCTGTGGATGCACCTGCCACAATTCAATCCTAGGCTTTTACGCTTATTGTACTCTGACTCCAGCACGGCTCTGGCAGTACGTATGTATGTATGTATGTAATATTGTAAACGCACCGGCTCAGAATTTTCAAAATTGAAAAAAATTGAAAATATTTTTGCTTATTTTATCACCTGAGATTGTCAATTTTGTTTAATAGATGCCATATGGCCTGATTAGTATACAATGATAAATCATTGATTGATGTTTTGAACACTTATTTGAGTTTCGCTTTTACCAAGATGTCGCGTAGATTAGGATTTTTCTTAAATGCAATTACTGGACGCTTGTTGAATGGTTGTTTTAAATTGTCCTGTAATTTGTGATACTCATCCTTTAGGATTTTCGCAATTTCAACATTTTTCCGATTGTATGTGAGAGTAAATGGGATAATCTCACGTTGATCCGAGAGGCATGGGTCCGAATTTATGCCCCTTGGCCATTGTGTTTCGAGTTCTTTAATCCAAAACGATTCTCTTAGTGATCTTTGTTTATCAGTTTCCTCTGTTGTGTCTGAAAGAGGTAGCTGTTCGATGGGCATAATTTCAAAGTCACGGGTGACTAAATGATCAGGAAGATTAAAATGTTCAGCCACATGTGTGTCTTCCTCTAGTCTAATATCTGAAAGGTGTCTGGTTGCTCGGCATCTTAGTCGATTTTTTGTTTCGCCAACATACTGCTTTTGACACAATTTGCATGAAATTAAGTAAATGACATTTTCAGAATCGCAATCTAATTTCGACTGAATTTGAAATTTGCTTTTGTTTTGAAAGCTCGTGAATGTACTCTGGGAAGGAAGAAATTTATCCAATTTACACCTTTTCTTTTCACATTTCCGAGATTCTCCTTCACCAATAATCGGACGATTATGACAAATTTTGGTAGGCCGAGAATTTCTGGCATTATCTGGAATGATTTCCAAATTATGCAAAGTTTCAGACTTTATTTTGCGCAGGAACCGAGAAGAGTACCCTCTCGGTTTGAGGGCTTTGAATAAGGTCGAACATGATGATTCAAAGTTTTTCTTATCACTCGAATTTCTATGAAAACGGATTATTTGTGATTTTACAAGTCCCTTGAAAGTATGCGGAGGATGGAATGATTTCTTGTGTAGTAGTTGATGCGAGTCGGTTGGCTTAAAATAAACTTTGTAGTCTAAGTAACCAGTTGTTTCATACTTTATACCTTTGTATAAAGTTACATCTAGGAAATCTACGGACAGCTCATCGATTTGAGCTTTTAGTTTGATATTCGGATCATGATTATTCAGAATGGCCAGAAATTCGGTAAATGCTTCCTTACTATGTTGCCAGATCATGAAAATATCATCGAGGTACCTGCGGTAAATGAGCGGCTGATTTGGACAGTTTTCGAGTGCTTCCTTTTCCCACTCTGCCATGTAAAGGTTAGCGAAACCTGGGCTGAAACGCTTACCCATTGCGCAGCCACAAATTTGTTGAAAAATTTCACCAGCAAATTCAAAGTCATTGCCCTTCAGACTAAGCTCTAATAGAGCTATTACTTCTCTGTCGGGCCTGTTGGTGTCAGGATAGTCGGCAAATGCTCTACGAATTGAATTTAGACCCTTTTCGATGTCAATGTTTGTGTACATAGCATCGACGTCCATTGTAATTAAGAATGAATTTGGAGGGACCGAGATCTTAGAGACCTGGGCTAGGAAGTCTTCAGTGTTTTTCAGATAGCTAAAATGTCTATTTGCAATTGGCTGAAGATGGTAGTCGATAAATTCACTAATCCTATATGATTCCGAACCACAATCTGAAATGATGGGTCGCCCTGGTGGTGTCATAGGGTCGGTCCACAAGTCAACAGACTTATGGATTTTAGGAAGAAGATAAAATGTACGTGGTTTCGAATCATCTTTTGCGCACAGGTATTTATATTGCTTTTCAGTTATCTTCTTGTTATCAACCATTTTTTGGAGAATTTTGTTGAATTTGCTACAGTTATTTTGCCAAAGTGGTTGTGTATGTATGCATTTATATAGCGCCAATTCCAGACTAAACTGCTCAAAGGTGCTTAACAAGATTAACTCGTTACAGAAATGCTCTTTTATACAAATTGTTTTCAATAATGATTTAAACTGTTCAATTTTGTAAGAATTATGGATATGGGGTGGAAGAGTGTTCCAAAACTTAGGGCCGGCTTTAGAGAAAGCATATTGACCAACCATTACATTGGAGTATGACTCCACGCATAATAGTTGCTCACTAGATCGAAGGGACCTAGGTGCTAGTACAATGGCTGCAATATTCTAGGCCTTCTGTAAACGTTGTAACTGTTCTGATGTAATACGCGCTAGCAAAGAATTGCCATAATCCAGTCTTGATGTTATAAGGCTTCAATACTTTGAAAATATAGCAAGGGACATAATTCTGCTATTTGTCACAATGATTTACCAAAATACATACATTGCTGTCCAACTGGACATCACATTTACGGGTCATCAGAGACAATTCTCGGACATGTGTGGACAATATGGACATTTTTGAAGCCCTGGTATATATAGTGTTGCTGCACGCTGGTTTATGAGAAATGGCTGGTCAGTTTCCGCAGATGCTGGTCAGTCCGAGTCCTTAGATTAATTAAGCTAGGTGGATGCCGCTGTAGTTAACAGTCCTTCAAAGGAGCATAAGCTGTCTTATTTTAGAAAACAGATATTATTGCCAGAGGCCTAGCACCCTAGCCTACCATTTAAAACAGTTTTCGTCTGCTTGCCCAAGGTGAGCTCTAGCCTCCCGTAGGATTCACCCATGGAGCAAACCCAACAAACAGACTGTACAGATGCTACGCTAGCGACAGGGGACCGAGCCGAAAAGCGACTCCCAGCCTGTGTTCAATAGAGCAACCACAACAAGACAAGAACGGACAGGACAATACAAGAAATGTTAAATAAGCACCGTAACTATTTACGGCTTGGCTGAAGAAACACTTAGCAACCTTGATGACTTTTATGTCGAGAAGGCATGGAGGACCCACTCGGCCATTCTTAGCCACCAGAGTTTGTTAAGCGCGTCTTTTGCTGCGAGCCGAAGTGCCGAAATCAAGCCGTATAGACCTGATTCCTGGGATCTAATGTTTATCCTGTGTTAGGTTTAATACAGAAATGCCCAGGATTCACTACTGAGGCTGATATATAATAATTCATTCACAGTGAATCCTACTTTGCCCTATAGTTTCTATCTTAGGCCGTGTTCTCACTAGAGACTTAACACAACACTATGACATTATTCCCTATTAACTCTCCAGTGAGAACACGGCCTAAGTAAGGTATCACTGAAGATACTGAGGGAACTGTGATGCGTCTCTGTTAGGATTGAATCCGCTGAGAAACCCAAGCGATTTCTGCGATGGCGTAACTGAACCAGAGGAGGACTTAATAAGTATATATATAGTGTGGCCGAAGATGGGCCAGAGTTAGTCACAAAGAGGGACAGTTGTTGAACTACTGTTAAATGGCCTTTTGGCTCTTTTAATAGCGAGCTTTACAACAAATAGCCACTTTGAGCAACTGCCTCGGCTTGTTACAGAGTTCTAATATAAATAACCGAGCTACTACCTATGTTAGATTTAAGCCGAACCCATGTTGGTTTCAGCACAAGAATGGTTCCTAGTATGGAGTGTTGTTATTTAAGATATCTAGTGTTAATGCGCAATTGTTAGTGTGTAAGTATTAAAACGGTGAATGCAAGTTGAAAGAATGGCACAGGCTGTGAAAAGGCTATTAAGGAAAATTTAGCAGTAGGCCGAATCTGGCCTTTAAAACATGCCTAATAGTCATCGGCGTAGTAATAACAGAAGATGAAGGCACCTATTAGTTACTGGTGCAGAATCATGTATGAGTTGTAATTACGCCTAATAGTTAGCGGCATAAGAAAGTACAATGTGAAAATATCGTTCAAGTTGGTCTAAAAGTCATCGGCGCATGAAAGTAATGAGGTGCCAAATTACATATGGTACAAATGATCTATACAATGTGAAAAAGTGAAGAGGCAGAACAGTTGAAGAAAGTTGATCCGAGTATCCGGTAGAAGTGTCAGTTTACTACTGACAGTCCGTGGAGGTGATACTGGTGAAGTATGTGGTACATACGATGCGTGAACGTATTATACGGCAAAGTATTATGTAGAGTTCTGAAGTTCGGCACAAGACGAATGGTGCAGCAAGCTCAGGTTCTGCACCATCTGCAATGTCCTGAACAGTGAAAATTGGCTTAAAAGCATTAACGACTTTAAGCCCGAGAGGAATCGGCTCGATAATATGCTTAGTTCGAGCGGAACAGTGAATTTGGCTTAACCAGAAGTGTGTTAGGAAAGTTTTTCGGCACAAATATGGTGAGGTTTGATAGACAACGTTTCAGTCGTGGTACGGAGAAGACATGGCGAGATATCGATCGTAGCTGTCGAGAGGCTCACGAGTCTATGTTAGATGTTACTTTTTGAATTCGAGTAACCCAGGAGAATTTGTATTTTTGCTGTTATGCGCCGTCCAGAAGGTTCAGGTGCGCTTTCGGCTTGCCCTGTGTTTCGGCTCAGGCCGATTACTTTGGTTTGGTTATTAGCCAAGGTTGGGCAGCAAAAATGAGTTTTGGTGCTCTTTCGAGGGTCTTCGATCGGCGTACGGATTTACAATAAATTACGCTGGTGTAGATTACATTAGCTGCTCAGCATAGAGCTTTGAACATATGTCCGTATTGAACGACCACTCAATCTCGACTGTCATTTTTGGGCCGATATTGGACCCTTTATACGTAGCTTCCAGCATCCAATGAAATGGTACTAGAGCATTGCTTTAGCCAATCTACATGCGGTTGTAACAACCAGGCAAATCTATGGCATCACATGTTATGACGTCATAGGTACTACGCAGTCTGCTCTGCTGCGGCCATGTAGTACATATGCCTATTTTATATTAAGTGATATCTCCACCAGCTCTTACCCATTTAAATTTGGAAAACAGGTTTAGAATCCTGGTGGAATTTATGATTAGATTGGAGATGGAGAGAAATGGACCGTATTAACGATTTAGGAAATACAGGAAATATGTACACAAAAGATGTCAGCTCAATACCTAAGCTACAGCGTGCTTGGACTATCTGGATTATCGTGCATGTAGGGTAGGCGATCTTACAGATTCTGTTATTTTTAAGTGTGCTAGTAAACATGCGGTAACTTATATAGACCGTATGGGAGGTGAAGAGGAACACGCCGGTATGGGCCAATCTGACCCGGCCCTACGCGATCCGTGCTACACTAGCATTCTGACAGTCAAGTTAGGCTTTACACATTTTTTGGCTATTTTATTCATTAATTGATTGATTAGGTGCATTGTTGTTAGATAAATATTGCATCACATTCATAAATTTTATATCATTTAATCCCACTTTCAATTCTCTACAATTTATGCTTCCATTTCTTTCCATAACTTGCACAATATTTTTTAAATTAATTGATAATGGGTGAGAGTACCCTATTTTCATATTATTATTTGTCAAATTATAGCATTTTTTAATTTACTCACTGATAAATGAGTCAGCGCATTCCGCCTAATTGTAAGTCAGGATTCTATTATGAGAAGACTTGTTCAATTTCCAAAGGAATACCTCTGAGAAAGGGGTTGAGCTGATAGACACTAACACGAAAATTGAAACCTATTTTAGGGTACAAATTCTCGCCGCCTTACGACTATGTTTAATGTTTTCCTCAAAAAGTGAAACTATTAAATGGGAGAGCCTAAATATTGTGTAACCATTAATAAAGATCGTTCATTACATCAAAATTAATCCAGATTTTGACATAAAAGGTAGCCACAAAAATATATAAATCACGTGATATTGGGAATCCGCTAATGTTAAATCAAATTAAGACGCCTCAAAGATATTTAGAGCGAGTACTCGGATAAATCCATATCCTCGACTCGGAACACAGAAAACCCCTCCTTAATTCTCGATTCCTTGACAGCATCCACGCAGTCCATCTGAACATTGACAGATTGTTGTGAAGGGCCTTGCCCTGGAAGATAATATTGTTCATCAGAGGCAGAGGAACCGGATTGCAGACCAGAAGGTCTAGCAGATCCGTATACCATGATCGGCTTGGCCAATTTGGGACGATCAGAAGCACTTGGCATGGCTCCTGTCTGATTTTCTGAAGAATTCTTGGAATGAGGATTGCTGGAGGGAATGCGTATGCATACATTCCCACCCAGCTGATAGCTAGCACATCTGTTGTGAGTGCCCAGATCTGGAATCGGAGAGACGTACATCGTCATCTTCGCATTCTTCTTCGTTGCGAATAAATCTATGTTGGATTTCTCCCAGTGGTTGAACAGACGATCAGCTACACATTGATTTAGTTGCCATTCCGTACGTAAAACACTCATCGTTCGGCTCAATGAGTCTGCCAACACATTTAACCTTTCCGGAATATGAACTACTTTCAACGTAATCCCATGATCTAGACAAAGCAATTTCCATGTCATTATACAGACTGGGCGACTTCGTTCTGCCCTGGCAGTTTATGTAAGTCACTACTGTTGAATTGTCTAATCGTAGGAAATGTTTCATGGCTAAGATCATTGCTCGCATTTCCAGCAGATTGATGTTCTTGTGACAGTTCCAGATTCCAAAGACCTGATATCTTGGCTTCTTCCAGGCAAGCTCTCCAGCCCCCCATCGATGCATCGTGACTTAAGGGTGGCGAGGGGACAGCATCATCCTTGCTAGATTTCCCCCTACCATCCACCATTGAAGGTGGTGAACAAGAGGTTCCAAAACTGACACTTTTAAGTACATAGACTCTGTGGTCTGGGGCCACAATATCAAGAGAAATAACTGGATACGGTGCCTGTGCAAGGCTGCCTGTGGAATGACTGGTTCCAGAGAAACCATCAACCCCATCATTCTCAAATAAACCTGTGCCAGAACATAGTGACTGTTGCACACTGACTGTATTACTGAAATGAGTGATTCCACTCTTTCTCGAGATGGATTAACATATCTTATCTCTAGATAGAAGAACATGCCGCGGTAAACAAACTTCTGGGATGCTGTCCGTTCTGATTTATTATCCAGCCTAAATCTGTCAGAAGTTTGAGAACTATCATCGGATTGGCTAATAGACCCTTCTTGGTTGTGTTCTTTTAACAGCCTGTCATCTATGTACGTGTGGCCTGCTATGTTTCTCTTGCGGAAAAGCAATAATAGCAAGGACAACTCTGGTGAAGACCAGAGTCGTCGTTGAGATTCCAAATGGGAGACCCTTGAATTCCCATTCGCAGCCCTGGAAGACAAATCTCAGGTACCGACAAAAGCTCTTCGCTATTGGAATGTGAAAATATGCATCTTTATCCCCGTTTTAAAAAAATGTCGGGGATATTGTAATCGCCTCCAGCCGACCATCTGTCATGCTATCTCCTCCCAAACCATTGGGAGGAATTCAAACCAAATTTTGTATGTGGGATACACCATATAATTCAGCTTTGCAAGATGGTACTTACATTTGGCTCCACCCCCAGTGTGTGCGTGCGTGCGTGTGTGTGTCAAAACACTTGTAATGCAACTCCTCTGAAATCGTTAGACGGAACTCTACCAAATTTGATGTGTGAGTCACCCATATGATTGCGGAGTGCACAACACCAGTACATGAGCTCATTTAGATTTGGCCCCACCCCGGGTGGGTAGGTGCGGTCCAAGTGTCAAGAAATTTATTATAATGCAATTCCTCCGAAAACACTGGATGGAATTCAACCAAATTTAGTATGCGAGTTACCCATATCAATGTGGAGAAGATGCGCACATTTACATTTGAATTGCCTGTTTCTATATGAGGGAATTTATTTTCTGTCCAGTGTCACCCGCTTCCACTCTTGGACATGGGATGCCAGATAAATCCGAGAAGAATAAGAGCGGCACTGTCTCCGGTGATGATCCCATCCTTGTGAGGGCAGCACCATCAGGTACGGTCCCCATGCCCAGTTCCACACCCACCTCCACCTGTGCTGCGCGCACCACGTTGCGCAGGCTGCGGGGTAGATTGAGGTGGTGGAGCCTGCTCCACCTACCACAGCCTGCACTGGATGGAGGTTGGACCCTGACTTGTTGGCCACCACCTCTTGGCTGCTGCAGGCAGCGAACAGGGGGCATCGAGTGAACTCATTCTCTGCAGAGCACTTCGTATTGATCTGGCGGTGCCATCTGGTTGTTCACCAGAGTTACTGTCTCTTGAAGGTGCTTGCACCCCTCACCCCAAAAAGAGACCAGGCCTGACATAGGTGTCTGAAGGAGTCAAGTGTACAGGTCCTGGGACGGGCACAGATTAGCAAACTGTCGTCGCACCCAGAAACTAATATTAAACAACATGGGATTACCTAATTATGACATCAAAAGGTGTAAAAACACATTACAATTTGATCAAATACACGTTTTTCGCGAATCCCGTAAATACATTAAACTAAGTGTTAATACAAAATTTTATATTAAATACACCTGATAACTCATCCCCAGCTATTCCTCAGGCATTTGAATGCTCTCTGTCATAATTCTAGAACTGAACTATGAGTCTAAATAACCAACAATGACAAACTTAAACCAGACAAAAACAAAAGCTATGAAAGGAGAAAAAGCGTGGTTGTATTGGAAGCCAATATCTAACAAAAGTGACTGCGCGTTGTTGGGTACCGGATGTGCCGAGTTTGACAGCTGTGTCACCTGCCTAGTAAGGGCAGCTTAGTTTAAACTCTGTGTAACATTGGCATAAGAAGATATTTTAACAAATATCAAAGAGTATCAGGATGGTTATACTTTTGATGTGAAATATTGATATTAATTAAATCATTTTGGTATAAGTACTGGCTATGACATGGTATTCGTCCTAACATTTGAATATCATGAAACCAAATAGCAAATAATAAATGTTTTCCTTGAAAAATGTTACATTCAAATAGTGTTGTTAGCATGGCACTACCACGGATAGTGCAATCAGGATGAACTTAGAATGGTCAAATATAAGACCATCTACTTACGATTTCACATTCCCGTAATTTCTGCTGAGCACCAGCAAAATCAAAATTCACGTATAAACACTCAACAAACTCTGTAATTGGATCTCGGTAAGTATAGGATTCCTGAAAATTAAGTAGATCTAGTTAATCTTCAAATACTTATACTTTCTACATTTGTATTTTTTTATCTATTCGATCTATTATTCACAATATACACTGTATGGAATCAAACATTCTTGATGGTAGACGTCTTATACATGCACTAATCAATTAAACTTTTATCTAATACCACAAGCTAGATGCTATCAAACAAATCATACAAATAAGACAACTTTCTAACATTCGTTATTGTTCATACTTGATCATTTTCCAATGAAATACCAGGATAGATACATGACTAGAACATTCAGAAATACCAGGATATATTGAGACATACAAATAATTAGGCATTAAACTAATTTCTAACTAGCTAAGTGTTTATAAAATAGTCTTTACAATTGCCTATTATATATACGTATATACAAGTGGATTAATTAGTGAAATACAATTGATATCTTTAAGTGTTTATAATACAATTTAGCTTCTCAGGCCTAGTGCAATGCGTGCGTGCGTGCGTGCGCGCGTGCGTGCGTGCGCATGCATCCAGCCATGCACATGCATAGGTATCTATATAATACCTGTTGTATGACCTTAACTAAGTCCTTCAGAACCATCCTTCGGCGTTGCTTGCTTGTAATTACAGCAGTTGTCAGGTAACGCAATAAATGAGGACACAATGTCTGAATGGCATTCAGATACCTGCGAAAAAAAGAAACGTAAAACAAGGACAGCAACCACAGATTAATGACCTATGGATTTCTTTTCCAGATGAGTTTTCTGAAAATTATTGCATCACCATAATCTGGATCGCTTGGACTCACAATCAATCAGTCGTGGACTCCCAATCAATAAGTCTCTGTGTGGCCTTTAGGGCAAGGTGCAGATCAATTTTGGTTAACACTTTAAAACTCAAGCTAGCCAAAAATGACTTCCGCTGTGGTCTTGAGAAAAATACATTTACAGACCAAGAAGACTTTTTAAAGATTTACCAATGGATCGAATGACTCGATAACTGAGCCAGTCATTCCACTGATAGATTTTCAAAAGTAAACAGGCATTTTCTTGAACAAATTTGAGGATTAGAGGCTGAAAATCCTTTCAGTAGAGCTTGAGGTATCATCCAGAGATGCATGTCCAATAAGTTGGGACACAGCAACCGTGACCACAAAATCAAAATGGGTGTCCACATAAGCAAGGGAAATGTACAAGTCATGCCTGTTGATGGTCCCTTTAATCCCTTCATGATCAAAACTGGTTAAGAAAATCACAATGTCCATTTGCCGGTCTAAGAGAATTTTTGAAAATCTACAACTGGAATGACTGGCTTAGTTATTAAGTTATTCCAGTGGTACATTCGCAAAAAACCCAGAAATACAGTTGCAATACAACTATGAAGCCTGCCTTTATGATCTTACGCATTCAGAAATCATAGTTAAACAATTAGAGTAGTCTCTCCGAACACAATATCGATACAATCCATTTTGCAATGTAAGCAACCAACATAAAATGATCCACAACGGAAGCAAATGTGTGAATTAAAATGAGGTGATCGCTTCTTATGTTGGTCACCAAAATGAATCTTGTAATTAGAGGCATAGTGATGTGTTCTTGAGAGATCTCATACGCTAACGGGACTTTGAGACAGGGAAGGGTATATCGAATTGATCTATAACCCTTCCTTCTCTGAGATGACTCCTATCAATGCTCAATAGGTTATCAAATGAGTACCCATTACTCCAATCTAATTTAAACTACAATACTCAGTTATCATCATCATGCAAAGACAATATATAGCAATTTCCGAGTCCATGATATTTATATCACTGAGTACTCACTCTAAAGATTGTTGATACTTCTTAATTTGATTTAGCCGTAAGGCTTTCCTAATAACACATGATTTATATTTTTTCGCGATGACATTTTATGTCAAATTTAGGATTAATAGTGATGCAATAAATGATCTTTAGTAAAGCATACGCAATATTTAGTAATTTCACTTCCGCGATACTGTTTTGATGTGTACCTTAAAGGAAGGGAAAAGGAAACTATCAACTGATGTGTATTGGTAATTTCATAGAATATTAAATATGCTCCGCTGGTTAAAAAAGGAAATGGAAAGAAAATTTGAGAAAAAGCATTTACTAGCTCTACTAGTGCTTAACCTCCAACCAATTAGTGAGGTTGCTGGTCCCACACGCTTGGTCATGTGTCAACTGTATGTGCTGGTATATTGTACCACATACCTGAATATAATGCGAACATACCTGAATATAACTCCATAAGCGGTACGAATACAATTCTTTATAGGCGTCGATATAGAGCAATTATCTTGCGAGTGTTAATTTACTATTGGTCATTTTGAAAACATTGTATTTGAAAGTCACTATTTCTGGTGAAAGAAGAAGTTTCGATCAAAATACACTTCTGTTTTCCAGGGTTGCATCATGATACCTACTGAATATATTTGGAAATCTGCGAGACTGAAACTAGGCACTGTCGCTGGAAACAATGGCTTTCAGTAAAATTGTTTTAAAATTAGACAGTATTTTGCCTGTCATGCCTGTAGGACATAGTGGCTGATCAGTTTAACGTGAATATAACAGATTATATGGCTGGCTGTAGAGGATATTACGTATTCCCTCACCATACACTAGAACGCACAGGTGATACATGACCAGGCGCATGGGACCAGCAACGTCACTAATTTGTTCCTAGTAAAGTATTGCTAGAGCAAGTTTTTCAAATTATTCTGATTCATGTCCGGTTTTTTACCAGCGTTGTATATTTAATATTATATGAAATTACCAATAAACATCATTTGATAGTTTTCTTTTTCTCTTCCTTTAAACATAGTAGCAAGGGGCCAAGAATTTGTACCGGGAAATTGTGTTAAATCTTCGTGGCATTGTCTATTAGGTTTTAACCATTTTAGAGAATGGATTTCAGTTTTTTCTTGAAATATACCTAATATAATACCACACACCCTTTCTCAGACGTTGATTTGGAAATTGAACACCTCTTGTCCTAATATAAGTCTATGCTACTAATCGGCAGTATATGGAACTTGACATTTTGAAAAACAACTATCTTGGAGATTGAAAATGTTTGATTAGTAGATTATTTAGTTTTGTGATAGTCCTTGATTATATTTTAAAGACTAATCGCAATTAATCGAATAATTGTGCAAGCCTATTACACACCCATTGCCGGCACCGGATGACACAGAGGTTATCACAAGTCACAACAACTTGTTTTACTTTGTAAAGTTGAGCTAAAAGTATCCTTCTGTTGGCCGACAAATTGACATTTAATAAGTAAAATCATTTACTTTCCTGACTAATCCTGACAATTAAGGAGTTAATTTCAAGGCCTGGTCATGTCTATAGATTGTGTAAAATTAATCTCTCATGGACATCTAGGATGTAATACTTACTGTGTCTGATATAGGAACATATCTATAATGCTGTCTCGACCTTTAGCGTGATTGAAAAAGACAAACAGACTCCAATGTAGCAGCCATGTCCTTTGCTGTAAGGACTGTAGTGATGATGCAAATGTCTGAGGAAAAGTACATATAGGTATATTAAATTAAAACATGAACATTCTCCACATTGTGGTAAGAAAGTATTCTAAATAGTAACTAGAAATTTAATACGCCAGTTATTAAATTGTGGTGACATAAAGAGAAACGTTAGGGAAAAAACTCATACTGTGATCACATGTAAAGAAACGCAATATAAACTGGGTGTGTTTAAAATTGTTACTCTGAAATCCACTAAGGAGAAAAAGAAAATTGTCACATGATAGAATATATTTGACATAACACACTCAGTTTACTAAGACAGACAATTAGACTGTTACACCAGGGCCTGAGCCAGGGTTTTAGTTTGGGCACCCTTAGCAGTGTAGATAGTGCAAAATATGAGCCTGAGGCGATATTTCACACAAATTTGTGAACAAGATGTAACAGAAGATACTATACAGCTAGCCTGCTAGTTTTTTATTGTTTTTCATAATTTGGGCGCCCAACCTGATGGTGTGGTGTCATATTGTCTGGTAAGGAGACCCATTGTCAATCACATCACAATATTAATGTGCTGTGTCATATTGTCCAGGTAAGGAGACCCATTGTTAATCACATCACAATATTAATGTGCAGTCTCATATTGTCCTGGTAAGGAGACCCATTGTCCATCACATCACAATATTAATGTGTGGTGTCATACTGTCCTGGTAAGTAGATCCATTGTCCATCACATCAAATCACAATATTAATGTGTGGTGTCATACTGGCCTGGTAAGTAGACCCATTGTCCATCACATCACAATATTAATGTGTTGTGTCATATTGTCTGGTATGGCGACCAATTGTCCATCACATCACATCACAATATTAATGTGCTGTGTCATATTGTCTGGAAGGAGACCCAGTGTCAATCACATCACAATATTAATGTGCGGTGTCATATTGTCCTGGTAAGGAGACCGATTGTCCATCACATCACATCACAATATTAATGTGTTGTGTCATATTGTCTGGTAAGGAGACCCATTGTCCATCACATCATATCACAATATTAATTTGTTGTCATATTGTCCTGGTAAATAGACCCATTGTCCATCACATCACATCAGAATATTACTGTGTTGTGGCATATTGTCCTGATAAGTAGACCCATTGTCCATCACATCACATCCCAATATTAATGTGCACTATCATATTGTCCAGGTAAGGAGACCCATTGTTAATCACATCACAATATTAATGTGTGGTGTCATACTGTCCTGGTAAGGAGACCCATTGTCCATCACATCACATCACAATATTAATGTGTTATGTCAAATTGTCCTGTTAAGTAGACCCATTGTCCATCACATCACATCCCAATATTAATGTGTGGTGTCATATTGTCCTGGTAAGGAGACCCATTGTCCATCACATCACATCACAATATTAATGTGTGGTGTCATACTGTCCTGGTAAGGAGACCCATTGTCAATCACATCACAATATTAATGTGGTGTCATATTGTCCTGGTAAGTAGACCCATCATTAATCACATCACAATATTAATGTGTGGTGTCATATTGTCCTGGTAATTAGTCCCATTGTCACTCACAGGCCTGGACACATCAGGGGATAAGACTCTACAAATTGACATTTCACAAGACCACTACAGAAGCGGTTTTTGGACGACGAGTATTAAAGTTTAAATGGCAAAAATATTTCTCATTACAAGACAGGGAAATTATATTAATGTAGATACATGTACAAATCCACATATATCTTAAATTATAATTTAATTCCAAAATCGCAAACAGTGACCAACGTTTATCTAGCTACGCTGACCACGATTTTTGACTCATGTGACTTCATTAGAGCCACGGAGAGTGTATTGATTTAAAGGCATTAAAGAATTAAAGGGTTAAAGTATTCATGTTTTACGTCAACACTACATGATACTCACAATTGAGTCAATGACCTCCTTCAGACGATTCAGATCCTCGAGAGCGACCTCCCAATTCTGCATGAGAATCTCCGAGGCTAACTTCCCCCAAAGTGTATTCAAATAATTCTTATCATTCGGTTGCAACTGAAAAAAATTTGATTTATAAATAAATATCAGTCTTAATACAATGTCCATTTGAGAAGCAAATGACGTATCAACAAGCAACTGCAACCCATCAACATCTGGTGAGTGTTGAAAAAGAAAAAGTCCATAAACAAGAGGCCCAAGGGGCCTGTATTGCTCACCTGGACCATAGGCATTTCAACTAGAATGCTCTTTATCAACAAGATGGCCACGAAACCATTTATGACAGTTTCGAAAATTGCAAATTTAAGATCAGAATACCCAAAAACACATAAAACCAATTTTGGCCTCAAAATCCATTAAATAAAAAAATCAAATATGGACACCATACATGCTATATTTTGATTGGCCCATGGTGTCCGTGTTCTTTGACGGATCAACTTCCCTTGAACAAACTTCAATGGCCCTTAGCCCCTAATCATATCTGCCAAATTTTGGCCCGATCCCTTCAGAGGTTCTGGAGAAGTCGTTTTCGCTACAACTAGGTCAACCAAGATGGCCGCCAAACCATTTGACCAATCAGCTCTTGCCCTAAATCATATTTCATGAGGTATGCATCAATCCCATAAGCAGCTTCGGAGATTTTTATAGACGTTTCTAAAAATCTGCCAAAATCAAAGCTGGCCAAGGGCCCAATTGGCCGATCGGCTTCGTTTGAACAAACTTGAATCTCTACACCCTAATGACGCTTCCTGCCAAACATAATTGAAATCGGCCAGGTAGTTCTCCAGAAGAAAACATTTTAAATTTCCCATTGCTTTAGTATGGGAGCTTTCGGCGGGAAAATGATCCAAGATGGCCGCCAAACCATTTATCCGACAGTTTCGAAAATTTCAAATCCGAGCTCAGAATGACCTGATATACCCTGTGGGGGGGGGGGGGGGGCTTTAGGTCAGAGACCTCTCGGCCCCTTTGGGGGTGCAGGGTGGGTGGGGTGTGGGGTCTTTAGGGCCCTGGGACCCATTTGCCATTCTGGCCATCATCCGAGTAGGCACCAGCGAGCACTTTTTGATTTGGATTGTTTGGGCATCCCGTATGGTGTGATTGCGTCCATCCGAGGGTGAACTCAATCATCCATCCGAGTTGCATCCCTCTGTAGACTCATGGAAAATGTCCGAAAGATTCTAATTCTAACAATTTGGTTTTGATTATGTAATCCGTATGTTGCTTGATTCCGTCCGAGGACGAATCCATTCAGCATCTGGTTTACTTTGATTATGCCAAAATTTCTTGCCTACCTAGCACTAACTCACGTTCACACAATGATGAGCACTGTATGACGGGACCTCAGTTTAAAGTCCTATCCGAGAAGACTGAGCAAGTGGGGCCAAGTACATTGCTTAAGCATACTCCAGCAGCTTGCTGTGCCCAGAATTGTCCATCAGTCTGTTCGTTTGTTGGTCGGTTTGTCAGTCCATTCAACAGACGAACATACCCACCGACGGTCCACGATTGACATGGACACACGTCCATGTCCCTTGTGGCCCGTCGGCTGGCAAACCCATCTGTTGTTCTGTTGGTCAGTTATCCGTCCTGGTCCTCCATCTGTCTCTCTACCAGCCTGTCATTGGTGGGTTCGTAACCGCATCGGGGCACCGGCAATGGCTCTGAAAGAAAAAGAGAGGAGAAAGAGAAAAAGAACAAAAGTAAACAAACAAATAAACAGACAGATGTTTTTGGGCATGCGTTCCCGTACTCTGGGTCATCAATTCATGATGGAGGCACGGATGAATATGTTGATTATAATTATAATTGCTATGCTGGTCATTTCTACGGTGTTCATGTCTCCTCCCGCTTCTTCATTTTATTAGCCCTCAGTTTCTCAGGGGTTAGTTTCCTCTCATCTGTGTCCTTAGAGGACTAGGGAGATGAGTACTTAGAGGACAATGGTGGTAAGTCCTTAGAGGACGAGGATGATGAGTTCTTGGAGGGCTTCTTGCATCATCTCACATGACACGTCTTCGGATTTCTTTTAGCATTCGTGTTGTATCTGGTGTGTTCTGATTATATGATGTGTTTGTCCAATGCAAGCACGAACTTGATTAATTCGTGGTTGATCTGTCGGTCACGCATCGCTATAATGTCTTCTATAGGGTCAAGATTGAAATTTCCCTTTTTCAGTGCGTTGTTGAGTTCCTTTCTAATGCCTGTATATTCAACGCACCGTAGGAAGAAATGGTCTAGAGTTTCAATCTCCTCACAAGCCTCACATTGGTCTGTGTCTGACATGTTGTTTTTTTTGCATCTGGTTAACGCTGATCCGACCCATTCTGATATGGTGTAATACAATGTCGCCTTGGCGTCCTGGGATATGGTTTTGGTACTTGCGTTTGACTCCAGGGACGATTCTGAACAGGAATCTGCCAGTTGTGCTTTCGTCCCGTTGTTTTTGCCATTTGCTGTTGATGTGCCTTTTGACTATGGCGTTCGCTTCGGTCGATGTCCACAGCTGCCGGATTTCCTTGATCAGGTTGTCCCTGCTCTTGCTGCTGCTAGATTTGAAGCCCTTCACTGAGCTTAGCGAGTCTGTGAGGATAAAGTATTTGCCTGGATTTGCTGTTTTAATCCATTCTAGAGCCTTTTTAATTGCCACCAGTTCGGCCGTTGGAGGCGTCGGTGTAGATTTTCCTGTGCTCTTTCCATCTGTTGTCGATGTTTTCCAGAGCATAGCTCCTAATTAGCGCTGGTGGGTCTTTCCTGCTAATCTGTGTGGATAGGCTGTCATGCGCCTTGATCTGCGGTAGTAGTCATGGCGGGTCAGGAGCCGGCCTTGAGCTTTCTATTTCAACGTTTACCAGTTCAGTAGCACTGGTGAGCTCTGTCATTAACAGGCCTGGTGGTTTGGTCTTTTTTGTCATTTTTGGCAGTACCTTGTGTCTTAGGTGCTCCTTGCATGGAAGACACCTCCCTGGTAGGGTGGGTAGGTGCAGAGCTTTGTAGGTATGTCCAGAATTTTAGAAGACGTTCCTCTCTTCGCAGATCTAGTGGTATTTCTCCACACTCTACGTTGATTGCATCTCGGGGGCTGCTCTGTGAGGCACCACAACAAATGCACAGACATTTTGATTGGAGGGTGTCAATAGTTTCTAACAGTGACTTGCTCGCCGTGGCGTATGCTTCACATCCATAGTCTATCCTTGACAGGATTAGGCTGCGGTATAGCATAAGTATGCTCGGAAGGTCTGCACCCCAGGTGTGCTTTGTTAATGAGCGAAGGAGATTTAATTGCTTGAAGCATCTCTCCCTCAGACTCTTGATGTGGGGGTTGTTCCAGGTGAGCTTTCCGTCGAATTTAGTCCCAGGAATTTGGCTTCAGCACATGTCTTGATTGTCTGTCTGTTGAGGAACAGATTTGCATCATAGCGTATGTATTTAACACTTGTAAAATTGATTTGAACTGTTTTTTCCGCAGATAGTTTGAAATCATTTTTTTTTTGCACCACCGTGAGACCATGTCCAGAACTATTTGCATGGTCTTTCGTGCTCGGTCTATCTTCATATATTTGTTCCACAATGCTGTGTCATCAGCAAAAATAGACCCGCCTATTGCATTGGGACCCAGTGCATCATCTTTTTCAATGTCTTTGGGTAGATCACTCATCATGATATTGAACAGTAGGGGACTTATTACACCACCCTGCGGGGTGCTGTTTTCCAATGTTTGTTCCCTAGACATTTTTGTCCATTAACATGGACACTAATCCTTCTGTTATCGAGAAAATCTCGTATCCAGAATAGGATGCGGCCATGGTAACCAAAGTCATAGAGCTTTTTTAGAACTCCATTTCGCCACATCATATCAAAGGATTTCCCAAAATCTAAGAAAACTCCTATTGTTGTTTCCTCTTCCCGCATCTAGGGCTTTCTTGGCTTCCTCAGTCAGTCTGACTAGGTGGTCAGCAGTGCGTCTGCACTTTCTGAAGCCACTCTGCCAAGGGTGGAGTAGACCATTATGTTCCAACTCATGTTCTAGATGGTTTTTGATCATCCTCTCCATGACTTTGCATAGACATCTCGTCAGGGAGATTGGCCAGTATGATCTTGGGTCAGTTTTGTCCTTCCCTCGTTTTGGAATAGGAACCACGATCGCAGTTTTCCAGACTGAGGGCATTTTGCCAGAGCTCCACACGAGGTTGTAGAGATTGAGTAACATTTGTTTACCCTCCTCTGGCATATTACGAAGCATGTCGTATTTCAGGTCATCCTCACCTGGTGAGGAGCTTTTGCCTCTACCAAGGGCTTGCTCAAGTTCTATTCTGTTGAAGGTTTTGTTGATGTCTCGGTTGTTAAGGTCTTCGCATTTCCCTGAGCTGAACAGGTGATTGATATGCTCGCCAATCTTTGTTTTGGTTGCTATGAAGTCATGGTCATGGTTATCGTTGCTACTGCTTGCAATGAAGACTGTGGCAAGCGCTTCAGCTTTTTCCTTGTCATTGGCATGCTTTACCCAATTTGCTATGAGAGTGGGTAAGGGGTTTTTGGACTTGGTTTTTTCGCTGGCAATAGCTTTCGCTTTGCGCCATATTTGGCTCGAGGGTGTGAACCGAGTGATTTCAGAGCAGTATTGTCACCAGTGATCGCGTTTTGCCTTTTTTATGGTTCTTGTTACCTTGGCCTGGAGTCTTGTGTTCAACTAGGCGTTCGATGCCGAAGTTTCTCTTTAGTCTATTCCACGCAATTTTCTTGAGCTTTACAGTTTCTTGGCACTCGTCGTTCCACCAAGGCAAGCGTTTGTGTTTGGGGTTGTTGTCTGGCTTTGATTGTGGGATGGCTGCGTTGACCGCCTTGTAGAGAATCCCCACACATTGCCCATAATATTCCTCGGTGTTGGTACCGGTGATCGGTGACTCCAGCTCTGTGACTATTATGTGCTTGTATTCAGTCCAGTTGGCCTTTTTCAGATTCCAATTGTTCCTGTGCAGTGGTGCCGCCCTCTTGCTCTGTTGTCTTCCTACCTGTATTTTGATAGGGAGGTTGTAGCTGCCGAGGAGTTGAACTTGAACATCCCAGCTGGGGGTTGGTCGAAAGCCGGGTGTTATGAGGCAAGGGTCCAGGACCGATCCTTCACCATCACTGGAGTTATATCTGGGGGTCTATGGTCGTTTAGTAGGCACATGTTGTAATTATCAATAACCTGTTCTATTATGCGGCCTTTGGAGTCCGTGGCTTTGCTCCCCCCATAGGGTATGGTGGGAGTTGAAGTCGCCCAGAAGTATTGTCTCACCTTCTAGGCCTTCAAGGAGCTTGTCATAGTCCGAAGATGAGTGCAACTTGGTTGCCCTGTAGGCGGTACTTAGAATACACCTTCCGTATCCTCTGCGTGTCGTATGAGGTGACTAAAGGAGGTACGGGTGAGGTAACCCTGACAGAAACCTCGTGTGCTGAAGACGGAGGTTCCAGGCCGCACGGCGCACTCTAATAAACCATGGATCCACGCACTTAACGCTTATGATCATGTCGATAGTCACTTACAGGATTGGCGGTATGATCAGCGAACGAAAAGAAGAAGTGCAACTTGGGACTATAGACGTTTACAATATTAATAGTTTCGTGATCGTTTTCTATTTCTATTGTAAGGTGCTCTACGTGACTCTCACGCTGTGGCAATCTTTTGTAGGAGATTACTTTTTATGAGGGTCGCTATGCCTCCGCCGCCTTCCCCACCAGATGTGGTTGCAGATTTTGCGGTACGGTCTTATCTTTCGATATTGTAGTTGTACCTCTTGAAATCCTGGTTGGGTTTTAGACGGGTTTCCTGTAGGCATATAATGTCTCGGTGATCATTTTCATTGTGGAACACGTTCCACAATTCATCAAGATTTGTATTAACTCAGGTGCCTCGAATGTTCCATTGGAGAATTTTGACCCCCATGATTAGTTTGCAGAGGAGCAGAGTTCTACGAATCTCGCAACGAGACCGCCTGCCAAATTTCGGCCCGATCTCTTCAGCGGTTCTGGAGAAGTAATTTTCGCTATAACTTGGTCAACCAAGATGGCCGCCGAACCATTTGATCAATCAAGTTCCCTTGAACAAACTTGGATCAGCGCTTGCCCTAAATCATATTTTATGAGGTTTGCATCAATCCCACAAGCGGTTTCGGAGAAGTTTTGTAGACGTTTATAAAAAATCTGCCAAAATCCAAGATGGCCATCGGCCCAATTGGACGATCGGCTTCGTTTGAACAAAGCTGAATCTCTATGCCCTAAGGATGCTTCCTGCGAAAAATAATTGTAATCGGACCAGTAGTTCTCGTGAAGAAAACATTTTAAATTTCCCATTGCTTTAGTATGGGAGCTTTTGGTGGGAAAATGATCCAAGATGGCCGTCAAACCGTTAAACCGACAGTTTCGAAAATTGTAAATTTGTGATCAGAATACCGCAAAACACATACAAAACCAATTTCGGCCTCAAAATCCATCAAATAAAAAAAACCAATATGGCCGCCAGACGCTATATTTTGATTGGCCCACGGCGGCCATGTTTTTTGACGGATCAACTTCTCTTGTACAAATGCTAATGGCCCTTAGGCCGTAATCATATCTGCCAAATTTCAGCCCAATCCCTTCAGCGGTTCTGGAGAAGTAATTTTCGCTACAACTAGGTCAACCAAGATGGCCGCCGAACCATTTGACCACTCAAGTTCCCTTAAACAAACTTGGTTCAGCTCTTGCCCTAGATCATATTTCATAAGATTTGCATCAATCCCCTAAGCGGTTTCGGAGAAGATTTTTAAAGACGTTTCCTAAAATCGGCCTAAATCCAAGATGGCCGCCAGCCAAATTGGGCGATCGGGTTTATTTGAACCAACTTGGATCCCGATGCCCTAAGGATGCTTCCTGCCTAATATAATTGAAATTTGCCCAGTGGTTCTTGAGGAGTCGCTTAAAGGAAAAGTTGATGGACAACGGACGGATGGACAGTCGCCCCGGCATAAGCTCACTTGGCCTTACAGGCCAGGTGAGCTAAAAATTGTAACAATAAAAACACGAAAAGCCGCCAAACACGCTACATTTTGATTGGTCCACTTCTGCCATGTTTCTGACATAGCGCCTTCCCTCGAAAAAACTTTAATGGCACTTAGTGCCTAATCATATCTCTCAAATTTCGGCCCAATCTGTTTAGTGGTTCTGGAGTCATTTTGGCAAAAATTAGGTTATCCAAGATGGCCACCAAACTATTTGGACAATCAAGTTCCCTTGAAACAAACTTGGTGCAACTCTTGCCCTAGATGATATTTCATGCGTTTTGAATTCATCCCCCAAGCGGTTTTGGAGAAGATTTTTATAGACATTTTAAAATGCCCAGTTTTTTGGACAGATCAACTTCTCTTGAACAAACTTTAATGGCCCTTAGTCCTTAATCATATATCACAAATTTCGGCTTGATCGTTTCAGCGGTTCTGGGGAAGGAATCATTTTTTGCGAACACGAGATCATCCAAGATGGCCGCTGAACCATTTAGTCAATCACGTTCCCTTGAACATACTTTGGTCAGCTTTTACCACAGATCATATTTCATGAGGTCTGAATTGATCCCTCAAACGGTTTAGGAGAAGATTTTTAAAGACATTTCTACAAATCAGATGAAATCCAAGATGGCCACCGGCCAAATTGGCCGATCGGCTTCGCTTGAACAAAATGGAATCTCTATGCCCTAAGGATGCTTCCTGCCAAATATAATTGAAATCGGCCCAGTAGTTCTCGAAAAGAAGACATTTTAAATTTCCAATTGCTTTAGTATGGGAGCTTTTAGCGGGAAAATGATCCAAGATGGCTGCCAAACCTTTTATCTGACAGTTTCGAAAATTGCAAATTTCAAATCAGAATACCCAAAGACCTACCGTATTTATTCTAATTTAACCGAGTCGCGTAAGGGGGCGGCTTAATTAACGAGAAAAATTCACCGTAGATCACTGTTATTTTGTCCGGTACCAGTTAGGTGGATCAGATATAAATGTATAATGCTCACATATTGATTATATATATATAGACACTACATTCCGAGTTCCTGAGTCCATTAAATTAGGTCTGTAAAACGCAGACGATTCTTCCGAGTATTAATCAGCTTCTGCTATAGACCGAGTTTATGCCGTCACTCTCGTAGCTACTCGAAGATACCTTCCTATGTATGTAGATTGTGAAGTATCTACCCGGGTACTAATATTAGTGCCTTGCCGCTACTCGAGTAACAACCTTAAGCTGTCCTACTAAGCGGAGGCTGATACAGCACGTGATACAAAAATCATTATTTCTCTTTTCTCACATCCCCATTTTATCAAAATCGGGATTACATTTGATGAAATAAATGATGTTTAATAAAGTATAAGCACTATTTAGGCGGCCCCAATTAATAATTTCACTCCCGCGATTATGGATATATATGCACTATACATTAAGCATGTGCGAAAACTGTATGAAATATTTAGCGTGGAAATGTGTTGAATTTTCGTGCTAATCTTTTATTTTTATTTGTCTTCGGTCTGTATTTTTGGGAATTTGGAGCTTAGTTTTTTTTCTTAACAGGTCTCAAAAACAAGGGGGCAGTATAATTGGGAGGGGCGGTTAAATTAGAATAGATACGGTATATAAAAACAATTTCAGCCTCAAAGTCCATCAAATAAAAAAATCCAATATGGCCGCCAAACATGCTATATTTTGATTGGCCCACGGCGGCCATATTTTTGGACGGATCAACTCCTCTTGAACAAACTTTACTGGCCCTTAGTCCCTAATCATATCTGCCCAATTTTGGCCTGATCCCTTCAGCGGTTCAGGACAAGTCATTTTCACTAAAATTAGGTCAACCAAGGTGGCTGCCAAACCATTTGGCCAAACAAGTTCCCCTGAACAAACTTGGTTGAGCTTTTGCACTGGAGCATATTTCATGAAGTTTCCTTCAATCCCTCAAGTAGTTTCGGAGATTTTTTAGAGATTTCTAAAAATCGGCCAAAATCTAAGATGGCCACCGGCCAAATTGGGCCGATCGGCTTCGTCTGAACAAACTTGGATCCCTATGCCCTAAGGATGCTTCCTGCCAAATATAATTGAAATCGTCCCAGCGGTTCTTGAGAAGTCGTTTTAAAGGAAAAGTTGATGGACGGACAGACGGACGACGGACACACGACAGATGGTCGCCACGACATAAACTCACTTGTTTCAGGCCAGGTGAGCTAACAAACACTCCAATCAGTAGATGAAAAGGAAGCATACAGGATATATAATCTCCACACCATGGAGTCTCTAGGCACCAACCATATGGTTAAAGAGCCATTAGCCAGTAGGCTGTTCCCCTACCCCTCTGTTCCCCCATCCGGTGTTATAAATTATACTTCTTATCCATCAGCACGGTAGCGAAATTATTAAATGGGACTGCTCAAATACTGCATACACTTTAATAAACAGCATTTATTACATCAAAATTAATCCAGAATTTGACATTTTTATAATTTTTATTCAAATTATACAAGTTATAAATTAGGTACTTTCGCAACTTATATAAATAGATTGTAGCCTCGAGCACATACTCGAGTAGCTACAAGGGTCACGGCCTAAACTCATCAAATTAAAATGTATCATTATTTAGAGCGAGTACTCGGTAGAGTCGGCTTGGAGTTACAGGCTTAATACACTGGACTAGGGAACTCAGAAATTACTCTATGTATGATCATTACGTGATGGTGATCGAGTATTATGCATTCAATCCGATCCCCATAATGTTTACCTGTTTGGTAACATTTGTTCGTTGATAGGAGTCGGTTCATATAAGAAATTACTGTAATTTCAAAGGTATTTCCACCAGTAAATATTGATTTTTTTTCCTCCGCGCAATCACAAAAATGTGTCAAGATGTCCGCTTTCGGTCATTGAGCATATATATATATATATATATATATATATATATATATATATATATATATATATATATATATATATATATATATATATATATGAGATTTTAGAAATATTTGTTTCTTGCATTCTCTCTCGCTCTCTCTCTGTGAATGCTTTCATATCGACATCGTGCAAGATACAAATATTTCTAAATATTTTTACCACTGGAATGCAAATTTTTCAAAATCAGTATACATCTACGATTAGCGGAGTTGACCATTAACCCTTTAAGCCTTGAATTTGTTCAAGGAAATTTCAATTTTTTCAAAGAAAATGTCAATTTGCAAACCAAGAGCCAGTCATTCCAGTGTTAAATTTTCAAAAATAGTCTTCTCTTAATATACAAATTGACATTTCTCAAGACCACTGCAGAGGGCGGTTTTGGCTGATATGAGGACTAAAGGGTTAAATGTATATATTGTCTGACTTGACCATTAACTGTTTAAACTAATTATTTGCAACTAGTAGTAAGCTCACCAATGCCTCGACGACCATGAGATATTCTGCAGCACCAGAGTAATTACCACATTCATACTGGAACTTGGCAAATGTGTATACACTGTTTATCATGTCTGGATTGATCTGTGCAGAGAGAAGTACAAACATTCAGTGTTTAATCCTTTAACGGGCATAAAAAAATTTTCGATAGTGAATGTCCATTTACAAGACGAGAAAATGCTATTTTTAACAATTTACCACTGTAGTGACTTGCACGGTTATCATGGCCTGTAAATGTGCATTCTTCAAGACCAGAGGCTGGTATGACCATTTATCCATTCACGGTCAAACTTCGTCAAGAAAATTTCAATTTTCTCTTTGAAAATGTCTATTTTGCAGGCCTAGAGACAATTACTGAAAATGTACCACTAGCTCGATAATTTTCCAAAAATCCAAGATGGTTATTGATGCAATCAAAATTTGTGTTTGATATGTTGAAGTCTATGGCCACAGGAGCATGTCACCCAAGTTTCATTGAAATCAAGCCATTAATTAAGGAGTAGCGTTTTAAATGGTTCTGGAAAGTTTTCAAAAAATCTAAATGGCCACCTGCAAAAAAACTTGACCAACCAAAATTCTGTGTAGAAGTTCTAGAGCTTAACACTATATACCAGACGGTTATGGAGAAGAGATGCATTTTGACAATTTCCAGTAAATTTTCCATAAAATTTGATTTTCACCAAAGTAATTGACCCATTACAATTCTAAATAGATGTTCTGGAGCTTACCATGATCAGGTTTGTCTAGCAAACTAGGGTTGAAATCTGTCAAACACTTAATGATGTGGCGTTTTGACAATTTCCGGTAAATTCTTCATAAAATCAAATTTTCACCCCCAAAAATCGACCAATCAAAATTCTGTATAACGGTTCTGAAGACTAGCCCCATAGTCTTCTAGTGAAAGTAAGTTGAAATCCGCCAAACCATTACTGAGGAGCATCGCTTTAACAATTTCCGGTAAATTTTCCATAAAATCAAAGGTTTTCACCAAAAACATGACCAGTCAAAATTGTGTAGATAGGTTCTGAAGCATAGCCCCACAACATACATAAGGTCCTTCCAACTAAAGGAAGTTGAAATCTGCCAAGCGATTAATGACGAGTAGCGTTTTGACAATTTCTGGTAAATGCTTCATAACCTAGACAATTAGAATTTGAACCATTTGTGTTTAAAAAGACATGATAGATAATTTCTGGAAAATCCAAGATGACCACCAAAGAAATTTACCAACCAAAATTCTCATTTAATTTCTTAAAGCCTATCATTATAGGATTATTCCACCCACGTTTGGTTGAAATTGAGCTGTTGATTAAGCAGCAGTAGTGATTTAAACACTTCTGGAAAATGTTTGGAAAATACAAGATGGCTGCCAAAAACAAGAACGCTGAAGCATGGATAGTGTGGATCGCGAAAACAAACTTGGATTGGTTCGTAATACACATATTCAGTAAGGCACCAACAAATCAGTGTAACGAATCAAACATGGACAATTTTACCAAACTGTTGATAGTCTGATCTTGAAACTAGTAATGATGCAGATAGTACTCCTGCATAGTATAACTCTGCTGTAAAATTGTGTTGATATCTGGTGAGCCCAAAACCGTGAAAAAAGTAGTACAAATGGCCCAAAATCATACCACTAATGATGCCGATTATAGCCATTGAAATTGGAATGAGCATAGCTGAGCTACATGATTCATAATCAACCTTAACCCAAAAACCATGAAAAAAATTCGAAGTCCAAAGCTATAAAAAAGCAGAAATTTTCCAAAATGAAATTGTTAATGATGCACATAGTAACATTGCATAGCATATAATGCTGCTGCAAAATTTTGTTGATATCCGTTGAAGAAAAAATTAACCAGGAAAATATGAAAAAAAATTCAAAGTCCAAAAAGAATTGTAAAAAAAAAGAAGTTAAAACTAGAATGCGAAGTCAATGGCATGCCATCACAAATCCCCACGCATTCACCACTTCGAGCTTTACCCTCACTTTGACCCAAAACACAATAAATTCCTTGAAATGTAGTCTACTAATCATTAATCATGGGATTCAGAACGACATAAGTTATGATCACATTTGGAAAAATGCATTACTGCATAGGTGCAATCCCCATTTGAAGTTTCATGTTTGTATCTGAGATGGTGTGCGCATAGTTCCACTACAATTAGCTGATGCCCAATTTGACCATTTGACCCGGGCCACTGCCCTTAGATTCAAGAAGAAAATAATTTGTTGTACTGTAGTCTACTAACTACAAGCTTCAAAATGATAGGTGACATGACCACATTTGATAAAATTTATTTTCAAGTTTCAAGTTTCTATCTGAAATGGTTTAGGAGTTGCATTACAATCGATTGGTACCCACTTTTGACCCTTTGACCCAAGATCAAAATAATTCCTTGTAATGTAGATTACCAATCATTGGCTTGAAAACGATATGCAACATGACAACCTTTGGGAAATTTTTTTATCCCACATTCCCCACCCCTAGGGCCCTGCCCCAGGGGGTCATGCCAAATGCCAAGTGTCATGCATGTTTCTATCTGAAATGGTCTAGGAGTTGCATTACAATCGATAATTACTGGCCAATTTTGACTTCTTTTTTTTTCTAAATAGATAAACATGCTGAAAAATATATTATTATTATTATTATTATTATTATTATTGTTGTTGTTGTTGTTGTTGTGGTGGTGGTGGTGGTGGTGGTCGCCGTCGTCGTTATAACATTTGTAAATTAGTAGTATTATTGCTAAACGTTTGTAGACACATGTTCCGGGCGGAACATTTTAGAAACAAGTTTTCGCTACTCAAAACAATTGGTCTACACGTATGTGGTGATGATGGGTGGACTTCACATTGAGATGGCACTACTCAATGTGTTGGGAGACTGGTTAAGCAACAGTGGATGGGTGGCTGTGATGACAACAGCTAATGTAACTACAGAAGGCCGAGCCGATGCCATTCAAACTGGCTCGCATACATCACGAGGGCAATGGGCACACCAACTGACATCCGCTGCTCTCTATGTATTGCAGAAACGTGCATATGCTGCCTCAGAGGACACACTGCCATTCGAAGACTGGTGTCAGCAGAAGGAAACAGACCACCCACAGTTTAAGTACTGGAATTCAGTCTTGAAATTAGAGCTGCTGTTTCTTCAATTCATGAGAGCTCAGCGAGAGGCCAATTTCGTTGTATGTACAGACATTGGGCAAGATTATCCCGTGGATGTTTACCCTGGATCATGTACACTATGCACGATGGCTCAGCATCCATGTGGCTGATCTGTTGCAACTTGAGAACCGATGCCCACTTGTACATAGGAAATTTGTTGAAGGATACTTCGTTACTCAGAAAACATTTGCTTTGAACACAATTTGTCTTATTGATGCAATCGAGGAAATGGGAAACCCATTTTTAGATGACAGTTTTGACTTAGTGACTCTAGATAAGAAAGTCATTATTATGTCCGAGTCTGTAGTGAATGCGATCCGAACAGCAGAAGAACTAGGCATCAGACAGTAACACGCATTCGTCGCAGATCGACTATCTGTATCATCAAAATCGGTATATAACCCAATCCAAAAGAACAATTTTGCTTTGTTCAAATCAAAACAGAGGAAGAGTACCAGAACCACCAAGAAGCTTGTTGCAATGAAGAGAGATGTACAGTTATTCTCTAGACTGTACATTTCCTGCCAATCCAGAGACGGAGACCTTGATTCATTCTTTGAGCATGAGAATCATCCATGGCCCCCACCACTTGCTGAGAGCAACGCAATGCGCCAAGGCAGCAAATCAGATCTGATGGGATGTTTGGAAGCATTAGTAGCTCGTGCAGCTGATTGAGGTTGAAGTGAATATCATTGACGGAGCAGCTATGATGCATAATCTAGATCCCAAGAAATCAAACGTGGTTGTGAACACATTTGGAGATTTTGCCGAGCACGTCTTCCTCCCACACATTGCTAGACAACTACAGACGGTTAAAAGATTGGATGTTGTATGGGACTTGTATAAGGCGGGAAGCTTGAAGACACACGCTAGAGAATTACGGGGACATGGTGAAGCTCTTCGTGTTGCATCGAGTACAAGACTCCCTCAAAATTGGAAAACATTCCTACGAGTTGATGCAAACAAAACAGGCCTCTTCACCTTTCTCGCACATACATTGGAGTCATTCGAGCTACCAGAAGGAAAGATACTCGTCACAACATGTGAGGAAAACGTGCTGATGAGGCCAGAGCATGATGTCTCACAACTCTCGCCATGCATGCAAGATGAAGCAGATGGTAGAATGTTGCTCCATGCCTTCCATGCATATCACCAAGGTTATCAAACAATAATGATTCATGCTACAGATATAGACGTCGTAGTCCTAGCCATACGGACAGCAAACTTCTTTCATGGGTGTGATCTCTGGGTCGCATTTGGCCATGGGAAGACCTTTCGCTATGTATCAGCTCATGGCATTGCAACAGTTTTTGGTGCAGAAGCGTCACGAGGACCGCTATTTATGCATGCTTTCTCTGGGTGTGACACTGTGTCTGCATTTTGTGGGATGGCAAGAAGACAGCATGGGAAGTTTGGCGGACTTCAGATCTATCCAAGTCACTATTTAGGAGACTGTCTGATGACCCGGCGTCTCTGTGTGACAATGACATAGAAACGCTGGAGAGGTTTGTCGTACTACTGTACAAACGCACATCACCATTGTCAAAGGTTAATGAGGCACGAAAACGGCTTTTCGCTTTTGGCAGCAGGCAGCTAGAAAACATTCCTCCGACCAGTGCAGCTCTGCTGCAACACACCAAACGTGCTGCGTTTCAGGCAGGTCATCTTTGGGGCCAATCACTCCATGCAAATGCAAAAACGCCATCGCCAGCTGACTGGGGGTGGGTCAGAGATGGAGACACTTGGTCACCGCAATGGAGTTTGCTTGCAGATGCATCTAAGACATGCCGGGAACTCGTGAAATGTGCTTGCAAAAGTAATTGCACTGGCAGATGCAAATGCTATAAATCCAACTTAACTTGTACACAGTTGTGCTCATGCGGTGCACAGTGCGTGTGACATCTGTGAATCATGATTGAACAATCAACAGCATCATGTATAGCCTTGCATACTCTAATAGGATAATTGAACGTATCTATAACGACCATTACTTGGTTCGATATTAAGAAATCAAGTAATTTAAACTATTTCTAGATGCTATATTGCTTTTGTTCTCAAGAGATGGATCTTTTAGTTAACACATCTTAAAGAGCCATCGTCTTTTGACATCAAACACAGGTGGTCGCTATGGAAAGATTGATATTTACATATTTAGAGTATTGTAGTGAGTAGAATTATAACGATTGACCCATGAAACCACTAATTTGACATTAATCCCATCTCTCTACTCCGTCTAGAGCTTGAGTAATGCAAATTTTCCGCTGGGTAGGCGGTCATTTTGAATACGCCATTTTGAATTGGTTTGCCTTGGTAGAATCACGTGGCACCGCACCTAATTATGATCAGGATACCTTAAACCACCTATATGGCAAATTTCATGCTTTCTGCCAGAATGGAACATCTTTTTCACATATCTGCCCTACTATTAACCAAAACTGCACTTGCAAAATACATTAAAAAAGCTCAAGTCCAAGACCGTGAAAAAAATAGTTAAAATGTTCCAAAGTTAAATCTATTGTTATGTAGATCACATCCCTGTATAGCATAGATCACTTCTGCTAAGTTTCATTGAGATCGGATGAGCCAGAGTTGAACAAGAGGTATCAGAGGATAACAATATCTCGCATTTTAAAGTTACCACAGGATCTGGCTGCCGCAGGACACGGTCTGCCCAGGACCAAATATTCTGAGGAAAAATGTCCAAGCTATGTACATATATAGAATTAGATTGCCCATTTGACCCCTGGCCACTGCCCTCAGATTGACCCTTGTTGTACCGTAGTCTACTAACTACAAGCCTCAAAATGATATGTGACATTTCTGCCCACCATTTCCCCCACCCCGGCCCCTGGGGGTGATATCAAAATTCCAATGTGTCATGCATATCCCTGGCCATATGTGTAACCACACAGAGTTTCAAGTTTCTATGTGAAATGGTCGAGGAGTTGCGTTACAATCGATTGGTGCCCACTTTTTACCCCGCCCCCTACCCTTAGTTTGACCCAAGATCCTAATCATTTCTTGTACTGTAGTCTACTCATCATCGCCTTGAACATGATATGCGACATGACCTTTGGAAAATTTTTATTTTTTACCACATTCCGGCATCCCCCCCCCCACCCCCGCCGTAGCCCTGGGGAGGGGAGGGTGTCATACCAAAATTCCAAACGTGTCATGCACATCCCTGGCCATATGTACAATCATCCCCAAAGTTTCTATCTGAAATGGTCTAGGAGGAGTTGTGTTACAATCGATTGGTGCCCACTTTTGAGTTTTTGACCCGCCCCTTCCGTCAGTTTGACCCAAGATCAAAATACTTGTACTGTAGTCTACTCATCATTGGCTTCAAAATGATATGTGACATGACCACCTTTGGAAAAATATTATTTTTTACCCCACATTTCCCACCCCCACAGGGCTGTATCACTGGAGTCATACCAAAATTCCACAAGACCTATCAGAAGATAGCTTACCTGTACTGTATATTAATTGTACATCACAGGATAGGATGGACCACCGGATAGTCTCATTTTGAAATTTGACAATCAACATGCCTATTCAAAACAACCATGGTTCTACTCATTGACCAAGCATAGCTTGGAGACTGAACCATAAAGCCTTTCTGCCCTGGAGTAATCTGAAGTTATTGCAATGTATGACAACTGACACCCTTGGGCTAACCAAAAGGCAAATGGTCCAAACATAAGCAAAGTTCAGTCTCAAAAAAGAAGAAACATGGTCTAGGAGTTGCGTTACAATCGATTGGTGCCCACTTTTGACCCCGCCCCCTTACCCTCACTCTGACCTATTCCAAAAATGCCATGCCAATAGGTATAATCATCCCCAAGGTTTCAAGTTTCAAACGCCAAGTCTTTGCTGATTAAATTGTCAATTGAAAAAACTTAACCACAGCATAATACATATAACCTGGACGCAAATCAGCCATAAAATTATCAAAGTTCGAATGCCGAAAAAATCGATTTACTTTTTATGTCGACAAGTCCTAAGCATGGTATAGAAGACATCTGAGTTTTTTTTAATCTGATGACCCCTTGTGGGTGCAAATATCATTTTTAAAAAGCTTAACCAAGAAATCCGCTAAGTGGTTAATGAGTATCATTTTAAAGCAAAAGTTGATGGACAGACGAACGGTCACCATGGCATAAGCTCACTTGAACTTCCGACCAGTTGAGCTAATAATATTAAAGGTAATTGTGTTGTGTCCTCTTATTGTAAGGAAGTATGTATACAAGTTTGGGTCCTGGAAGATTAAGCAACCATGAGATATGAATTTTGCATGACTCAGGTTCTATCTAGTCTACATGGGTGTACCAGTCAAATGTGGCTGAAGTGATGACCGGAAGCGGGATGTTGTTCAGGAGTCTTAGCGAGTGAAATTAGCGTGAAGAAATGTTTTTCAGAGATATTTTGGTGTGTTTTGGAGCTGCCCAGCGAAAGTTTTGTATAAAATAGTCGGCGCTGTAAATACATGTATATAATAAGAGGCCCAAGGGCCTGTGACGCTCACCTGGACCATTAGCATCTGAACTATTTGCATTTAAATAGACATGATGGATAATTTTCGGAAAATCCAAGATGACCATAAAACAATGTTGACCAATCAAATTCTCATTTGTTTTCTTAAAGCTTATATAGGATCATTCCATCAAAGTTTGGTTGAAATTGAGCCAATTCAAATTAAAAAATTAACCAATTAAATTCCTTTATTCAAATTCGGAAGCATATGACCATAGGATCCTTCCAGCCAGGTTTCACTGATATCTGGCCATTGGTTAAAGAGTATCGTTTTAAAGGATTTCCGAAATTCTTTTTGGAAAATCCAAGATGGCCGCTGAAAAAACTAACCAATCAAAATTCTCATTAGCTCTCTTGAAGCCTATCACCATACGATCACTCCACCCAATTGATTAAGGAACGGTAGGTAGTATTTTAAAGGATTTCTGGAAGGTCCAAGATGGCCCGCTGAAAATTTGACCAATCAAAATTCTGTATACAAGTTCTGAAGCCTACCTGCCTAGGGTCATTCCAGCTGGGCTTGGTTAAAACCGGCCAAGCGGTTAATGAAGCGTAGGCTTTTAAATGATTTAGAAAATTTTCCAAAAATCCAAGGCCGCCAGAAAAATGACCAATAAAAATTATGTATACAAGTTCTGAAGACTATCGCCCTAGGGTCCTTCCAGCCACATCTGGTTGAAATCATCCAAGCAGTTAATTAGGAGTAGCATCAAGTGACTTCCTGCCATTTTTCGGAAAATTCAAGATGGCCACCAACCAAATTGACCAATCACAATTCTGTACACATGTTCTGAAGCCTAACCCCATAGGGTCATTCCAGCCACATTAAGTTGAAATCCGTCCAGACATTAATGAGTAGCGTTTTGACAATTTCTGGTAGATTTTTAATAAAATCTAAGATTTTCACCCAAAAAAATTGAACAATCAAAATTCTGTATACACCTTCACAAGCCTACCCCAATAGGGTTCTTCCAGCCGAATTAGGTTTAAATCTCCCAAGTGGTTAATGAGTAGCATTTTTAAGCAAAAGTTGACGGACGGACATCGTTGTTTGAACATATTTATGAACAAGAGCGCTGACTAGCGGGGCTTAATACGCCCGTCTTTAATGAATTAAACACTCTGGCAAATATGGACAGATCTCGCCGAAACAAAGTCATGACTCCCTGAGATCTGACACGGGAAATATTTTTGTGACAAATTTTACTGTTTTCAGGGGGGGATAACGCTCACAAATCCGAATGGACCTCACTGAAACAAAATCATGACACATCGTCTCAACCTAATATGTGCACTGGAGAAAAATTTCAAATGTAGGTTGAGAAGTTTTTGAGATATGGCCCGGAGAGTAAATTTTTGACGCATTTTACACATTTCAGGGGGGATAACTCTAGAAAATATTGACAGATCTCGACGAAACGACATCATGATACTTCGTCACCCTCTACTATGTGCACTGGAGCAAAAATTTCAAATGTATATTCAGTAGTTTTTTAGATATGTCTCAGACATGAAATTTTTTACGCATTTTACACATTTCATGGGGGATAACTCTAGGCAAAATAGACAGATCTCAACGAACGAAATCATGACACATCGTCTCCGCCTAATATGTGCACTGCAACAGTGATAAAGAACATCTTAATATCAACTCCAACTCAGCTGTGGCAGACCACACAGAATCTACTGGCCATGTCATCCCCGCCAGCAGTGCCTCGGTCACCAACATAGAGACCAACTTATTTAAACGGAAAGTTAGAGGCCATAGAAATCTACAAAAACATCAACCAACCATGAACCGAGACAAGGGTTACTGTATACCAGCAGTCTACCAGTCCATGCTGTCACGTGATAGTTAAACCCGCCATTTTATTAAGTGTTAAACTCTAATACATTACAATAAAACCTGGAAATTCTTTAATTTTAATTAGTGAAACTTACAGGCCAAGAGCCGACTATTTTTAATAATTTCCCACTGGAATGACTGGCTCAGTTATCGACCTAGGCATTCCAATAGTAAATTTCCAAAAGTATTTATCTCTCAGCCTGTAAATGATCATTACTCAAGGTCACTATGGCCTGCTTGACCATTAAATGGTTCACACACAGCTGGAAAACAAACAATAAGTCAATATAGACAGCTGGTCACTTAATACAGGGGTGCTATAGGATATGCTACTATACCATATGCTGCCCTAAGCACTGTGGCTCTACTTAAAACAGGTGGTAGGTTCAAACACCTGGTTGGTTTATTCTTAAAGTATCACTATCTTTTGCCTCCAAATGAGGGTGGTCTCCCGGGCAGGTTGGCTGTACACAAATCGTACATGGAGTTGAAAGATTAGTTTTGTCACTTAACAACTAAAATCATACACATGATAGAAAATGTTCATTTGTAGAGCAAGAGATTATTTTTGAAAATTTATCACTGAAAGGAATGGCTCGGTTATCGAGCCAGTCATTCCAGTGATAAATTTTCAGAAATAGTCTTCTCTTGGTCTGCAAAAGAACATTTCTCAAGGCCCATGCAGAAGCCATTTTAGGCCAGCTTGAGCGTTAACCCTTTTACGCTTAATGGTCAAGCCGGCCAAAACCCAGACTCTGCAGTGGTCTTGAGGAAGGTCAATTTGCCGGCAAAGAGAATACTATTTTTGAAAATTTATCACTAGATTGACTGGCTCAATAACCGAGCCAGTCAATCCAGTGATAAATGTCCAAAGACTTCTCTTGGCCTGCAAATGGACATTCCTCGATTTCCTTGACCAAATTTGACCGTTCAAGAGTTAAATACACATAAAAGAAGAACATTTAACCAGTCACAGTCTGAAGTGGAGATGCCTGGCCGTGCTGTTAGCGTGATCGACTGGTAATCAGCCAGGCGGGTTCAAATCCCGCTCAACTGTCAGGTGATAAGGTGGCAGATGAGCAATCGGTAGAAACATAGGCAATCTCCTTCACGCCTCATTGCCTCTCTCCACCAAGAAGTATAAATGGGTACCAGTGTAAAACTAGGGAAGTTACCAATAATAGTCTGAAATATAAACTACATGTAGTCTAGATATGGCGTGATGGGACCTGTAATCAGGGACTCAATAGACACAAATCAAAGCAAAAACTTCTTCTAGTCACAGTCTGACAGCAAGTGGTACAACTCTTGCTTATGGAAAACAATCATCTGCAGGCAAGCAATTGAAAATACATTTTTAGAAATTCTACGCTAATCAGACTGGTTGACACTAATCCTTTAGTGGTTAGTGGAAAGGATTGGTCCAGAAAATCTCAATCTTTGCTTCGTGTACAATGGTGTATGAAAGAAGCAATTTATGCTGATGACCTTTAAAGGATTATGGAAATATTTTCAACAAAACATGCTACCACTCTAACAAATTGCTATCTAACAAACAGCAGTTAGTGACTTCCACACGCACACGCACACACACGCACACGCACACGCACACAAACACACACACACACACATGATGACTATGTGACCAGTAAGTAGGCAGTTAGGAAAACAAGCAAATAAATGTAGCTTTCTTACATTGTGGTTCTTCTGTAGATATTCTAACAGCTGTCTGCTATCTCTGGGGAAAAAAACAAGAAGTGTGTGGAAATTGTATTGATAATCATAAGCAACAGAAAACAACATAGATATTAGTACCGATTCATGGATGTGAATGAATAGTTGTAAACTAGCATTGCAGAGAATATCATGTCTTGCCCTAGCCCTTTTAGATTACAGAACTTATTTTGTCCTGAAAATCAATACGGCTCTTTGGAACTTGCAGCCCTGCAGCTAAGTTTGTTGAAGATCTCACCAGCAATGCCAGTACATGTAGGTCTTGAGGTATAGTACTGCATCATATCGCACCCTTTACACTGCCGAGCACCTAAACTCAGATAGTTATTCTGGATCTCAAAGGAATCTACCCCATACCAGTAGGCAAGACAGCGCTTAGGAATGCATGCACAAACATGAAATTATGCATGCACACATGAGTGCACACACATACTTTAGTATAATAGTCTAGCAACAATTCATGGTGAGAACAACAATACTACACATATGTCTTGATACGCAACTGCATAAAGATTGATCTTATATACATGTAATCCATACATGTAGCTTCACTTTAAGTATATAATTATATATAATTTATGCTAATGAACAAGCAGAGGATGGTTGAACAAAGCACACTGTATGTTATCTATTGCATGACCACAGCCTTTCCTATTTACGAAAATTTTCACACAAACGAAGCAATAGGTTTAAAAAATAGGCTCTCATTAAGTATTGATGTTATGCTAGTAGCTAAATAAATATGAAATTGGCTAAGAGATTTCCTGTGAATAAAAGATTGGCTAAAAGTGACATGTGAATAAAAGCGTGGCTACAGAACAGATTTTACTAGCTTCGCCACTGATTATAGCCCATAAGATGCAGTCCATTTATTATTGATTCCACATTTAACATGAACACTTTAATGGCCGAGATTGGTTAGTAAAAGCAAAAACATGAACACTTTAATGGCCGAGATTGGTTAGTAAAAGCAAAATGTTTACATAGTGAATGTCCACATGCAGGCCATTGGAAGGCTATTTCTGAAAAGCTACTACTGGAATGGCTGGCTCAGTTATCGAGCCAGCCAATCCAGTGGTAAATTTTGTAAGTCTTCCTCTTGCCATGCATGTGGGCAGTTTTCAAGAGCACTACATTACAAACCATTTTCTACCAGCTTGACCATGAAAGTGCTAAGTACATGTATGTTACATTTAAAACATCATGACATGTGAAATAGAGATCTTTATACCTTGATGATTGTAGTTGCTTGACAACTTCTGGAACTTGTAACACATCAATGATTGGCTCCATTTCCATTTCTAACTGTTTCAGCTGGCCTACAACCTCAACACGACGCTCCTGTATCTCTGAAAGATATCAAGTACAGGCACTTTCAAAGCTACATACATGTACAAAGCCAGGCAGCGATTCCAAGAAACTAAATTCACAAAAAATATAAATAAGATTTCCACAAACGGCGCATAATAACCCAGCATAATACCCCAGCTATCAGAAGAGGTTTCAAAGCGATCTACTAAACGGTCATGGAGTTATCGTCCGGAAACCAATTTTGAAGATGGCGGCTGGTGGCTGGCAGCCATATTTGATTTCAGATCATCTACAAATTTGATGTTTCTTCTTCTTGTCCAGGAATTCGAAGTTTCAAAGCGATATACTAAACAAAATTGGAGTTATCATCCGGAAACCAATTTTCAAGATGGCCATCTTGGATTTCGGATAATTGTTGATTTCGATAGGTTTCTTCCTCAGACCTAGTCCAATCGTCCTATGAATTTTCAAAGTGGTCCGATAAACGATAGCGGAGTTATTGTGCGGAAACCAATTTTTAAGATGATTGCCCATGACTAGCGGCCATCTTGGATTTACTGTCGAGTTCGATAGCTTTCTTCCTCACTATCCAATCATTATATGAAATTTTAAAGTGATCCGATAAACGATAGAGGAGTTAAAGTGCAGAAACCAATTTTCAAGATAGCTGGCAGCCATCATGGATTTCTGATCATCGTCGATTGCGATAGGTTTCTTCCTCAGACCTAGTCCAATCATCCTATGAAGTTTCAAAGCAATTCGATAAACGGTAGCAGAGTTATCATGTGGAAAGCGCTCTGCAGCCCACCCAGCCGCCTGCACACCCACCCACCTGCCCACCCACCCGTAAACGACATCACATAATACCATGGCAATTTTTTGGGCGGGGTATAAAAATTAGAGCCATGACAGATTCAGACAGATTGTTTATAGATTAACCCTTTAACACTTAGATTTTTCAAGAAAATTACAGTTTCCTCAGGGAAAATGTCCATTTGCAGACCAAGAGATTTTTTTTTTTAATTTATCACTGCAATGACTGGCTCAGTTATCGAGCCAGTCATTGCAGTGATAAATTTTCAAAACTAATCTTCTCTTGGTCTGCAAATAGACATTTCTCAGGACCACTGCAGAAGCCGTTTTTGGCCGGTTTGGGTGTTAACGGGTTAAAAGGCCTGCCCATACACAGCATCAAGATTTAGACAAATTGTTTATAGATTAATCTGCCTGACCTTACACAGCATCAAGATTCAGAAAGATTGTCTATAGATTACTCTGCCTGACATTATACACCATCAGGATTCAGATAGACTGTTTAGAGATTAACCTGTCTCACCTTACACACCATTCAGGATTCCGACAGAGTGTTTATAGATTAATCTGCATGATCTTACACAGCATCAAGATTCAGACAGATTGTTTATAGATTAATCTGCCTTACCTTAAACGCCATCTAGATTCAGACAGATTGTTCATAAATTAATCTGCCTGACAGTACACACCATCAAGATTCAGACAGATTGTTCATAAATTGTTTATAGATTAATCTGCCTGACCTTACACACCATCAATATTCAGACAGATTGTTCATAAATTAATCTGCCTGACAGTACACACCATCAAGATTCCGACATATTGTTTGTAGATTAATCTGCCTGACCTTACACACCATCAATATTCAGAGATTGTTTGTAGATTAATCTGCCTGCCCATACACACCATCAAGAGTCACACAGATTGTTTATAGATTAATCTGCCTGACTTTACACACCATCACGATTCACACAGATTGTTTATAAATCAAAATGCTTGACCTTAGTCGGGCCAGAATATGGGGTCCCCATGCAACCTGCTGGTGACCCTATTGACATACATGTATTCTTCTAACATTTTTGTAATCCTCAACATATCTAGTAAATGGATTTTCATGTTCCCATCACAAAATATTGTCCCATGGGGACCGTTTGGCTGCCATCTTGGATTTCCGACATGTCAGATGAAAATCGATAATTGCTATAGGTTTTGAACTTGACATCATAGAGGCAAATCATTTTCCAGTGTAATTTTAGCAGAGGAATCGATTCAGTGGCTTATTTGCATGATTTAAACAAGTTGGCTACATTAAAACTAAAAAAATCTGAAAAAAATCTGTATAACTTACGTTCAAAACTTGCATGTGGACACCAGCTTCCTGTTGAATATTAGGAGCAATAACAACTACTTGCTTTTTAACATATTGAGAGGTTAACCTCATGATTCAGCATTTACAGGGTTCTTAGGTACCAATTCATACAAATATTTAAAATGCACCCATATTTAGCTTTCACACCGCTCAGTCAAACCAGAGGATCCTCCACTCACAAGCTGGTTCACCTTCATATCATTCATGACAAGCCACTCATGGAATCCCGTGATTCATGTAAATTGTTTGTCATCGCATTCTGAAAACGTCTTGTTGGTGCAGATTTAGAGCCAAATAGAGGATCACTGAAAGTGTAGTGTGATATCTAATGAGATCTCCACATCACACACCACTGTCACCCTCTGATATACTGTGGTTCACTCCAGAATGTATAATTTATGGAAAGCTTGAACTGTGTGTGCGTGCGTGCGTGCGTGGGGGGGGGGGGGAGACTAAACGATGCATGAAGTTCTCATTATTTAAGGACTAGCCCGGTGCCTTAAAAGAACCTACTTGGAAACAGATTGAGCATCGAGTCATAGGACTACATTGTCTATATCCTGTAACAAGGCGATGACCTGTTCGTGAGAGGTCAATTTTCACCAGTCCTGTCGCAAGTTATTCCACCTGAAGTATGGCAATCACCTGCATGATACAGCCCAGGCTACAAACTGTGACCGTGATACAGAAGAATATCCTAAGGCTGCAGTGCATCTGAACGCATTCTCTGCTGTGCTCGATTTCATTCAAGACCTAGTGGTTTGACAGAAGAGCTTGTACAGTTTGCATCTCTGCGTCTTCCCTAAATCCAAGAGTTGGAGAGAAATGGCTTCCCCAATCCAGAGTACAGAAGTAAGAAGCTGAAGGCTTGACTATTCATGAGTGCATCGCCTTTGAAAATGTCACTCCAGGTGACAAAGGCTTATCGCCTAGATAATCTGGTTTACAGTGTACTATAGTATTGCGCTTAGTGATCGCGATCGATTATTAAAAAATAATCGTGATTACTCGATTAATCAGCTTGAATACAAAGTACCAAGACATAACAACAAAAGAATGTCAATGACGAAAATTGCAATGGTGTTTAGAAAAGTCCAATCGCAGGGCAGGAGAATACTATTTTTTTTAATGTACCACCGGAATGCCATTCTCAACCCCGGCTTTCCAGTAATACATTTTCAAAAATAGTCTTCTCTACCCTGCAAATGGACATGCATTCACTAGGCAAAATGTCATTTTTCATGACAGAGCGCATTAAAAAGTAATTGAAAGTTAGGTTTTGAAATATTTCATGCAATACAAAATATTCACAATTACTCGATCATTTAATTTTTAATCATATAAATTCACGATTTAAAACATAATCGCGATTTTCGATTTAATCATGTAATCACTCAAGCCTAAGTGGAAGCTATCAAAACACACCATCCTCTGCTCCACATTACAGCACCTCCACCACAGTAAAAAACAACACTATCCTCAGTAGGCTGGGTCCCTTTAAGACATATGACTTTGCCTTGGAACTTGAGATGGTGCTGGATAAGGCTCTCAGCGAGGTTTCCCCGTTCCTCACTTACCAGATTATAACTGGCCTGTATACCATCTCAAGCGGGACAATATGAACAAAATAACGATGAACAGCCATGGCTCAAACATGGTGAACAGCGCTAGTGGGATCATGACTCAGGAGGTAAAACGCGGGTTTGATGCCAACAACCACAAACTGTTGCCCCCTCTCTACAACAGGAGCAAAATGTGCTCCCTGAAGGTGGACATGCCAGAGACTCTGCCCCCTGCTCACATCCAGTCGTGTCGGGCCCAAATTTCAAGTGGGAGTTGTGTTACACTCCATCAACTGTGAACAGTGAAGTATACCTGTATCTAAGAGTATCTTGTCTGGTCACTTGCATGGGTGGTGGGGAGCAGTGGAGAGAAACAACTTGTCCCAGGATTTGGTGGCTTGATCTCAGGTACTGGTGCCAGGCCCTCTCAAAGGTCAACAATCAACTATGTTACCCTATCAATGAGCCCTTCATCAAGTACTCAGTCATCAAAGAGCTGCTACAGTGGTCAGTGGATACTATCATGCCGGTGGGTCAGGAGTATGTCTTCAACACCTCGACCTTGGTGGCTGCATGAAGGCCTTGAACTCTCTCATTTGGAAATTCCCAGATGAGTAGAAGTAGCATATTATCACCCCCAGGCCATTCTACAACAAGCTGAAACTACATGATCATAGTGACAGGTCATAAATGTAGGGTCTCAGGCAATGCTGAAATCCTCGATGAGGCTGACCCCTGTCACCAGTGGTTGCTTGGGTAGTGTACCGAATCTGAAAGCATATGCCAAAGCCCTGGCCGGTCTCAAAACAGTCAGTGGAACCATGGAGCGGTTGTTGATTGAGATTCATTGAGGAAGAGAAAGTTGAGGCCATCAACCCTGAAACCCTGCTCAATCTCGTCCAGACTTGTAGTCGTGAGACCTCGCGCTGCAAGACCCCTTCACTCTTACCACCTTCGGGAAGGGCATGGCCTATGAAGACCAGGTGTGTGCTGCCAACCTCAGCAAGACGTTCACATTCTGCCATAGTGTGATAGACCATAACAACATGGCCCTATCCCACAAGTGCGATGGGGATATAGCAGATTTATTCTTTGCATACAATTGTACCGGATGACATCAAACCAGCCTCAGCCTGAGAAGATGCTCAAGATGTGTGGCCTCATCGATGACCCGGACTGCCATAAGGCCGGGAAACACCATGAGATGGAAAAAGCTGACATTAAGAGTTCTGAGGATATTTATCATACAATCTCTACTATTCGCAGCTTCAAAACCCTTTTTCCTTGGTCAACAAGGACCCCCTCTACAGCCTGGCATCTGGTGTTAGCTTCACTTGAGGCAGAGTTGGATCAGCCAATCAAGAAGCAGGAGCTGAAGACTATGGAAGCCTCCAACACGATCACTGGCTCACAGGGAAGGTATGTGACCACATACTCCTAAGATAACTATATGTCACTGATGTAGTATGGTATACATAACTAAGTGACGTATAAGACATTGACCCCTGCTCATATTTGCTGGTTATCTGGTACTGTGAGCAATGTAACATCGTTTTCATGCTGTTTATCAAGTCTCAGCACATGGATGAATGCAGCAACCTTAATGAGATGATGCGGTACTCTCTTATGCCTTTCCCTCACAGCCTCAGCATGGCAGACAGGTTCTTTGATAAGACCAACTAGGCTATGCACAACATTTCATTTCTTGATGGAAGATGCTCTTGATGGTGTCATATCCAAGATGTAATCATCCACAATGACAACACACTTTTCTATCCCCTGATGAGCTTCCCACCCCACCTCCAATATTTTGTGAAATTTACCTCCAGGTGCTAGATCAGAATGGTGGCTAAAACGAATTCTCTCTTATCAACTGATTCCTATCACGCTGATACCATCAAGGCTCAGGAGAGATTGTGCTGTGGCTATTCCCAGCAGTATATCCTATGATGATGTACCTCAGAGCCTTTTCTGCCCAATTGGTCAGCGCTATAATAGCACCATTTTTAATTATCTGCTTCTCATAACCATGGTCTAAATATATATGGTAGGTTGGCCAGGCAAATAAAAAAACAAACAAGAATTCCGCGGAATTAATTGTCTCGCCTGTCTCCTGTTTGTCAGTGGAATTGACCTTTGACATTGTGACCTCCGTGTTATCATGCTGCTTCCTAACATTATAGGTACCCATGTATCCAAGTTGTGTTCTATTAGGGTTAAGCAATCCCGAAATATAACATGATAAGATTTGCTACGCCTAAAAACTTAACATTGAAAGATAACAAAGTTTGGTAGAGGTCGGAATGACCTTGATCTTCAATGTTGTGAGTTCAGTGTCATCATGCTGCTTCCTTACATTATATGTAACAATGTATCAAGATTAGTTCCAATAGGATTAACCAATCCTGAATGATAAGCCGAGACGTTTTGCTAAACGCAAAAACTTAACATTGAAGAGTTTTGTATCAGTGACCTTGACCGTTTATCTTGTGACCTCAGTATCATCATGCTGCTTCCTTGCAGCACAGGCAACTACATAGCCAAGTTTAGTTGCAATAGGATTAACTGATCCTGATATATACCCAAATAAATGCAAAAACTTAACATTGTTGACACCGTCATCGTCGCCGTCGGAAAAGTGACACATATGCAGGCATGTTGGGGTTCAAGTCAGCTTAGTGAGGATGCCAGACATTGACATTTTCTAGATCCTCGAGCACCATGTTCACTCCAACGTACTCACCATCTACATCGATACCAGGTCGCAACATTGTGAACGTTAGTGAACTGTTGGAATGGAAGGGAGTGGACTAATGCACCACAATCCTCGGCCTGTATGTGTTCACCAGGAAGGATGTTACAAATGTGTTCAAGGGAATTCCAGACCCATAATGAAGTGACAGAGCTAACCCCAATACCACACAGCCTTTGGATGAGAGTGTCTTCTTTATATAGTAATTTCAGTAGTATTTCATGACAATCAAATAATTGCTGAATATAATGAGTACAACATTACTTTATAAGACGCCAATGTTTTTTTCTCAGAAATCTTGGTGATGAGTGGTCTCTAAAATGAGAGGTCACAGATGACATCGAGGCATTCAGGTATCTGATGTATGGTTATGCCTGGGAAGTCTGTCAATGTCATTCACAGCATCACACTGAAAAGGGTGGGTGGGTGGGCGTACTGACATTGACCCCTGCTCATATGAACAAAATAACGATGAACAGCCATGGCTCAAACATGGTGAACAGCGCTAGTGGGATCATGACTCAGGAGGTAAAACGCGGGTTTGATGCCAACAACCACAAACTGTTGCCCCCTCTCTACAACAGGAGCAAAATGCGCTCCCTGAAGGTGGACATGCCAGAGACTCTGCCCCCTGCTCACATCCAGTCGTGTCGGGCCCAAATTTCAAGTGGGAGTTGTGTTACACTCCATCAACTGTGAACAGTGAAGTATACCTGTATCTAAGAGTATCTTGTCTGGTCACTTGCATGGGTGGTGGGGAGCAGTGGAGAGAAACAACTTGTCCCAGGATTTGGTGGCTTGATCTCAGGTACTGGTGCCAGGCCCTCTCAAAGGTCAACAATCAACTATGTTACCCTATCAATGAGCCCTTCATCAAGTACTCAGTCATCAAAGAGCTGCTACAGTGGTCAGTGGATACTATCATGCCGGTGGGTCAGGAGTATGTCTTCAACACCTCGACCTTGGTGGCTGCATGAAGGCCTTGAACTCTCTCATTTGGAAATTCCCAGATGAGTAGAAGTAGCATATTATCACCCCCAGGCCATTCTACAACAAGCTGAAACTACATGATCATAGTGACAGGTCATAAATGTAGGGTCTCAGGCAATGCTGAAATCCTCGATGAGGCTGACCCCTGTCACCAGTGGTTGCTTGGGTAGTGTACCGAATCTGAAAGCATATGCCAAAGCCCTGGCCGGTCTCAAAACAGTCAGTGGAACCATGGAGCGGTTGTTGATTGAGATTCATTGAGGAAGAGAAAGTTGAGGCCATCAACCCTGAAACCCTGCTCAATCTCGTCCAGACTTGTAGTCGTGAGACCTCGCGCTGCAAGACCCCTTCACTCTTACCACCTTCGGGAAGGGCATGGCCTATGAAGACCAGGTGTGTGCTGCCAACCTCAGCAAGACGTTCACATTCTGCCATAGTGTGATAGACCATAACAACATGGCCCTATCCCACAAGTGCGATGGGGATATAGCAGATTTATTCTTTGCATACAATTGTACCGGATGACATCAAACCAGCCTCAGCCTGAGAAGATGCTCAAGATGTGTGGCCTCATCGATGACCCGGACTGCCATAAGGCCGGGAAACACCATGAGATGGAAAAAGCTGACATTAAGAGTTCTGAGGATATTTATCATACAATCTCTACTATTCGCAGCTTCAAAACCCTTTTTCCTTGGTCAACAAGGACCCCCTCTACAGCCTGGCATCTGGTGTTAGCTTCACTTGAGGCAGAGTTGGATCAGCCAATCAAGAAGCAGGAGCTGAAGACTATGGAAGCCTCCAACACGATCACTGGCTCACAGGGAAGGTATGTGACCACATACTCCTAAGATAACTATATGTCACTGATGTAGTATGGTATACATAACTAAGTGACGTATAAGACATTGACCCCTGCTCATATTTGCTGGTTATCTGGTACTGTGAGCAATGTAACATCGTTTTCATGCTGTTTATCAAGTCTCAGCACATGGATGAATGCAGCAACCTTAATGAGATGATGCGGTACTCTCTTATGCCTTTCCCTCACAGCCTCAGCATGGCAGACAGGTTCTTTGATAAGACCAACTAGGCTATGCACAACATTTCATTTCTTGATGGAAGATGCTCTTGATGGTGTCATATCCAAGATGTAATCATCCACAATGACAACACACTTTTCTATCCCCTGATGAACTTCCCACCCCACCTCCAATATTTTGTGAAATTTACCTCCAGGTGCTAGATCAGAATGGTGGCTAAAACGAATTCTCTCTTATCAACTGATTCCTATCACGCTGATACCATCAAGGCTCAGGAGAGATTGTGCTGTGGCTATTCCCAGCAGTATATCCTATGATGATGTACCTCAGAGCCTTTTCTGCCCAATTGGTCAGCGCTATAATAGCACCATTTTTAATTATCTGCTTCTCATAACCATGGTCTAAATATATATGGTAGGTTGGCCAGGCAAATAAAAAAACAAACAAGAATTCCGCGGAATTAATTGTCTCGCCTGTCTCCTGTTTGTCAGTGGAATTGACCTTTGACATTGTGACCTCCGTGTTATCATGCTGCTTCCTAACATTATAGGTACCCATGTATCCAAGTTGTGTTCTATTAGGGTTAAGCAATCCCGAAATATAACATGATAAGATTTGCTACGCCTAAAAACTTAACATTGAAAGATAACAAAGTTTGGTAGAGGTCGGAATGACCTTGATCTTCAATGTTGTGAGTTCAGTGTCATCATGCTGCTTCCTTACATTATATGTAACAATGTATCAAGATTAGTTCCAATAGGATTAACCAATCCTGAATGATAAGCCGAGACGTTTTGCTAAACGCAAAAACTTAACATTGAAGAGTTTTGTATCAGTGACCTTGACCGTTTATCTTGTGACCTCAGTATCATCATGCTGCTTCCTTGCAGCACAGGCAACTACATAGCCAAGTTTAGTTGCAATAGGATTAACTGATCCTGATATATACCCAAATAAATGCAAAAACTTAACATTGTTGACACCGTCATCGTCGCCGTCGGAAAAGTGACACATATGCAGGCATGTTGGGGTTCAAGTCAGCTTAGTGAGGATGCCAGACATTGACATTTTCTAGATCCTCGAGCACCATGTTCACTCCAACGTACTCACCATCTACATCGATACCAGGTCGCAACATTGTGAACGTTAGTGAACTGTTGGAATGGAAGGGAGTGGACTAATGCACCACAATCCTCGGCCTGTATGTGTTCACCAGGAAGGATGTTACAAATGTGTTCAAGGGAATTCCAGACCCATAATGAAGTGACAGAGCTAACCCCAATACCACACAGCCTTTGGATGAGAGTGTCTTCTTTATATAGTAATTTCAGTAGTATTTCATGACAATCAAATAATTGCTGAATATAATGAGTACAACATTACTTTATAAGACGCCAATGTTTTTTTCTCAGAAATCTTGGTGATGAGTGGTCTCTAAAATGAGAGGTCACAGATGACATCGAGGCATTCAGGTATCTGATGTATGGTTATGCCTGGGAAGTCTGTCAATGTCATTCACAGCATCACACTGAAAAGGGTGGGTGGGTGGGCGTACTGACATTGACCCCTGCTCATATGAACAAAATAACGATGAACAGCCATGGCTCAAACATGGTGAACAGCGCTAGTGGGATCATGACTCAGGAGGTAAAACGCGGGTTTGATGCCAACAACCACAAACTGTTGCCCCCTCTCTACAACAGGAGCAAAATGCGCTCCCTGAAGGTGGACATGCCAGAGACTCTGCCCCCTGCTCACATCCAGTCGTGTCGGGCCCAAATTTCAAGTGGGAGTTGTGTTACACTCCATCAACTGTGAACAGTGAAGTATACCTGTATCTAAGAGTATCTTGTCTGGTCACTTGCATGGGTGGTGGGGAGCAGTGGAGAGAAACAACTTGTCCCAGGATTTGGTGGCTTGATCTCAGGTACTGGTGCCAGGCCCTCTCAAAGGTCAACAATCAACTATGTTACCCTATCAATGAGCCCTTCATCAAGTACTCAGTCATCAAAGAGCTGCTACAGTGGTCAGTGGATACTATCATGCCGGTGGGTCAGGAGTATGTCTTCAACACCTCGACCTTGGTGGCTGCATGAAGGCCTTGAACTCTCTCATTTGGAAATTCCCAGATGAGTAGAAGTAGCATATTATCACCCCCAGGCCATTCTACAACAAGCTGAAACTACATGATCATAGTGACAGGTCATAAATGTAGGGTCTCAGGCAATGCTGAAATCCTCGATGAGGCTGACCCCTGTCACCAGTGGTTGCTTGGGTAGTGTACCGAATCTGAAAGCATATGCCAAAGCCCTGGCCGGTCTCAAAACAGTCAGTGGAACCATGGAGCGGTTGTTGATTGAGATTCATTGAGGAAGAGAAAGTTGAGGCCATCAACCCTGAAACCCTGCTCAATCTCGTCCAGACTTGTAGTCGTGAGACCTCGCGCTGCAAGACCCCTTCACTCTTACCACCTTCGGGAAGGGCATGGCCTATGAAGACCAGGTGTGTGCTGCCAACCTCAGCAAGACGTTCACATTCTGCCATAGTGTGATAGACCATAACAACATGGCCCTATCCCACAAGTGCGATGGGGATATAGCAGATTTATTCTTTGCATACAATTGTACCGGATGACATCAAACCAGCCTCAGCCTGAGAAGATGCTCAAGATGTGTGGCCTCATCGATGACCCGGACTGCCATAAGGCCGGGAAACACCATGAGACGGAAAAAGCTGACATTAAGAGTTCTGAGGATATTTATCATACAATCTCTACTATTCGCAGCTTCAAAACCCTTTTTCCTTGGTCAACAAGGACCCCCTCTACAGCCTGGCATCTGGTGTTAGCTTCACTTGAGGCAGAGTTGGATCAGCCAATCAAGAAGCAGGAGCTGAAGACTATGGAAGCCTCCAACACGATCACTGGCTCACAGGGAAGGTATGTGACCACATACTCCTAAGATAACTATATGTCACTGATGTAGTATGGTATACATAACTAAGTGACGTATAAGACATTGACCCCTGCTCATATTTGCTGGTTATCTGGTACTGTGAGCAATGTAACATCGTTTTCATGCTGTTTATCAAGTCTCAGCACATGGATGAATGCAGCAACCTTAATGAGATGATGCGGTACTCTCTTATGCCTTTCCCTCACAGCCTCAGCATGGCAGACAGGTTCTTTGATAAGACCAACTAGGCTATGCACAACATTTCATTTCTTGATGGAAGATGCTCTTGATGGTGTCATATCCAAGATGTAATCATCCACAATGACAACACACTTTTCTATCCCCTGATGAACTTCCCACCCCACCTCCAATATTTTGTGAAATTTACCTCCAGGTGCTAGATCAGAATGGTGGCTAAAACGAATTCTCTCTTATCAACTGATTCCTATCACGCTGATACCATCAAGGCTCAGGAGAGATTGTGCTGTGGCTATTCCCAGCAGTATATCCTATGATGATGTACCTCAGAGCCTTTTCTGCCCAATTGGTCAGCGCTATAATAGCACCATTTTTAATTATCTGCTTCTCATAACCATGGTCTAAATATATATGGTAGGTTGGCCAGGCAAATAAAAAAACAAACAAGAATTCCGCGGAATTAATTGTCTCGCCTGTCTCCTGTTTGTCAGTGGAATTGACCTTTGACATTGTGACCTCCGTGTTATCATGCTGCTTCCTAACATTATAGGTACCCATGTATCCAAGTTGTGTTCTATTAGGGTTAAGCAATCCCGAAATATAACATGATAAGATTTGCTACGCCTAAAAACTTAACATTGAAAGATAACAAAGTTTGGTAGAGGTCGGAATGACCTTGATCTTCAATGTTGTGAGTTCAGTGTCATCATGCTGCTTCCTTACATTATATGTAACAATGTATCAAGATTAGTTCCAATAGGATTAACCAATCCTGAATGATAAGCCGAGACGTTTTGCTAAACGCAAAAACTTAACATTGAAGAGTTTTGTATCAGTGACCTTGACCGTTTATCTTGTGACCTCAGTATCATCATGCTGCTTCCTTGCAGCACAGGCAACTACATAGCCAAGTTTAGTTGCAATAGGATTAACTGATCCTGATATATACCCAAATAAATGCAAAAACTTAACATTGTTGACACCGTCATCGTCGCCGTCGGAAAAGTGACACATATGCAGGCATGTTGGGGTTCAAGTCAGCTTAGTGAGGATGCCAGACATTGACATTTTCTAGATCCTCGAGCACCATGTTCACTCCAACGTACTCACCATCTACATCGATACCAGGTCGCAACATTGTGAACGTTAGTGAACTGTTGGAATGGAAGGGAGTGGACTAATGCACCACAATCCTCGGCCTGTATGTGTTCACCAGGAAGGATGTTACAAATGTGTTCAAGGGAATTCCAGACCCATAATGAAGTGACAGAGCTAACCCCAATACCACACAGCCTTTGGATGAGAGTGTCTTCTTTATATAGTAATTTCAGTAGTATTTCATGACAATCAAATAATTGCTGAATATAATGAGTACAACATTACTTTATAAGACGCCAATGTTTTTTTCTCAGAAATCTTGGTGATGAGTGGTCTCTAAAATGAGAGGTCACAGATGACATCGAGGCATTCAGGTATCTGATGTATGGTTATGCCTGGGAAGTCTGTCAATGTCATTCACAGCATCACACTGAAAAGGGTGGGTGGGTGGGCGTACTGACATTGACCCCTGCTCATATGAACAAAATAACGATGAACAGCCATGGCTCAAACATGGTGAACAGCGCTAGTGGGATCATGACTCAGGAGGTAAAACGCGGGTTTGATGCCAACAACCACAAACTGTTGCCCCCTCTCTACAACAGGAGCAAAATGCGCTCCCTGAAGGTGGACATGCCAGAGACTCTGCCCCCTGCTCACATCCAGTCGTGTCGGGCCCAAATTTCAAGTGGGAGTTGTGTTACACTCCATCAACTGTGAACAGTGAAGTATACCTGTATCTAAGAGTATCTTGTCTGGTCACTTGCATGGGTGGTGGGGAGCAGTGGAGAGAAACAACTTGTCCCAGGATTTGGTGGCTTGATCTCAGGTACTGGTGCCAGGCCCTCTCAAAGGTCAACAATCAACTATGTTACCCTATCAATGAGCCCTTCATCAAGTACTCAGTCATCAAAGAGCTGCTACAGTGGTCAGTGGATACTATCATGCCGGTGGGTCAGGAGTATGTCTTCAACACCTCGACCTTGGTGGCTGCATGAAGGCCTTGAACTCTCTCATTTGGAAATTCCCAGATGAGTAGAAGTAGCATATTATCACCCCCAGGCCATTCTACAACAAGCTGAAACTACATGATCATAGTGACAGGTCATAAATGTAGGGTCTCAGGCAATGCTGAAATCCTCGATGAGGCTGACCCCTGTCACCAGTGGTTGCTTGGGTAGTGTACCGAATCTGAAAGCATATGCCAAAGCCCTGGCCGGTCTCAAAACAGTCAGTGGAACCATGGAGCGGTTGTTGATTGAGATTCATTGAGGAAGAGAAAGTTGAGGCCATCAACCCTGAAACCCTGCTCAATCTCGTCCAGACTTGTAGTCGTGAGACCTCGCGCTGCAAGACCCCTTCACTCTTACCACCTTCGGGAAGGGCATGGCCTATGAAGACCAGGTGTGTGCTGCCAACCTCAGCAAGACGTTCACATTCTGCCATAGTGTGATAGACCATAACAACATGGCCCTATCCCACAAGTGCGATGGGGATATAGCAGATTTATTCTTTGCATACAATTGTACCGGATGACATCAAACCAGCCTCAGCCTGAGAAGATGCTCAAGATGTGTGGCCTCATCGATGACCCGGACTGCCATAAGGCCGGGAAACACCATGAGATGGAAAAAGCTGACATTAAGAGTTCTGAGGATATTTATCATACAATCTCTACTATTCGCAGCTTCAAAACCCTTTTTCCTTGGTCAACAAGGACCCCCTCTACAGCCTGGCATCTGGTGTTAGCTTCACTTGAGGCAGAGTTGGATCAGCCAATCAAGAAGCAGGAGCTGAAGACTATGGAAGCCTCCAACACGATCACTGGCTCACAGGGAAGGTATGTGACCACATACTCCTAAGATAACTATATGTCACTGATGTAGTATGGTATACATAACTAAGTGACGTATAAGACATTGACCCCTGCTCATATTTGCTGGTTATCTGGTACTGTGAGCAATGTAACATCGTTTTCATGCTGTTTATCAAGTCTCAGCACATGGATGAATGCAGCAACCTTAATGAGATGATGCGGTACTCTCTTATGCCTTTCCCTCACAGCCTCAGCATGGCAGACAGGTTCTTTGATAAGACCAACTAGGCTATGCACAACATTTCATTTCTTGATGGAAGATGCTCTTGATGGTGTCATATCCAAGATGTAATCATCCACAATGACAACACACTTTTCTATCCCCTGATGAACTTCCCACCCCACCTCCAATATTTTGTGAAATTTACCTCCAGGTGCTAGATCAGAATGGTGGCTAAAACGAATTCTCTCTTATCAACTGATTCCTATCACGCTGATACCATCAAGGCTCAGGAGAGATTGTGCTGTGGCTATTCCCAGCAGTATATCCTATGATGATGTACCTCAGAGCCTTTTCTGCCCAATTGGTCAGCGCTATAATAGCACCATTTTTAATTATCTGCTTCTCATAACCATGGTCTAAATATATATGGTAGGTTGGCCAGGCAAATAAAAAAACAAACAAGAATTCCGCGGAATTAATTGTCTCGCCTGTCTCCTGTTTGTCAGTGGAATTGACCTTTGACATTGTGACCTCCGTGTTATCATGCTGCTTCCTAACATTATAGGTACCCATGTATCCAAGTTGTGTTCTATTAGGGTTAAGCAATCCCGAAATATAACATGATAAGATTTGCTACGCCTAAAAACTTAACATTGAAAGATAACAAAGTTTGGTAGAGGTCGGAATGACCTTGATCTTCAATGTTGTGAGTTCAGTGTCATCATGCTGCTTCCTTACATTATATGTAACAATGTATCAAGATTAGTTCCAATAGGATTAACCAATCCTGAATGATAAGCCGAGACGTTTTGCTAAACGCAAAAACTTAACATTGAAGAGTTTTGTATCAGTGACCTTGACCGTTTATCTTGTGACCTCAGTATCATCATGCTGCTTCCTTGCAGCACAGGCAACTACATAGCCAAGTTTAGTTGCAATAGGATTAACTGATCCTGATATATACCCAAATAAATGCAAAAACTTAACATTGTTGACACCGTCATCGTCGCCGTCGGAAAAGTGACACATATGCAGGCATGTTGGGGTTCAAGTCAGCTTAGTGAGGATGCCAGACATTGACATTTTCTAGATCCTCGAGCACCATGTTCACTCCAACGTACTCACCATCTACATCGATACCAGGTCGCAACATTGTGAACGTTAGTGAACTGTTGGAATGGAAGGGAGTGGACTAATGCACCACAATCCTCGGCCTGTATGTGTTCACCAGGAAGGATGTTACAAATGTGTTCAAGGGAATTCCAGACCCATAATGAAGTGACAGAGCTAACCCCAATACCACACAGCCTTTGGATGAGAGTGTCTTCTTTATATAGTAATTTCAGTAGTATTTCATGACAATCAAATAATTGCTGAATATAATGAGTACAACATTACTTTATAAGACGCCAATGTTTTTTTCTCAGAAATCTTGGTGATGAGTGGTCTCTAAAATGAGAGGTCACAGATGACATCGAGGCATTCAGGTATCTGATGTATGGTTATGCCTGGGAAGTCTGTCAATGTCATTCACAGCATCACACTGAAAAGGGTGGGTGGGTGGGCGTACTGACATTGACCCCTGCTCATATGAACAAAATAACGATGAACAGCCATGGCTCAAACATGGTGAACAGCGCTAGTGGGATCATGACTCAGGAGGTAAAACGCGGGTTTGATGCCAACAACCACAAACTGTTGCCCCCTCTCTACAACAGGAGCAAAATGCGCTCCCTGAAGGTGGACATGCCAGAGACTCTGCCCCCTGCTCACATCCAGTCGTGTCGGGCCCAAATTTCAAGTGGGAGTTGTGTTACACTCCATCAACTGTGAACAGTGAAGTATACCTGTATCTAAGAGTATCTTGTCTGGTCACTTGCATGGGTGGTGGGGAGCAGTGGAGAGAAACAACTTGTCCCAGGATTTGGTGGCTTGATCTCAGGTACTGGTGCCAGGCCCTCTCAAAGGTCAACAATCAACTATGTTACCCTATCAATGAGCCCTTCATCAAGTACTCAGTCATCAAAGAGCTGCTACAGTGGTCAGTGGATACTATCATGCCGGTGGGTCAGGAGTATGTCTTCAACACCTCGACCTTGGTGGCTGCATGAAGGCCTTGAACTCTCTCATTTGGAAATTCCCAGATGAGTAGAAGTAGCATATTATCACCCCCAGGCCATTCTACAACAAGCTGAAACTACATGATCATAGTGACAGGTCATAAATGTAGGGTCTCAGGCAATGCTGAAATCCTCGATGAGGCTGACCCCTGTCACCAGTGGTTGCTTGGGTAGTGTACCGAATCTGAAAGCATATGCCAAAGCCCTGGCCGGTCTCAAAACAGTCAGTGGAACCATGGAGCGGTTGTTGATTGAGATTCATTGAGGAAGAGAAAGTTGAGGCCATCAACCCTGAAACCCTGCTCAATCTCGTCCAGACTTGTAGTCGTGAGACCTCGCGCTGCAAGACCCCTTCACTCTTACCACCTTCGGGAAGGGCATGGCCTATGAAGACCAGGTGTGTGCTGCCAACCTCAGCAAGACGTTCACATTCTGCCATAGTGTGATAGACCATAACAACATGGCCCTATCCCACAAGTGCGATGGGGATATAGCAGATTTATTCTTTGCATACAATTGTACCGGATGACATCAAACCAGCCTCAGCCTGAGAAGATGCTCAAGATGTGTGGCCTCATCGATGACCCGGACTGCCATAAGGCCGGGAAACACCATGAGATGGAAAAAGCTGACATTAAGAGTTCTGAGGATATTTATCATACAATCTCTACTATTCGCAGCTTCAAAACCCTTTTTCCTTGGTCAACAAGGACCCCCTCTACAGCCTGGCATCTGGTGTTAGCTTCACTTGAGGCAGAGTTGGATCAGCCAATCAAGAAGCAGGAGCTGAAGACTATGGAAGCCTCCAACACGATCACTGGCTCACAGGGAAGGTATGTGACCACATACTCCTAAGATAACTATATGTCACTGATGTAGTATGGTATACATAACTAAGTGACGTATAAGACATTGACCCCTGCTCATATTTGCTGGTTATCTGGTACTGTGAGCAATGTAACATCGTTTTCATGCTGTTTATCAAGTCTCAGCACATGGATGAATGCAGCAACCTTAATGAGATGATGCGGTACTCTCTTATGCCTTTCCCTCACAGCCTCAGCATGGCAGACAGGTTCTTTGATAAGACCAACTAGGCTATGCACAACATTTCATTTCTTGATGGAAGATGCTCTTGATGGTGTCATATCCAAGATGTAATCATCCACAATGACAACACACTTTTCTATCCCCTGATGAACTTCCCACCCCACCTCCAATATTTTGTGAAATTTACCTCCAGGTGCTAGATCAGAATGGTGGCTAAAACGAATTCTCTCTTATCAACTGATTCCTATCACGCTGATACCATCAAGGCTCAGGAGAGATTGTGCTGTGGCTATTCCCAGCAGTCTATCCTATGATGATGTACCTCAGAGCCTTTTCTGCCCAATTGGTCAGCGCTATAATAGCACCATTTTTAATTATCTGCTTCTCATAACCATGGTCTAAATATATATGGTAGGTTGGCCAGGCAAATAAAAAAACAAACAAGAATTCCGCGGAATTAATTGTCTCGCCTGTCTCCTGTTTGTCAGTGGAATTGACCTTTGACATTGTGACCTCCGTGTTATCATGCTGCTTCCTAACATTATAGGTACCCATGTATCCAAGTTGTGTTCTATTAGGGTTAAGCAATCCCGAAATATAACATGATAAGATTTGCTACGCCTAAAAACTTAACATTGAAAGATAACAAAGTTTGGTAGAGGTCGGAATGACCTTGATCTTCAATGTTGTGAGTTCAGTGTCATCATGCTGCTTCCTTACATTATATGTAACAATGTATCAAGATTAGTTCCAATAGGATTAACCAATCCTGAATGATAAGCCGAGACGTTTTGCTAAACGCAAAAACTTAACATTGAAGAGTTTTGTATCAGTGACCTTGACCGTTTATCTTGTGACCTCAGTATCATCATGCTGCTTCCTTGCAGCACAGGCAACTACATAGCCAAGTTTAGTTGCAATAGGATTAACTGATCCTGATATATACCCAAATAAATGCAAAAACTTAACATTGTTGACACCGTCATCGTCGCCGTCGGAAAAGTGACACATATGCAGGCATGTTGGGGTTCAAGTCAGCTTAGTGAGGATGCCAGACATTGACATTTTCTAGATCCTCGAGCACCATGTTCACTCCAACGTACTCACCATCTACATCGATACCAGGTCGCAACATTGTGAACGTTAGTGAACTGTTGGAATGGAAGGGAGTGGACTAATGCACCACAATCCTCGGCCTGTATGTGTTCACCAGGAAGGATGTTACAAATGTGTTCAAGGGAATTCCAGACCCATAATGAAGTGACAGAGCTAACCCCAATACCACACAGCCTTTGGATGAGAGTGTCTTCTTTATATAGTAATTTCAGTAGTATTTCATGACAATCAAATAATTGCTGAATATAATGAGTACAACATTACTTTATAAGACGCCAATGTTTTTTTCTCAGAAATCTTGGTGATGAGTGGTCTCTAAAATGAGAGGTCACAGATGACATCGAGGCATTCAGGTATCTGATGTATGGTTATGCCTGGGAAGTCTGTCAATGTCATTCACAGCATCACACTGAAAAGGGTGGGTGGGTGGGCGTACTGACAATTTTACTTGATTTCAGACTACATGGGAATCTTACTTTAACAAGCATTCTGTAAGTATTGGTTTACAATACATGTCCCCTACCGGGTGATATAAATCTTTAGAGATTGACAGTCAAAAAAACCCTTAAAAATTGATAGAAGTAGCTGAAACTCGAACTTGATCTGTAACTTCTCATAACAAAGGAATAAACCAAGTTTCAGTTATATATGGTGAAGGAGAACGAAAAAGTCTTGAAAGCTGATATGTTTGTATTTCATAAGTCGAAAGGGGACAAAACTCCACCAAAAAATGACGCAAACGCCCGAAACTCGAACTTGGTCTGTAATTTCTCATAACAAAGCAACGTACCAATTGTCAGTTGAATATCTTGAGACTGCGAGAAAGTGTGGAAAACTAATATTTTTCGTATTTCATAAGATGGCAAGGGGACATAACTCCATGAAAAACTGACGAAAATGTCTGAAACTCGAACTTGCTCTGTAACTACTTATACTAAAGTGAGGTACCGATTTTACCTTAAATATCTTTAAAGAGTGTGAAAAAAAGTGTGGAAAGCTGACATTTTTCATATTTCTTAAGTCGAAAGGGGGCATAAATCCATAAAAAATTGACGCATATGCCTGAAACTCAAACTTGGTCTGTAACTTCTCATAACAAAGCAATGTACCAATTCTCAGTTGAATACCTTGAAGGAATGCGAAAAAGTGCGGAAAACCAACTGCGACAGGCGGACAGATGGACGGACAGACAGATGGACACAAGGAGTGCAAACCTATAGTCCACTGGTAGGGGACTAATAAATACGTAGGCGGTGATTGGCTCTCAAAAAAGAGGTGCCTGACGTCTGCTACGTGTTGTAGTCAATCGGAATAGCCTGAACCATTGGGAAACAGTCCTTTATATACTGTTGGTAGTCGTCCGGCTCTCGGTTCCGCCTTTTGATTGGTCAAATTGGCATTAGTAATGGATATCTCTGTTCTGATTAGTTGAGATTGACTTGACTATGCAAAGCCATTGGTTGGCGGCTCCGGAGCCATTTCTTATTGGCGGCTCTGGAACCTTCAAGATGGCCGTTTTTTTGTCAAATGAATATTTCCCAATTAGGCTCAGGGCTGCGCGATATAAAGATACCATATTTAAAACCGATATCCTGCACTGACGGTTTCATAACCGATTATAAGAAATAAATATCGAAAAACCGAATATGAACATATTTTCGGTTTTTCGTATCAGGATTGTTAAAAATAAAAGATACTAACGAGCATGAAAAGTGTAATGAATAATAATGACCATACTTTCCATTAAGCTACATTCGGGGCAACTAATAATTGAACGTGGCCCCAATTGCGCAAAAAATACATTTTGCTGATTAGGACATAATTTTAAATAAAATTATTACTCAAACCGTTTTTAAAACGTTATCTTCTATACACAACATCATATTAACAGTTAGGGTTGGGCGATATTGCTCAAGGCATGACGATATCGGTATCTCATTAAAATACCGCGGTATCACGATATATCGTCATTTGGGTGGGGTGTGGAGTTAGGGTGTAAACATAGAATAACATGTATTTCAAATTGGTGGTGTCTACAAGTTATTTTCATTAAATTTGTTGCATTGAAACCGTAAATTGAGATCGCCTTGATTGCCATTTCCGCATATTTAATACACGAAATTCCACACTTTGACACCCTTCAATATACAGTTTAAAGCAACGAATGTAATGCAACTAACCGTATTCATCACAAATAAGAAAAATAAAGGATTTTCTTCTGTTCTTGTGTTGTATTTTGTGTTATCTTTACCTCACGACAACTGTCAAAAGATTGAGCAAGGAACAGGCATTAACTTCATTGCGCAGAATGGAATTCCGCAGAGCAAAATCTGATTGGCCGCCGTATCAGAATTCACACTGCAGAATTCTGACAGCTGTTATCACGCCCACCGCTAGCGTAGACGATGCAAATTAATAAAATAACACTGCATGATTTTGAACCAGCGTGAAGACTGGAAACAATTATATCAGATTTTATTTGGTCTGTAATATTAAATACTAATTTGCCCCATTGTTGACCTATTCAAATTCGCTCACTACTTAGCGGTCCTATCCACTGATCTCAAGGCGTAGCCGGGATGTGTGAAATTAACCCAGTTAACACTGCAACCAAAACTGCCACAACAGATCGAAGACTGGAAATAATTAGGCCTACATTATTTATTTTAAGGCTGTTTCTCACTTAGAATAAATCTGTAATGTTATATGTGGAATGAATTTTGATCTGATTCGTTTAAAAATGCTAAATATATTGTATAAAGTTACATAAAAACGTATAACGGTAAAGCAAGAGATTAACTTCCCCCTCACCCACCATTCCAAGCTGTGGTATTGATAAGGGATTAAGTGTGGGTGGTTTCCTATCGACCTAAAAAGTTTTAAAGTTTAAATCTTTCACGGTCAGAAGAATGTTTAACCATGCAGATCAATGACTAATGGATAAATAGCTTGACCTGTAGTAATGACGTCATCAGATTGGAATGTGGGTAGTGCAAATGGTATTCCCCACTGATTAACACTCAGAATGAGGCAAGAAAAAACATGGCGTCGTCTATTTATGTAATTATGAAAAGTGAACTACAAAGGATTATTTTGTACTTTAAATCATTTTATTAGCGCAAACAAACCATGAATTAAATGAGCATAGATTATTTTGGAGTTTATTAAGTTTTTATTACCTTAGACAAAGACTGGATTATTACTTAAAGACTATTACTGGACCGAATAGAGGTAAGAGTATGACATTTCTAACTTAGTTATTTATATTATGCTCACAGTTAAAAGTGCAATATCGTCCTGTCGGTATTGACGATATTTACGATTTTTCGAAATTATGACGATTTCGGTATCGGTATTCGGTATATCGCGATATTGACGATAATATCGAAAAATCGCCCAACCCTATTAACAGTTAATATTTTCTTCAAGGCATGATTTCGTCGCCGGGCCGAATTGGAAATGAAAGAAGAAAGGGAGATAATTACATCATAATTAATTACAATCACGTGATTTACGTCTTTTCGCAACCTGTTTTGCTGATGATTTATGATTAATTTTGACAAAATAAACAATGCTTATTTAACTGTGCGTAATATTTAGGTGGGCTAATTAATAATCTCACTCCCGCGATGAAGGATATTATGAGGTATATTAAGCTTTAAAGGCGTAAAATATTACGAATGTATCAGGGCGTGAAAATATGTTCTGTTTTCGTGCTATTTTTTATAATTTAAATTTTTTGTTTCATGTCCATAAAACCGATATTCGGTTAAAACCGATATGAAAAGTCATATCGAAACCGATATGGCTGTAAGCCAAACCGCGCAGCCCTAATTAGGCCCATTGGGAGATATGATAGGAACATCCTATGGTAGGTAGGAAACCCTACCCAAAAGGCAAATTCGACTTCTGCAAAATCATGGAACAAAGTAGATGGTTTCTGAGCCATCATACAAAACTCACATATAGAGCAAAAATAGTCGAAAATTGTCAAACAAGATGACATGTGAACGCTGCAAAAAACAATACATGGAAGAGACCAAAAGAGCATTAAAAAACAGAATCCATGAGCACTTACGCTCAATCACAAATTTCCACCAACATATACGATACAACACACCTATATCAAGACATTTCACATCCAACCATCTGTGAAGGTTTACTAAAGTTTTACTAAAATTGGCTCAGTGACATCATACAAAGACAAATGACAATTTTTCAGTATAATTCTAGCAGAGGAATCGAGCGAGAGGGTTATTTCCATGATCTAAACACATTGGAATAATAAGACTTTTCTCAGAAATACGCAGAAAATACCAGATATCCACCAAAAAAGCTAAATTTTGATTGATTCATGGCGGACATGTTGTTTTAACATATCTCCATGGAACAAACTCTAATGGCCTTTAGTCACTAATCATATCTCCCATATTTTGTCCTGAGCCATCCAGTCCAGAGGTTCTGGAGAAGTCAGACTTGGTTCAGCTCTTGCTCAAACTGATATTTCATAAGTTTGAAATCAATCCCCCAAACAGTTTCGGGTAAAATTTTTAGACCTTTACAAAAATTGGCCAAAATCTAATATGGCCACCGGCCAACTTAGACGATTGGCTTTGCTTGAACAATGATGGATCGACCAGATGCCCCAAAAGGGCTGGTCTTAAGTTTTACTAATTAGTATACCTACCTTCTTGCATTACTATTGCTCTTTCCTTCTCTGAAGAGAAGCGTAGTAGGACAATTTGTACAGCCACCGTCTGCTGGGTATTGTGGTTATTGAGTGACTGAAGGCTCCCTCAGCTATCTCCATACTCTCTCCAATGTTGAGATCCATAGTAATTCACTTGAATGCTATATCTCAATATGAGGCATTAATAAGGTTAATACAATACCCATAGCCTATACAAAAAGCCATTAAGCACAAAGACAACCTCATTGGCTGATAGCTATATATGATAGCCATCATTCATTTGAGAAAATCCAGTCATATAATCCAGCTTTCTGCAGATCCATGAAGAGGAATTTGATCCGGGATTGACTTGACTATCTGAATAAAGCTGAAATAAAATTAACCTAATTTCTATCTGAGTCAAAACTATACGGACATATCTTGGTATAGATACAAGGCTGAATTAGCTACGGTAATATCTCTACTGAATAACCATATTCTGATAAGGACTATCGAAATTGAAGCCTCTAGCCGCCACCACCATTCCCCTCACCCCACCCTCTCCACTCCAACCCCCTCAATTTCGATAAGAGGGGAGGCTGGAGGTAGGTACCCATGATGAATTGGTTCAGTGTTTTGAGGTTGAGGATGGGCCTCCAAACCCCCCTTTTTCTTTTCCACCAAGAACATGGTTGAGTACAGTGTTGCCCACAGCATCTGATCTTTGGGGGTCCCAAGGACCCAACATTCTCAGATTTGGGGGTCCCACTGTAAAATCTGGTATTAAAGGGAAATTCCAGTGAAAATCGGGAATAAGTCAACTAAAAATATACTATAATCCGAAATAGTTGCCGCAAAAAAATATAAAATACACTGTTCCATTGCCGAAAAATAATAAAATGAATATGCCCAAAACGCTCGAAAACGTGACTCATGGGCGCATCCATTTTCTCGCAACGAGAGCGAGAAACCGCGAGATTATGACATCAACGACACACCAGCAAAATATCGCCAGCGCTTTTAGATTTACCTGCCGAATATTAATTAACCCTTTAATGACCAAATTCTGTCAGGAAAATCAGAATATTTCCTTATTGAACGCCCATTTGCAGGCCAAGCGGACTATTTTTGAAAATTGACCACTGGAATGGCTGGTTCGGTTACTAACAGTCGTTTTAGTTGTAAATTCTCAAAATAGCCTTCTTTTGACCTGCGTCCTCAACTTGACGATTGCAGAGGCCAGTGCTGGCGTGAAATGGTTAAATCGCATAATGTCCGCATGTCAAGCATGGGCTTGCAGTAATAGAAACGATCATGGAAAGGGTACGGCAATTCACATTTTCAGATACCGGATCCACAGAAGCATCCGCATGAAAAGGGGCTAACTTAAAGATGGCTTCATAACATCGGCACTAGATGGATATCTTCCACATTTAAATTTGGAAAACACAAGTTTAGAGCATATAGTCTGTATAATTTTAAAATAATGTGTCATGCATTTCAAAACAAAAGGCGCGGTACTTAATTTTAATATAACAGAATCAAACTCGACAATTAACGTCGTATTTGCTTGCATCAATTGTAAAACGGGATTTGCAAACCAAAATGAAACGATGTCGCTGATTGCAGGTCGGTCAATTATAGGCAACCACTTAGCGGCTTACTTCGTAGAGTATAGTAGTTGACAGCTAGTAAATAATGACAAGTGTACGCTAGACATAATTAGTAGTTTAGTGCTTTCACACTATTGAAATCCAGCGTTATTAATCATTTACAACGTTTACTCCCAATTTTAAAATAACTATGCAGAGCATTGAATATTCTGAATTAAATTTTCCTGGAATTATGTTGCAGTAGCTTCCAAACTAATTAGTTTCACACAATATGCCTATGCAGGGTAAATTTTAAGCTTTCTGCTTTTCTGTCCTTGAAAGAGTTAACTAATTGATCCCAAATTTTTTAATGTTGACCCATATTTACTGCCTGTTGCATATTTTGAAACTGGAATTTGACTGGAAGCAGAAGTTGCTATAGCAACAGCTTTCAGAGAAATTACATTCAACATTTATTCAACTAACATATTTTTCAAGAATTTGTTGTAGCTGGTTGATTGCAAACACGCTCCTGGCATAACCCTTCAATGTTTTTTAAAAATAGAAATTGCCCATAAGAAAACAATTTTTGACAATTTAGCACTACATTGACTGGCGCGATCATCGGGACACTAATTGCACTTTAATTTCCTCCAAACACTGTGGCAAAGTGTCAGTTGCTTAGCCAGTACGCTAGTTATCCACTGATGCAAGATTTACCTCCCCTGGTTACGGCTATCCTCGATCGGGCAAACAGAGTAGGTGTGTCGGTGACATCAGCTGCTTGTCCAAAATGGCGCCTCTATCTACTGGTTACTTTAGCAATTTAAATTGAGGATATCTTTTTTAATTGTTGGCATAAAATTGTGCTCTTGGTCTCAAATTAATGCGGAAAATTAGTACTTTACGTCAGATGCGTAAAATCCCCCAGTGGAATATCCCTTTAAACATGTTGAAAGCACTAGTTATGACATTGTGTAAATACTGTTAATGTATATATAGAGAATATTAACTATGCATAGTTTATTAACCTTTAGCACTTAACACCTTTGGCCACTATCGTAGATCACCAAAATACCTATTTTTTAAAGTTTAACACTGGAATGACTGGCTCTAAACAGTGCCAGTCATTCCAGTGGTAAATTTTCAAAAATATGTATTCTGTGATCTACAATGGTGGCTAAAATTTATCTATTGAAATGGCCATTGTATATTTAACCAATAACATTTGAACTGCATGTGAATAAACAATAACTTAAAGCACTGTACTTGTTTGTTGTCTGATAAACCAACCAACCTACATTGACAACCTTGTACGATTAACATTTCCAAAGACCACTACATTAGTAATTATCAAAAACCACTGCATTAGTTTTTCTATAAATCCCTAACTTGACTTTGCTCAAGGACGACTTGGCCTACTTCGATATAATGCGCGCATATTTTTTATAATGTAACTGGAATGACTAAATATAGTGGAATACATAGGTTAAGATCAGACAAAACAATAATTTATCAAAAATTATCTGTATAAATCAGATTAAAATGCGTAATTAGTGAAAACATATCAGCCAATAACCGGATATGTCTAATTCATAGGGCGTAACTATGTAACGAGATTGGTGATTGGTTGAAGCATAGATAACGCATTATCCGTCAAATGACCATTCAAATGTAAAAGATATCACAACTTCTTCCATATATTCCTTCATCCATTTAGATATTTTGATAAGTAAATAGAAAAAAATATTTTGCCTGTAAGTCGTTGCTGCTTTAGGCAAGTAGACGTGCGCAAATTAATTTCAAAATATTCAGCATATTAGTGATAACAACCTTGTGATCTGTCCAATGTTCTGAGCTGTGAAAGGGTTAAGACGCCCAGACACGTTTGTATACGCTTGATCAGTTGTATTGGATTTCTCAAGCGCGAGTTCCTCGAGAGGGGGATTCCGCTGTTATCCAATCAAATACTGACACGTCACACTGACGTTTAGTACAACTGACAGAAATATGGCGGGTATTTTTGCAATTTGTAGGCCAAACAAGGCGACTAACATCCGGGCTTGTAAACTCATTATTTATAAAAAATTAGACCAAATGGAATACTAAGGATGATATGGGGATTGTGTTTACAATTAAATGTGGTGGTTGAATCTGATTTATGGGCATTAACAACTAAATGCTCCACTAAACCCAGAGTTGTGCAAGAAAACATACAACAAATCATAGTCTTAAACAATGCAGTAAGTTCGTTTTTATTGAACACACAAAACATTAGGTATATTTTTTAAAGTAAAAACATGCACAAATAAATATACACACACGATAATATAATCGATAATTAAGCACACGCAAAGTTACCAATTTCCGTTACACTTTTTCACTGTGTCCCTCGTGCGTCCCCGGATTAATTTTTATGTGTCCCTCTGCCATTTTTATGCGTATATATGCGCAAAAAGGCAACTCTGGTTGAGTATAACCTGGATTGGAATCCCAATCCAACACTTCATATACTGCTTGTTTGGAAATTAGCGATCGAAACTCTGTCTCTAGTGCCTGAAGTTTCTCTGGGCATGAGGGAACTGGGGTCCAACGGGGAATAAGACAAAGACGTGGCGCTTCCCGCCAGCGAGGGTAATAACCATGAGAAGTCGTATTGATAACCCATTAATCTTGAATCAAAGGAACCCAATGAACGGTCAATGAACAGGGTTAACCGACTTACAAACCGGGATATCTGGCAGATTTGCGAGCATTGGCAAAGGAGGAATCTATATCTAGTTAGGGTTGTAAAAACTCCACCTCCTGAACTGATAGCGTCAAAAGCAAGATTGGTTACAAACATTAGAACAACGATACGAGCCTCTAGACTGTTTCTGATAAGGAATTCTAACCCGAGAACGAATCGAAACCACATCAGAATACTTGTCATGAGTAGAGGATCTAGCTTGAGAAGCAGAGCGACGAGGAGATGAAAAACGAGGATTGGATCTAGCAGGAGAGGGCGACCTGGAACGATTCCCAGAGCGATTTGAATTTACAAAGGTCCTAGTTCTAGGGGAGATTTTTGGAAATCCTGATGCCGAAACTTATTGACTGGAGAAGACGATGGCGATGACCTAACAAGAGTGAATGACATCTTCTTGTGAGTTTGAGGGAGATCAACCTTAGATGAAATCTCTTGAATACTCTTCAGCCTATCGACCTCGTTCAAAATAAGATTACAGGATTCTGGGCCAAATAATTCTTGAACAAAACAGGATGTGGAAATTAATGAATCCTTCAATTTTTGAGAAATTGAAAGAGAACCCAGAACTCTCTTTCTCCGATGATGGTTAATGAACCCTAGCATACGGGAATCCAGATTAAGATTGAAACTCGAAATATCCGCCATACAAGCCACAATGGATGGAGGAATACTCATCTCTAGCCGACATCCGCAAAATGGATTCTGATAACAAAGCCGAAAAATTAGACAACTTGAACCTAAGACTGTTCCATGGATCTAATAAAGGCAGAATCTTTGACCGACAATTTACTATTATCTTTAATAAGGCCCCATGTGTCACCATGTGGACTTAATTGTTGCAAAAACATCTGATTTAGCCACTCTAACCGTAGAAGACAATTCAGAAGGAATCAACGAGAAACCTGGAAGACATGCTTGCTGAGATAAATGGTCAAAAATATCATCAGAGAAGTTATTAATGGGGAGAACCCAATCAAATTGTTGTATCATCAGAAACCAAAGGCAAATCATAAGATGAAGACACGATCTGCTCAGGTTGAAGATCTATCTGAAGAGAATCCGCAACCCATTGATGTGCAAAAGACCAATCTCTCTCACCAGCCCTGAGATACCATAATTTAGAATCAGGTCTAGATTGGGGAAGAGCCTCTGAATGGATCAGAACTGAAGGATCAGAGTTAGCAAATAATTCCTGAGAATCATCAATGTAAGGAACAGCCTCTGCAATCATGAGAAAGAAAATCAGAGATCGAAGTAGAATGATGGTTGGAGAATGAAACTGACATATCCACAAACTTAATCTTCGGCTGGGGATTGCGAAAATGCTCTTAGGGAACAAACTTGATTCAAAAGAAAAAAATTAATGGACTGCCTTGCAGCAGAAATATTCAAATTGCCTGAGCCACCTTTTGACAAAGTAAAATCATGATAGGTAATACGTATCGAAGTAATCTCGTTCATTAAAGAATCATTCAGATAACATGCATGTCCAATGACAAGCCAACAGCCGAAGCCAAGGACTGAGACGAGCAGACGGCTCCACTAAACCCAGACCCGAACCACCATGGAATCACTTTCAGAATCCCAGAGTGGCCCCGAAGAACAGCCTGAAAAATCCTTCGAAAGGTAAATAGAAGACCCCTGAGAACTATGAATGAAACCCGGACACGGAGCCCAACTGCATCCCGGAACTTGAGAAACATGAGAAAAACTTGTAGAAGCGGGGCCAAAATTAGCAGAAAGACCACACTGAAAATCTGACACGTCTTCTAGGGGCAGCGGAATCTGATACTTCACTTTCGATCATATCTACTGGTGAAGTATCAGAAGCTGACTGTCCCGAGACAATCATGGAATCTGTCATCAATGGATGAATCAATGCTCTTAACCTGCTTTTGCAGGCATTCCATGGATAACATGAGCCTCTCCAGAATACTATTATCAATTGCAGACTCAGGCTTCCCCTGAGATTTCACTTTATCTTTCAATTGAGAGGAATGCGAGATTGGAGAATTTTATTTCCCGCAATGGCTGGAGAAGAGCTCTTGAAAAACGATAGTCTAGAAGATCGGAGCCAAGCCTCGCAAAACACACACGACTTGTCTATAGTACACGAGGTACACTTTGAGCATACATGACCAGCATGCTCCGCTTTTAAGAATTTGTGGCAGGCCATGAAAATTACATGTTCCCGCGGTCTGGGGCAACTACTTTTAACTGCAGGGGAAGCAAATTCTAATACACTGGTTGCCCTGTGGGCCAACTAGATGTTATTTTCAGGGCATGTATATATATGCACTCATAGTGACTAATTATTTTATTTAGTCTTAATCCTATGTCAAATTTTTTCCCAAAAAATTTCAATTTTCTCATAGAAAATGTCTGTTTGCAGACCAAGAGAAGACTGTTTTTGAAGATTTATCACTGGAATACGAAAACCGAGCCAGTCATTCCAGTGGTAAATTTTCAAAAATAGTCTTCTCTTGGTTGGCAAATGGGCATTTCTCAAGACCACTGCAGAAGCCATTTTTAGCTGATATATAATTAAGTTGGTATTTACAAGCATTCTCTAATCTGTATAGCTTACAACAAGAGGCCCAAGGGCCTGTGATGCTCACCTGGACCATTTAGGACTGTGCAGATTTGGTACAAACACAACCGGTGATGATGTTGGCCATGAAACCGGTTTTAACCGGATATCTGGGTTATTGGCTGGAAATATTTTCATCTTTCGCGAGAAAAAAATTAGCAATACCACGAAAATAGAATGTTTTAACGATACTTAAATCTGTAGCTCTAGTATCCAATGCAATTTTAGAAGGTAATAGTGAAATCCTTACTTAAATTGCTTTAAACCATTACATTTTGCGCTTTTAAATTCATCACGATGTCATTTCGAGTGCTTGCGCAATGTCAGTCATATATTAGGTTTCTAGACAATTAGCAATTTGTATACCCCTCTAGGATAATGAATAGACAGATACATTGCCAAATTTACTGTGGCTTTCAGCAGCCAATTCACAGAGTGGAAACTACAAATGTATGTTATTGGATGACTTCAAACTACAGTTAGAAAATTTGTACAGCATTCGCTAAAAATATTACTGAATAGTTAGTCATTTTACGTCTAGGAAACGACGAGCCGGTGATAGATTCTGAAAGATGGCGGACCCAATTAGACTGTTGCACAGACTCCATTTCGGAGACCAGTCAGATGAGAATCGTTATGCAAATGTATACAGACTAGTTCCCGAATCCTGATAGCCTACGTTTACACACACTTAGGCCGAATTTAGATACATACGTCGTAATACTGTCACGTGGTACAAATCTGCCTGTCATATACGCGTGTAGTAAATCACATTTATTGATCCAATTAATCGGATACGTATAATCAAACACAGCTGTTTAGACTATTTACTAGTATACATTTTCCACGAAAAGGGAAATCGGATGTATTTTGATATAGATCAAAAGCGCGATTTGGAAGAACTTAAAACTGTGTAAGCTGTAAAAGTTGTTTTCTGGCGCTAATAATGTATATCGACCCACATCGAGTGTTAATTTTATCGTCCAACATACGTTGAGCTAGCTCATGATTTTTCACGAGAAATTACTCTTGATCGCCCGAATGATTAGACAAATTTGATCTCAACTTACGTTGGCGGGTTATATCACTTTCCGGTTTAGAGTCCCGGATGCGCGTTCAGAAGTCATAATAAACATAGATTTCAGAAACACTAGATTGGTTATTATACGCTTTCAAGCGTGTATTATAGAGGGTAATAAAATGCTAGCAGATTACAATTTCTGAACATATGTAGCAATACGATCTAGCAACATTCTCGTGATATTCAAATGAAAAAGACCCCTCTTCCACGGTTTATTTAGCTTTTTTTTGTAATTTTCTTATGAGATAATGACACCGGCTTTCGAACCGCCACATCTACAAAACCGGTGATGGTTCCAATACTGGTATACCGCTATACCGCATAGCCCTAGGACCATTGACATTTAAACCATTTGCATTTAAATAGACATGGCCAATTTTTTGAAAATCCAAGATGGCCACCAAAAAATTGACCAATCAAGACTCTTGTTTAATATTTTGAAGCCTGCTGTCATAGGATCATTCCACCCAAGTTTTGTTGAAATCGGGCTATTGATTGAAGGAGTACATTAAATGGTTCCGGAAAACATTCAGAAAATCAGAGATTGCTGCCAAAACATTGACCTATCAAAATTCTGAATATAATTTCTAGACGCTACGACAATAGGACCCTTCCAGCCAAATTTGGTTGAAATTGCCCAAGAGATTAATGAGTAGCATTTTATATGAATTCCCATTTTTCAGAAAATCCAAGATGGCCACAATCAGAATCAAGCTGTCAAGATTCTGTATAAAAGTTCTGAAGTGTACCGGCCTAGGGTTCTTCCAGCTGAGTCTGGTTGAAATCGGCCAAGCAGTTAATGAGGGGCAGCCTTTTAACCGATTTCCCAAAATATTAAAAAAATCCAAAATGGACGGCGCAAAAATTGACCAATCAAAATTCTATATGCAAGTTCACCCTAGGCTCATTCCAGCCAGTCTGGTTGAAATCGCCCAAGTAGTTAATGAGTAGACGATTTTCAGACTTTTTTTCGGAAGATTCAAGATGGCCACCGAACAAACTGACCAATCAATGCAGATGAGGCATACCACTTTAGGGTCCTTCCAGCCGTGTTTGCTTTAACCTGTTTAAGTGGCGAGTTCAAGCGGTTAATGAGGAGTAGACTTCTAAAATTCACAAAAAATCCAAGCTGGCCGCCAGAAATCGGACCAATCAAAATTCTGTATACAAGTTCTGAAATCTACCAGGCTAGTATACTTCCACCCAAGTCTGGTTAAAATTGCTCAAGCAGTTAATGAGTAGCGTTTTAAACGATTTCCCGCCATCTTTCAGAAACTCCAAGATGGCCGTCTGAAAAATTGATCAATCAAAATTCTGTATACATGTTCTGAAGCACACTATGCTAGGGGGCAATTCCGTGGTGCCGGAAGTACAAATGGGACACATGTTTTGATACCCTATTAATTTACTATTTATGCACCAGTAATTCTTCCTGCAGTTTTTCATGTATGTAGACTTCCAATGCAATTTTCTGTGAAGTTATCAAAGCTATGATAATGGTTTTGAATTTTACTGGAGTTTGCACTTCATATTTTTTATTTCAGGAATTTTTTAACTATCAAGTCAACAGATTAAACTATCCTCATAAATCAAGTGCCGGACGTACATTTTTTTGTTGCCGGACATACCAGTGCACAGCAGATTTTAGAAAGAAGTATTTCAAAACTTTTTAATAAACTTCATTAAAGAATTTATGGTATAAAGTACCATTACAATTTTAAAAAACAAGTGCAAAAGGTTAGACTGCACTGACATTAACATTTTACGTCTTAGAGGTCATAAATGATAAATTCCATATGATGTACAAAGGAATATCCTGTTGAATAATTTGATACTAATATTACCGGGAGCTGTTTGCTGCCTAGCAACAGAGTCCAGTCAAATTAATTTCTAAATATTCAAGATCTCATTTGCATAGCTGTCTTGAAATTGAGATAATGGAATCTCAAAAGTAAAAGGGTTAAGGTACGGGATTGTGGTACCAGCAAATTAGAACTTTCAAAATATTCAACAGCTTACTCGTACAGCTGTCTTGAAATTGAGATAGTGGAATCTCAAGAGTAAAAGGGTTACAGTATGAGATTGTGGTACCACATGAACAAATCGTAGCAAAAATGTATCATTGTCAATCTAACAATTTGCAATAAAATTAAACAAGAGCCATCAGAAGACGGCATATCCGCCCAGATCCAAACATTTCAGATAAACATACATCAAGAGTGGGCATACATGCAACGTTAATTGTCAAAGGACAATATTTTTCAAAAACTAATCAATGAAAAATGCAACCCTTCCTAAAACCTAAATTCCTTTTTTACCAAGTGTAAAGCAGATTATGTATCGGGTATAAGATATTTAAAGGGTGATAACTCTGTAATGAATAATTTTTTGGCTGCGAAAATAGCACATGCCCATCTGCACATGATACTGATATTGGCGACAACATCTTAAGTTAATCGAATTGAGACCTCTACGAGTTCGTTGACAAGAAATGATTGTCAGAGATGACCGGACCGACAGAGGGACATACATACATTTTGGATAGACGGATGGATGTACAGGTATAGGAATAGCACATATGCACACCTTCAAGTGATAATGATAACACTTACCAAGTTTCAAAAGAATTTGAGCTAAACTGTAGGAGGAATTGCGTTGACAAGAAATGGTTGGCAATGCAGTTTATGTATCAGCCTTAAGATACTCAAAGGGGTATAACTCTGCAGTGAATAATTTTTTGGCTGTGAAAAAAGCATGTGCACATCTGCACATGATACTGATAATGTGGATGAAATTTAAAGTTAATCCATTGAGACCTCTAGGAGTTGCGTTGACAAGAAATGATTTCAGAGACGGATGGACCGACAGACGGACATACATATATTTTGGACAGACCGATGAACGTACAGGCACACGGATAGCACATGCACGCCTACACGTGGTAATGATAACTTGTACCAATTTTCAAAAGAATCAGGGCTAAACTGTAGTTGTGTTGACAAAAAATGATTGGCAATGCAGTTTATGTATTGGCTTTAAGATATTTAAAGGGGGATAACTCTGTAATGAAAAATATTTCAGCCACCAAAAAAGCACATGCACAACTGCACATGATACTGATAACGTAGACGAAAAAAATTTTAAGTTAATCCAATGAGACCTGTAGGAGTTGCGCTGACAAGAAATGATTGTCAGAGATGGATGAACTGACAGACGGATGTACATACATTTTGGACAGACGGTTGGACGTACACGTATACGGATACAGCATGCACACCTTCACGTGGTAATGATAACACATACAAATTTTCAAAAGAATCGGAGCTAAACTGCAGGAAGAGTTACGAAATGATTGGCAATGCAGTTTATGTATCGGCTTTAAGATATTTAAAGGGGGAAAACTCTGTAATAAACAATTTGTCGGCCATGAAATTGGCACATGCACATCTGCACATGAAACTGATAATGTCAACGAAATTTAAAGTTAATCCATTGAGACCTCTAGGCGTTGCGTTGACAAGAAAAAATGATTGTCAGAGATGGATGGACTGACAGACGGAAATACATACATTTTGGACAGGCGGTTGGACGTACAGGTACACGGATAGCACATGCACACCTACATGTGGTAATGATAACACGTACCTATTTTCAAAAGAATCTGACCTAAACCGTAGGAGTTGTGTTGACAAGAAATGATTGGCAATGCAGTTATGTATCGGCTCTAAGATATATAAAGGGGGATAACTGTGTAATGAACAAGTTTGTGGACGCGAAAAAAGCACATGCACATCCGCACATGATACTGATAATATGGACCAAATTTTAAGGTAATCCATTGAGACCTCTAGGAGGAGTTGCGTTGACAAGACGGGGACAGACGGATGGACGGACACGCTGATCACTATATCCCCCCCCCCACCCCGTCTTCCAGACCGGGGGGGGGGGTGGTGGTTGTCAAGCGTCCCAATGGACCTGTATCATTAGGTGAGCTAAAACGATCAGACGACCTATAGGGTCTGGTCTTATGTATTACTAATTACATATACCTACCTCCTTGCATTACTATTGCTCTTTCCTTCTCTGAAGGGAAGCGTAGTAGGATGAATCTTTTACAGCCATTGTTTTCTGGGTATTGTGGTTACAGGGTGACTGAAGCCTCCTTCAGGTATCTCCATACTCTCTCTAATGATGAGATCCATAGTAATTCGCTTGAATGCTATATCTCAGAATGATGCAAAAAGAGAGTTAATCCAACACCCAGCGCCACTGAGCAGGTCATTAAGCACAATGACACCCTCATTGGCTGATAGCTATCACATGACCTTGTTGATAGCAACCAAGACTTCATTCATTTGACAAAATCCAGTCAAATAATCCAGCTTGTAGCAGATCCATGAAGAGGCAGATGATACTATGACGACTTGACTCTGGAAATCTGACTAAAGTTGAAATAAAAATTATCCTAATTTCTCTACATTATATGACAAAAAAGTTTTCTTTCAGAAATACCCAAATATGTTGAATTCTGACATATCTGGGTATAACATATAGGCTGCAATATACAATGAATATCTTTCTTGAATACGTCTATTCTAACAAGATATGACCATTTAAATGAAGCCTCAAGCCTCAATACGCCCCCTCCAAAAAAAAAATTAATTCGACAGAGGGAAGGCTTGAGATGGGCCGTATTGCGAGGTGGTAGGTATATGTAATTAGTAAAACATAAGACCAGACCCTACTGGTCGTCTGGTTGTTGTTACTACATTACAACCTATCTCCTTGCATTACTATTATTCAAATACAGATTTCAACATTGAACAAAGCCTGGAGGGAGGTGAATATTTTTGCAAACATGTAAAAAATGGTAAAGAATGAACGCAAAGTTAGTAATAACAAGTAGAGAAAGACACTATGAATGACAATAATTCCTCAGAATTACTACCATAAGGAACCCTAATAGAAGGGGTTCAGAAAGAAAGGAGGAAGAGAGTAGAAAAGCGGGACTTTAAACAACCCTAAGAAGGCAGGAAAGAAGAGATGATCATGCAAGAATGATATAAATAAATATAAAGGATGATGAAAGAGATGATATGAATGAGGTGAAATACACACATGAGAAAGAAGTAATGATCTTACACTAACCCCAAATAAATGTCTTATAAGAATGAAGATGATGAACAATGAGAAGATGAAGATGAACAAGGAATACGAGTCATGGCCCCCGAAGCCACCTTCTGAATATTCTTATAGAAAAATGAGGAAGGACCAGAATCTTTGAGATAGAAATTAATAAAGGAATTTTCCGATTTTCAGTTAGCTACTTGCATGATGTCATCGAGAGAGGATCCATTAAAAAGAGCACAAGAGGTGGCAAGGCCCCTAACATCATGGGCCTTAAACCCTACTAATGAATAGTTCCTAGAAGCCAATTCATGGCAAATTTTGATGGTATCAATGATCTAACATGAAATAGTAGTTAAAGAGGCAGGACGATCAATGCCTTCTGCAAATGTAACCCAAAGATGTTTATCGTCGGATCGTTTGGAGGCAGTACGAAGTTTGTAAATATTAAGAGCCCTAACAGGGCACCAGACAGAGTCATCTGGCGATAAGGAAGAAGGTTTATGAATTATAATGGGTTTATCCAAGAATTTAACTGAGTTTTGGACAGAAATTCTGCCCTCGGATAGAGAATAATGCTATTAGCGCTGTGCGGTTTTGGAAAAAGTGAAACCGGTGACAGTGTTGATTAGAAAACCGGTTTTAACCGGATATCCGGTTTATTGGATGGTTAATAGTAAAACATTTGTATCTCATTCGCAGTACCACGAAAATAGACTGTTTATTTTATGGTAGACTCGAATCTGTAATCATACTATCTTTAGTGAAACCTGGTTAATATTTAAATAAACCATTTATGCCGAATACTGTCTCCGTATTATACTGACACGCACTCTGATATAAAACTCCCAGTGAAAAACATTCTTTCATTTTACCAGAAATACTTACGCTCAAGTAGTCCTGAATATTTTAGTATATTTTAGAAATACCACACACAGCGCATTCTGATTGGCTAAACCCACTCACACCCCTCTGAGTGTTTATGAAAATGAATGCAGACATGTCTAAATATGTACAGTGGACTCGGCCCTGCTACACATTAGAATGTCAAGGGTTGAGTTTATTTATGGTGTGAGGGGTGCTTAATATACACTAATTTTGCCAGCTGGAAGTAGCAGAGTTGTTTTTATTAGCATGCTCACCTTGAATCCAGCTGTTATGCCAGACTTAACCCATTTTATCCTGAGACAAGATTAGGTCTCCATCTATCTAAATTAAACTAATATTAAATCACATGTGGCTAATTATTTTGACAATTTTTTTACTAAATCATGTTGCTGCCTAAGGTAGCAACAACTTGACATCCATGTTTTCAAATAACTATAACAGATATTCCCTTGTGTAATACAAATAATACAGTTGGTACACATTAAATAAGAATGCATTCTCAAACATAAGCGTTAAATACACAGTCTCAGTCAGGCTCAGTGTGTTTAAGATGTCTAGGCAAGTTGCTTTTCGATTGGGCTAGTGTTATAACACTAGTGAAGTATAGTAATAAACTCGCCTCGATTCCGGGTTTGCCAGTGCGTTCATAAATCACAACATACTACTATAATAAACACTAGTAGATAAGTTTCTGAACACATTATACAATCTGGCAACATACTCGCAAGATGCAAAAAAAAAATGAAAATTACTTCCCCTTCCTTGTATTATTTTTTTGATTCTCTATACATTAAGTGATGATATGAATGCAATTTTATGCATTGATAATATATTATTGAAAAACAAATATTTACAAAACCGGTTTTTCATAAATATGCGGTTTTGCGGTTTTCAAATTGTGTCACCGGTTTTCGAACAGTCATGCTTACAAAACCGGTGATGGTTCCAGTACCGGTATACCGCACAGCCCTAAACGCTATTACCCGTAATTTGAAATCTATCCAATTCAGCTGATAATGCATGAAATTCTGAGTGTCGGCTAGCTGATGCTACTGCTAATAAAGACTGCTTTGAGAGCGAGATGTTTTAAGCAAACAGAACCCAAGGGTTCAAAATGTTTCCCAGCATGAACCTGCAGTACAAGAGAAAGGTTCCAAGAAGGACAGGGTTTCTTAAAGGGAAGACTAGAATTTCCCCAACCTTTGATGAGATCATGAAAATGTTTTTGCACTTGGACCGACGGGACAATAAGGCATTTGATGAAAGAGTTCAGACCAAACTGATAGGATCTGACAGTGTTAACTGCTTCTTCTGATCAAAAAGGAAAACCAGAAAATCTTTGACCTGAATCACAGAGGCCTCAGAGGGCAGGATAGGATGGTCTGAACACCATTTAAAAAAAAATAATAAAAAAATAAAAAAAACCACCTCAAATCGAGCCTTAAAATGTTCCGAGTGGAGGCTGAGAGACTTTCAAAAGTTTTTGAGATCTGACTGAAAGAATGACAAAGGAGGGGGCAACACAACAGCTTCCAGACTGACAGGCGAAAGATTTCTAGGTTCTGATGGAGAATCCTGCCTACGTTCTGGGACAAGAGATAGTTGGAAACAGGTAATAGAATAGGGAGATCTACAAGACGGTCCAGGAGATTCCGGAAACCAAGACTTTGTCGGCCAAAACGGAGCTATTAACAGGACCACACAAAGAAGTTGCCAGATTTTTCTTACGGCCAGAGGAATGTGAATCGTTGGGGAAAAGGCATAAGCGAACATGTTGTCCCAAGATTGGGTTAGAGGGTAGACTGAAAGTACCATCTCTTCTGGAAAGGGAGATATGAAGATGAATATCTTTCGGTTCTTGAGAGTAGTCAAAAGATCTATGTGGGGATGACTGAACTGTAGAAAAATTGACTTGACTACAGCCTTTTTCAATTCCTATTCCGTTTCTGGGATCCTGGAAGGATGAGATAATTGGTCGGCCAGAAATTTTAACTTGCCTGGGATGTGGGCTGCACGGAAGGAAATGTTGCAGGCTCTGCACCAGTGAAGCATGATCAAGGACTCTTGGCAGAGAGACCGACCTGATCCCTCCCTGATGATTGATTAACTAGACTACTGTAAAATTGTCCGAGCGGATAAGAATTGATAAACTGCTTATCATGGGATCCCAAAGGACTAGGGTATGGAAAAACAGTCCACAACTCGAAAGGTTGATGTGGTAAGAGGCTTCTAGAGGGGACCAAGTGCCTGAAATGTTCCTGGAATCCCAGATTTATCCCCATCCTTCCAGGGATGAGTCTGAGAAAAAGATGGCTTGAAGAGATGGAATGTGTCACAGTGATGAGTTTGTGTAAACAAATAACCTGAGGAAAGGAGAATGAATTGGACCACCTAGAAGCAGAGATTGGATGTCTTTCCAAAACTGATATTCATAAGATGGAATTAATGAGGAAACAAGGAACTAGAGGGTCCAGATAATAGATCCCAAGGGACATGAGGAAAAGCTTAAAGGCCTTCTGAAATAGGCCCAAGAAAACACCTTTTCCACCGACACCATCAGGGCTATATGAAGAAAGATCTGGCCGACATGAACTGGCCCACACTGAAAACACTGGCTAGTAGATATAAGGGCCTTAACAATGGTGAGGGAAGGACAAATCTTCGTAAGTTTGACAAGATCGAAACGGATCCCTAAGTGAGTGAATATCTGATTTGGAGATAGATGAGATTTCCCATGTTGACAATCCAGCCTAGATGAAGACATATTCGGATAGCTACTGAGACGTCCGAGAACAGAGACATAGGGAATTAAACCTTGAAGAGCTAATCATCTATGTAGACCTGAACTGAAAAAAGGGGTTAAAAATTAAGACAAGCAGACATGAAGAAATATATGGGTGAACACGAAAGGGGGAAAAGGAGAGGCTGACAGTTAAGAAGTGGCACTGCCATACTAGGCCAAGGGATTTGATACAGAGAAATTTTGGAAGGAAGGGTGAAAAGGGACTAGAAATAAGCCCTTCAGGACTAGAGAAAGGTCCATAAGCCTACCTGAAAAGAAAGAATTAAAGATTGGACTGAACCATTTTGAAATTGGAAGCCAAGATGAATAGTCAGCGTTCTGAGGAATCTGAATCCCATGCCAGAAGATTCACTTGGAATGAGGGAACTGTGATCCAATGAGAAATAAGAGAAAAAGAGAGGTTGGATCCTACGACAGAGGGTAATGACCATGAGAAAACGTATTAACAATACTGATCAAAATCAAAGAAACCCAACAGTCCTAGAAGAGGGATAACCGACTTCCTCCAAGGATAGAAAGCAAAACTGAGAGTATTGGGAAGGAGAAATTTATAACTACGGTAAAGATTGAAAGAAATCCACCTCCAGAACAAACTTGGATATTAGAAAAATCTCAAACTCACAAGATGCACAGACCAGAGGAACCTTCCTTACCATAATATGATAACGTTGTATACAAAAGCAATCTTTTGCAACAAATAAGACAAAATATGGAAAAACCACCCATTAAAGATGCTTATAAATCGATCCCGATTACAAAATGAAATGTACACATCAGTTATACACATAACACATTAAAAACAAATCAAGAAGACCTAATAACAACGGAGATAAGAAGCCTACCAACGGAAGATATACTTGTATTATACCTAATATCTGAATAAAGAAAGATATAAATGAAGAATAAAGGCTAAAAATATTCCAATTAGAGCTAGGCTCATAATAGTTAGGATGTTTGATAGTTAAGTTATTTCTTTATTATCTCAGTATAAGTCCAAACTGTTCTCGAGTCTGTTTAAATAATTTAAGATGTTACAATGAGATCAGATAGATTTCCAAGCATCGATTTATTCCATTGGAAAGTAATGTTTCCTGAAATCGAGTGAAAGGCAATGATGTTTCTTAGTTATAAGAATTATATCCTTATTCTTACCCCCTCACGACAGAGGTAACATGCATTTATTTCTGCTATTTAATCTTACCAGTTTCTTCGTATGGAGAAAAAATCATCATAGAAGTATTGCCTTACTTATTAAAAGTTGTAGACATTGAACCACCATAGATAAATTTATTTATAGTGTTTTAACCAGATTGCGTCGCAAATAGAAATCCCATAGTAAACCTATGTGAGGGGAGAGTCCAGATCTAGCCAGATAGAATTAGCTAAAACAATACTCATCCATGTTTAAGATCTATATCATATCCAAAAAATACACTCCATGTAAACAAAACGGGAATGAACTATATACGGGGCGAATTGTCAACGACCTATATAAAAAGTGACAGGAACGATGATGACAATCTGACAGCTACTGGAAGTAGATAAGAAGGGAATGTAAAGGATAAATTTTGAGCCCAAAATCACCAATCCCGCGATGGCAGGAAAGAACATGACTCTAAATAAAAGGTTTTAGCTAAAAATAAGAAAATAGCCTTGAAAAACGGGTATATAGTGGAGAGAAAACCGATAATGTTACCGAGACGAAATGAGACTAGAACGAATAAGACTGCCAAAACAACGAGGGCTGACGATAAAACTGACAGATACTGAAAAAAAATAGAGAAAATTCGGGAAAGATACTTATAGTAAAGAGTCACAAAACACCATGAGGGCAAGTGTAATCTGACCTTAGGAAATGAATAATTAAAACAAACGGACGATAAATAGGGAGAAATAGCCTTAAAGAAGCGAAATATTCATGATAAAGATAGCATAACAAGTAAATTCTCATAAAATTATGAAAGTATATTAACCTGCCAACATAGAATGGAGGAGGTGTACTATACAAAAAGATGAATGGCCAGAATAGAACTGCGCCTCTAACGTGGGACGAATAATGACCAAAACATAGCTAATTAGAATTGCGAAGTAATCTGACAGAGAGGAACGAGTGCATGGAAAAAACCCTGAGAACGAATAATAATTACTATAACTTAAATTGGGAGAAGGCAAGGAGAGATAACATACAGAACAAGAGCTCCGCAAATGGCGCATAATACCCAGCCATGATGACAAAGTAATGAATGACAGCTATTAGAAAATATTTATTTCTTCCTCAGACCCATCAGACTAGTAATCCTTATGAAGTGTCAAAGCGATCCACTAAATGGTCAAGGAGGTATCGTCCGGAAACCAATTTTCAAGATGGCTGCCGCTGACTGGCGACCATATTGGATTTTGGATTATCATAAATTTCGATAGGTTTCTTCACCAGACATATTCCAACGACCTTATGAAATGATCTGATAAATGGTATCATCCAGAAACCAACTTTCAAGATGGCAGCCCGTGGCTTGCGGCCATCTTGGATTTTGAATCAGTGTCGATTTCGATAAGTTTCTTCCTCAGATCTAGTCCAACCACTCTATGAAGTTTCAGTGATCCGATAGACGGTAACCGAGTTATCATCTGGAAACCAATTTTCAAGATGGCCACCGGTGGCTGGCGGCCATCTTGGATTTTGGATCATTGTCAATCTAGATAGGTTTATTCACCAGAGGTAGTCGAACCACCCTATGAAGTTTCATAGCGATCTGATAAATGATAACTGAGTTATCACCTGGAAACCAATTTTCAAGTTGGCCACCGGTGGCTGGCAGCCATTTTGGATTTCGGATCATTGTCGATTTCAATAACTTTCTTCCTCAAACCTAGCCCAACGACTCAAAGTTTCAGTGATCCGATAAGCGATAACGGAGCTATCATCCGGAAAGCAATTTTCAAGATGGCCGCCTGTGGCTGGTGGCCATCTTCGATTTTGGATCATCATCAATTTCGCTAGATTTCTTCCCCAGTCCTCATAGTCCAACCACTCCATGAAGTTTTAAAGCGATCCGATAAACGGTAACGGAGTTATCATCCGGAAACCAATTTTCAAGATGGCCACCATTGGCTGGCGGACATCTTGGATTTCATACCATTGTCAAATTCGATAGGTTTCTTCCCCAGACCTAGTCTAACAATTCCATGAACTTTCAAAGCGATCCGATAAACGGTAATGGAGTTATCATCCGGAAACCAATTTTCAAGATGGACGACGGCGGCTGGCGTCCATCTTGGATTTCGGATCATTGTCGATTTCGATAGGTTTCCTCTCCAGACCTAGTCCAACCACCTTATGAAGTTTCAATGCGATCTGACAAACGGTAACAGAGTTATCATTCGGAAACCAATTTTCAAGATGGCCACCGATGGTTGGCGGCCATCTTGGATTTCGGATCATCGTCGATTTCGATAGGTTTCTTCCCAAGACCTAGTCCAACAACCCTATGAAGCTTCAATGCGATCCGACAAACGGTAACGGAGTTACCATCCGGAAACCACTATGCCACCCACACACCCACCCGCCTGCCCGGACGGACGGCGCCATTACATAATACCCCACCAAATGTTTTGGCGGGGTACAAAAAGGGGAGAACGCAGCCTGAACCACTAAGATATCGCAGGAGAGTACACCTAGATAAGATAATGATATGCACATATGTAATAAGGTGAAAAATGATCCCATTGGAAAAAACGTATCTAGCTAAGAAACAAAAAAAATGATATGCCTGAACCCCCATCCAAAGAACTGAGCCGAACCAGGGTCTGCAAAAGGGACCAGGACGCAGCTTCACTAAACCTGGTCCCGAACCTTAAGCCATTTAGGACCAGGGAAACATGAGAAAAAATTAGCGGGAAAAATATAAATGAAATTAAATTCTGACACTGGGGTCCCGTTCCCGACCTGGGCCAAAGCCGGGCCCGGGACGGGGACCTCAAACCTCTAGAGAAAAAGATGGAAGATGATGAAGAATTTTGCAAGGCACCCAGCTCCGGAGCCCAAATGGGCTCCAGGACCAAGGGAATGAAGGAAATTTAAATTTCCCTTTCTCCGAGATCTAACAATACTCACCATTCTATTACTTCTGATATACAGCTGGCCCTGACAGCTGGCTCTAGGACTATAGACTTAGAAAGCTTTACCGACTCCTTGGAACCGGGTACTCGCCTCCCAAATGCCGAGTACCCGTCTACCATGAAGCTCATATTGTTTGCATAGCCACCAAACAAGAGAAACTCATGGCTGGCCTCCGTGGGGCTGGGAGGCTGGGTCCGTAATAGAATGGTGAGTATTGTTAGATCTCGGAGAAAGGGAAATTGAAATTTCCTTTATTCTCCTTCGATCAATACTCACCATTCCATTACTTCTGATATACACCAGATTCGGTCAGTAACCTGGTGGGAAGGGGCAAGCCATAACAGCTACTTTTGCCCCTTGGAGAAAGAGCTAGACTTAAACTTGACTAATGGAGACCTAAAAGGACCATCAAGTTAACGGAACCGAATCACATTCGCATCACTGCCCCTCCCCCCCTTTTTTTCTCCTAAGAAAAGGGAGAGAACTCACGAACATGCATCTCACCTGAAAACACAAATATGCCAAGAGGGTTAACTGCTCTTTGCATATATTAGCCTGGGAATGAGCATGAATATATAAGATGAATGATCATGATATATAGACATAATACAAAACACTCTCAATCCTGAATTACCTCATGATATTTGAATTTCAGACCTGGAGCCTCCAACCATTCACTTGTCCGACCATCAGTGACACAATCTGGTTGATATCCTCTCGCTCGACCATGTCTTCTTCTTAATTCTTTCTTACAAATGCCAAAAAAGGAAGAAGAGCAGTGTGGTCATATAGCTATCGTCTAAAAAAAGATAAAACGAGTGGATTGGCGAAGTCTGACACATCCCTCATATAGTAATCCGTGAAAGAGGACTCACAGTGCCACTGTGCAACAGCCATGATGTCCTTAAATGGAACACCATTGTAAAAAGGGTGGAAGAGGCGGCTATTCCTCTAACATCGTGCCCTTGCGCATTGCACCTGGTGCCCAGTCGTAATCTCACAGGTAGTCTGAATGCATTCGACTACCCAACGAGAGATAGAATCCACGGATGCGGCGCCATATGGCTCATTATGGCAGATCCACAGATGTCTATCATTCGACCATAACGAGTCTGTCCGTTTTGTACTTAGTCAAAGCATGGACTGGGCACCAGACACTGACATCATGATCAAACCTACTTAAGTTTCGGTATAACGATCGGTTTGCCGGGATATCTCAAAGATTGAATCTTTGACATAAACTCTGCTCTTGGCAGTAGACACAGACCCTCTCTGGAGACAATAAATCGGTCGCTCTCTGCTGAAAGTGCATGGGTCACACTGCGCCTTCTAGCTGAGGAAGCTGCCAATAGAAAGACCGCCTTTAGAGTCAAATGCTATAGACTAGCCGAACGCACCGGTTCGAAAGGGTGCTTGGCCAGTACATTAAGCACTAAAGATAGACTCCAGGCTGGAATGACTACCGGTTGTCTCGGTCGGAGATTGCTCATTCCCTTCACCATCACACTCAACTGGGCCACCTCTGGACTATCCCTGTTGTCTAGACACGGGATAACTGATGCCAAAGCTGACTTGTACCCAGGAATTGTGACAGGAGCTAGTCCTGAAAAGAACAGCTCACAGAGAAAGTCTGCTATTTGCTGAATAGTGGAATGAAAGGTATCGATACCCTTTTCTTCACACCAGTCTGCAAATCCGTTAACCTTGTTGCTATATGACTTGAAGGTTGACCTCCCTCTCGCAGCTGCGATGAAATCTGCAGCATGTCGAGAAAAGCCCTCCGACGTGGAACGTTGTTTGACAACAACCATGCAGTCAATAACATTTCGGGACGCTCGTGTAGGAAGCGTCCCGTGGCCTGGGAGATTATGTTTCCGAATCTCGGGTAACTGCACTGGATTGTCCACCCGCAGACCTCGAAGATCCGTGAACCACGCCCCGCTGGGCCAAATGGCGCTATAGCAGGACCAGGCACGGTTCCTCCCTGATCTTCAGCAATATCTTTGGTAGAAGAATGGTGGGTGGGTACGCATAAGCGTGCATCCCTCTCCGGCTTAACGCCAGAGCGTCTGTATCGACGACATTAGGATCTGGAATTAGCGAGACATAAGTCATGATTTGAGCATTTTCCCTTGTGGCGAACAAGTCCACGTTGGGTTTGCCCCAATGCTCGAAGATCCTGTGAAGAACTGGAGGGTTGAGAGACCATTCTGTTGGCAGAATTCTCTTTCTGCGAGACAAAGCATCCGCCAGAATGTTCAATCGCCCAGGAATATGAGCTGCTTTCAAAACAACCGAGTAATTCCTGCACCATTGAATCAAGTGCCACACTTAGATACATAGTGTGGGTGACTTGATCTCGCCTTGGCGATTTCTATATGATACTACTGTCGAGTTGTCCGACCGTATCAATATCGCCCTGCCCCTGACTTTTGGAAGAAACCTTTTCCAATGCCAGTTCCACTGCCATCATATCCAACAGATTGATATGCATCTGGCTCTCTTGGAGAGTCCATGGTGCCCGAGACCTGGTGTTCTCCCAGGTAGGCCCCCCCCCTCCCTCCAGCGATGAATCCGTGTACACGGACAGCTGGGGGTGGGGTAGGTGTAGCGAAAACTCCTACTAGGAGATTCTGACGCTTTTTCCCACCATACAAGATGAGACAATATTGGCTCCAAAACCGGCACCAGATTTGACAGGGGTTCTATTCTCTGTTTCCACAGAGACATCAGATACAACTGGATAGGTCTTCGCATCCGAGCAGTGTATGGGTTTACCTGCTCCATGGAGACCATCATGCCCAGCATCTGAAGAAACCGCCTCGTTTGAATGTGGTTTCCCAATCGAAACGCTTGAGGATGGCTAACAGAGACACCACTCTGGGCTCTGATGGGTAAAAAAACCCTGCCCTCCTCGAGATCGAATCGCATCCTTAAATAAACGAAATGTTGAGTGGTGTGTCAACCCAGATTTCTCCTTGTTGACTATCCAGCCTAGATCTGAAAGCAACTTCAGAGTCAGAGCAGTATCCACCTCTAACCTGGCTGATGATCAGCCAGTCGTCTATGTAGGTGTGAAGCGCCACGTTCTCTTCTGAGAAACGCTGTCACCACAAGGACCACTCTGGTGAAAACCCCTTGGAGCTGTCGACAGGCCGAATGGGAGGATTTAAACTCCCATACTTGATTCTGAAATGCAACTCTCAGAAACCTGTGACAACTCCTGTTCATAGAAATGTGGAAACATGCATCTCTCAGATCGATCGATACACACCACATCCCCTTCCTGAATCCTGCCATTACCGACCTCGGAGTTTCCATCTGAAACCGAGGCGTATGGATAAACCAATTCCATGGCCTGAGACTGAGTACGGGTCTCCATCCCCCTGTGCTCTTGGGGACAAGGAACATGTGTGAATAGAAGTCTGGAGTGTTCCAGTTTGCTGGTTTATTGCTCCATTCAGAAGCAAACCTGACACTTCGTTTTGAATAGCTTCTAACTTGTCTGGTTCCGTTGAACGGGTGTCCAGACAGGTGCCAAAGACAGATTCTGTGGTGGAAAGTCCCACCACTCTTGTTATGTACCCCTGGGATAACCATCCCAGGACCAGACCGTCTGACGTCACACCTCGCCAAACCTCGCCGAAAACGCATGAGCCTTCCACCCACTATAGACGCCTCAACGCCTAATGGGGGTCTGGCTCGCGATCCGCTCCCCCCCCCTCTCTTGACGAGAGAGAGAGAACCATATTGGGCTTGGTTTGGCCGGTCTAACTGGCACCGCTGTTCCTGTCGCACAGGTGTGGTCCAGGCAGATGCGAAGGGAGCCCTCGTACCCTCGGGTACGATCCCCTCCCTTCTGTCTGCCCTTTGAGGACTTACCCATCCCCTTCCCCTTCCCGCCTCTCGGGCGATCAGGAGCAACATTGGGGAGGGTAGGGGCCTCCACAACCTTCTTGGCCTTCTTCGCCGGAGGCGGCTGAGAAAACCCAGCAGAAAACAGGAGAAAACCCAGCAGAAAACAGAAGCAGCACCATGCTTTTAGCTTTCACCTTGCTTTTTCTCTGTTTCTTGAAGGTTGCCCGGTCAGCAGCCTGACTACAGTCAGATTAACCGCCAACCGATTCTGCGCAATGCTGGCCATGTCCTCCAAGATGGCCAGCGCCTGGCCACAAAAGATGCTAAGGCCTGTCAGGGGCGTCCCAAGAAGACGCTCCCTGACGGTAGTAGCTGGACGCATATGGTCAAGGACCATCTGCCTCCTGGACATAGTCACACGTGCCTGCACCCTTGCCAATGCGTCCATAGACAGCACCAGGCCGTCATTAACGCACGAAAGCGCCACAGGTGGCACAGGGTGGCCTGCTCCCGCTTCAGCCCACACCGACTGAGAAGACAATAAGAGTGGTTGACAGCACTCATTGCTGTCCTCACACCCCCCCTCACACAGGGACAGGACTTCATTATGGTGTACCTGAGCTTTGTCCACCAGTGCCGGGGCGGGGCCACCCGCTCCAGCACTCTGGACACCCAGTACCCAGCGGCCATCCTCGGTGACCGACGGGACAACACCTGTGGAATACGACCCCTCGCCCGCACCTCCCTGGAGGCCGCAAGAAGCTGGCCCTTGTTCATGCGTTGTTTGCTATAAATAGCATCAAGCAACACCATAAACCATGGATCCAGTCCAACGGACTGGATCCGGGCAGCGGGCAAGATCCCCGTCCTAATCGATGCAACCGATGGACAGGGTACATCCTCCTCGGCCGTGGTCGAAACCACAGATGGGTCCACTCTGGCTAGCCAAGCCAGAGCCTCAGACCAATCCGTCTCCGAGGAGGACACTCCTGTGAACACGTCACCCGTTGACATGTTCACGGCCCTACCAGCAATGGCCTCCCGGCTAGGAGCCATTGCTGATATGCCAGGAACTCCGGTACTGTACGGTTCCGCCGCCACCCCATGGAACACACCAGTCCATGGAGTAGGCCTGCATGGAAACCGTGCGGACCCGTAGAGGTTGAGGAACCGTGGCCAAACACGGGTGCCAACGGCACCCCATGTCTGACCGCCGGACCAGGCGAGATAGGTGAGTACCATGCCTGGCCGGCCACACCCATCACCGTGTTGGTTGGCGGCAAACCAACAACCATCACGGGACCGGTGCCCGGTACCGGAGTGGCCTCAACCACGGGTGGAGCCGCTGACCTGGCTTGCGCCAGGCCAGATAGATGGAGGACGGTTCCGTCAGGACGGAATCGACCTCCATGCTCTCCACCCGCAGCATCACAGGCCGCAGCAACCTCTCCTCCTCGGCCTCCTCATCTTCAGACCCCGAAGAATCGTCAGTAGACGGCTCCCATGACTGACGGAGCAGCCACCGCTACTGGACCACCCAGAGGGGGGCGCAGACAGACAGAACCCATCAGGCCGGAGGCCGACGGGACTGCCAGGGGGCCATACGAGACGGCTCCCTCGGTGGCCAGTCCAGGACAGGGTCTGAATCAAACATGGGGAGAGACTGCCCTACAACTTTTGGCAGCAGGGACGACACCAGCGTGGGCAGAACGCTATGCAAGAAACCTTGCCTAGCCGGACCAAACCACGCCGGCGGTGCCATCTCCGCCACCTCCGGTTGCAGACGTGGAATGCCTCCACGGGCCAAAACGGACACTCCACGATTTACTTTCGGACCGCCTGACCCCGCGTCAGACCCTGCCAAGTCCTTCTGGCAAGGAACTTAAGCATCATATCGACCGACCACACAGCGCAAACGTTACACCTACTGTCAAGACTACACTTAGTACAGTGGAAACAGACATGGTCCTTGCATAGAACCCGTACGATATGTGGCACTCGACACATGATGGCGGGGTTGGCTTGGCCTATAAAAAAACAAACCTACAATAAGCCAGTGGAACGAAACAAAAATGGAAGGCAGACAATTAATTTTCAAATAATTTGACCATAAATTAACTGTCACCCCCCCCCCCCCCCCCCCCGCACCCCACCCCGCAACGTTACAGCAAAGATCGCATTGATTATGACGACAGGAACGAAGCGCCCAATAATACACCCATACACTGATCCTCAAGGATGTATAACGGAACCAGGAATCATATCGCATAGCATTCGGGGTATATTTACTAATAAATATAAATTATACTCCTAACGAAGGCCAAAATGATATGTGAAGAAACAACAAAATGTATAACAAACTGCTGTAGCACACGGTAAAACCGCAGACCACACATCTTAATCAAAAATTTTGAAACCACCGATCATTGCAAACAGATCGTGATAACACGCAAAACTTGAAAATTCCACAGTTTTTCTGCTACCAATTAAAGTACGCAGCACCCAGAATCAGATGCACGAATTAATGAAACATTTTCTTCACATAAACATCCGAGAAACACGGGTGTGACGTCACCCGCTCGGATCTTACGGAGAATGACGTCAGCCGATAATCGTGTTAAAACACCGATAAGCCAACATCTAATTTCATATCTGCCGATCGCCTGTTGGGGATTTAAAGGAAGGCGATCATCTGGCATATTTCGTTGTTAACACACGTCCCACATTCTTTGGGGTTAGAAATTGGAACATGCGACACAGACAAAATTTTAGAGACCTAAGTCTTTTAACTATGGAATAACATGGAAATATACGACCTGGTTATCATCGGAAGCATCCATATTAATCCAAATATCCTTTTGAGAACGCACAAGCTATCACAATTAATCACAGTAAAAAGACTTAGGCTTAAACAATCTTAAGACTTTCCAACTGCAAAAAGCATGTATTCTCTTGTCGCTATGCAAACAAGAATGAGCTTCATGGTAGACGGGTACTCGGCAGTTGGGAGCCGAGTACCCGGTTCCAAGGAGTCGGTAAAGCTTTCTAAGTCTATAGTCCTAGAGCCAGCTGTCAGGGCCAGCTGTATATCAAAAGTAATAGAATGGTGAGTATTGATCGAAGGAGAAAGTGAAAATCACATGGATACAGGCCAAAATTAGAAATCCGACACACCAGAAGGCCCGGCCCCCGCCCCGGACCGAAGCCAAAGCGGGGAAGCCATAGGCCGGACCTGAGAGGTGTGAACCCAGGCCGGACCCGGAACAAAAACGGGGACCTGGGCCGACAAGAACTCTAAACTAAGTCGCCCAAGATCCAGACCCAGGGTCAGGAAAATATCCGGACCCGGGGCCGAAGTCGAGCCGGGGAGGTGGCAAATACAATATACGAAAACGAGACTGTCCTTCGAATTCACTAGATCAGCCATAGAAGTACAAAGTGGCGACAAACACAACCGAGTTATAACCCGCTTGAGCGCAGGCTGCGGAATGATGATAATAAAGGTACTTGTCGATCTGCTGGATTTCAAACATGACCGACTTATAACCCGCTTGGGTCCGAAAGGTTAAACCGAACTCGGGCCACATGGGCACAGGCTGCGGAATGTTGATGAAAGAAGTACATGGATCTGCTGAATCCGAGCATGGCTTGACTGGCTTAGGAACAGGCGACGAACGACGAGAAAGACGAGTCTTAGTACTTTTGTTCTTTCCAGTTTTTGTGGTACTTCTGAAACAAAGGATGTCAGTAAGCGGTAATTTATTTTTTTTGATTTAGCAAATAGACACTTCCTGGGAGCAGCAAACCCCAATGTTTCACACTCAACAACGTTAAGTGATGAAACATTGGGGTCTGATTGATCCGAGATTATCTTGTTATTTCTGCTATCAATAGAAGAGTCAATCTTACGGACTTGTTTCTGAAGACACTCCATGGACTGCACGATTCTCTGCAGAATGGCTGAATCAGCTGTGGCCTCGGGTTTTGGCCTTTATTTTAGTCAGCTACCTTGAAGGAGAATTCCCAGAAACAGTAAAAATTAAAAAGATCCTGTGAAAGAGACTTGAAAAAGGTCAGCCTAGCGGCTTGGGACCATGACTCGCATATCAAGCAAGAAGATTCATAGGTATATGATGTACACTTTAAACACACATGACCAGCGTGTTCAGATTTTATGAAACGTTAGCAACTGCCAGACGGAATGTTGAATGGCTCTTATCTCTGACCCTCTCCTTGCCTTTCTTTGGCGATTTTTTTAAAATCTGAATCGTAAATAAACAGAGAGACTGATAGAGCAAAAGCTCCAATGTGTGACTCAAGGATAGGCAACGCTAACCTTAATATAATAATAATAGATACCCTACCGATCTCTGATAAATTGGTGATTTATATTATTCTTTTGAGAGAGTATGTTGACGTGAGATAATGCAGGTCATGTTCAAACACAGCGAGCATAACAATTCGGAAGATTATACATGCTATCGATAATAATGAAGGAGCAAAGTGGACAACTTATAGTCCATAAGACACTCTGGGCGCAAGCACCAAAACTGGTAATGCGCCTACCACAAAATTAGAAATGATCATTAAAATCATAACTAAGTCACTAGAACTGACAAACCACTTATCTTTGAAGGTTTCCTATGTTTGTCTGACATCCTTGATGAAATCCAGTAACTCTTTACTTAACCACAGCAAAACGCAAAAGTTGAAACAACTTTTACGGCTTTGAAATTTTTTTATTCACCTTCCATTTCAGAAGTAGGAAAATGAATGAAGTCTTGCTTGCTATCAACAAGGTCATGTGATAGCTATCAGCCAATGAGGTTGTCATTGTGCTTAATGACCTACTCAGTGGCGCTGGGTATTGCATTAACCCTCTTCTTGCCTTATTCTGAGATATAGCATTCAAGCGAATTACTATGGATATCATCATTAGAGGGTATGGAGAGACCTGAAGGAGCCTTCAGTCACTCTCTAACCACAATACCCAGCAAACAATGGCTGTAAAAAAATTCATCCTAGCACGCTTCCCTTCAGAAAAGGAGAGCAACAGTAATGCAAGGAGGTAGGTTGTAATGTAGTAACAACTCACAAGGAAAGTGAAAACATCCAGAATTAAAAACAGAGATTAATGATATTTCACACAATGGGTTCTATGCCCCAAGTGGCAATACGATAAGGTTTCAAAATATGGATAGTCATCTTAAACTTTGATATTGAAACAGTGTACACTGCACACATATCTAGATATTATATACAGCTGATGTTAGTATGTTGCGTCCAAGGTGTTAAACTTGAAAATGTGTCTCAGAATAATCTGATCACGATGGTGGTGAAACCAAGGTATCATCAGGTTAATCGCAACATTGTACTCCATCCAATAAGTGAGCTAGATCTAAGCTATGAAATGACCATGTCAGATGTAATCAGCTTTGTTTTGTGCAAAGTATATTAATTACTCAAAGTCGAATTGTTTCAGCAGTGTATCGTGCAAGGTATATTAATGAATCAAAGTTGAATTGTCCACATTTTCCAACAACAGTTGGAGGATTGACTATACTTATAATGTCCGTTTTGTCCTTGATTCCTAAATCTTTATAGACTGAATATGGAAAAAAATGTATTTTTAGTGCCGGACATACATTGGCGAACTAAGTCATATTTCAAAGCTTCCCATTTTCCTCATAGCCATCGGTGGTAAAAATTTTCTTGGGTATATATTAAAATACATGTATTATATGTTACAAATTTAAATCATTCTCTGGGTAATAGGTTACAGTGCAAAGATCTTGTTTTTAAATCAGTATTTTTTTTTAAAGAATCCATATATTCCATATCCATATGAGTAGCGTTTTAAATGATTTCCTGCCATTTTTTGGAAAATTCAAGATGGCTACCGGAAAAATGGATCAATCAAAATCCTAGCATACCCCACTAGGGTTCTTTCATCCATGTTTGATTAAATCGGCCCAATGGTTATCACGGAGTAGGCTTTTAAGTGATTTCAGAAATTTTCAGAAAATCCAAGATGGCCACGGGGAAGATTGACCAATAAAAATTCTGTATACAAGTTTTGAAACCTAGCGGCCTAGTATCCTTCCAGCAAACTCTGGTTGAAATTGCTCAAGCAGTTAATGAGGAGGCTAGATTATCCAAGATGGCCACCAAAATATTTGGCCAATCAAGTTCCCGTCAGCAAACTTGGTTCAACCCTTTGCCCTAGGTGATATTTCATGAGTTTTGAACCAATCCCCCAGCGATTTCATAGATTTTTAAAGTCCAAGATGGCCACCATTTGAACAAACTTTGATCTCTATGCCCCAAGTAAGATTGCAATCGGCACAGTGGTTCTTGAGAAGTTGTTTAAATAAAAGGTTGACAGACAACGTATGGACGGTCGCCATGACATAAGCTCACTTGCCCATTCAGAATTAAACCATAAATTGCATTATTTCCACTTACTGTCAATGTCCTTTTCGTCGACACCAAGTGAACGCTTAATGTCAATGATGTAATCAATCATGTTAGTGTCCTTCAGTAGCTCAAGTTTACCCTTTAGCATCTCCTGACTGTTATACAACTGAAGCACATAATTATAAAATAAAATTACATAATATTTTAAATCAACAGAAACCAACATAAGAACTTCAACACACTAATGAACCAATATATTTTATTTTCTCTGCCATTTTAAATTTGCCATTGCTTTAGTATGGGAGACTTTGGAGGGAAAATGATACAAGATGGCCTAACTGTTTATCCGACAATTTCGAAAATAGCAAATTTGACATGAGAATACCCAAAAACATATCAAACCAATTTCGGCCTCAGAATCCATCAAATTAAAAAATCCAATATGGCCGCCAAACACGTTACATATTAATTGGTCCACGGCAGCCATGGTTTTTTTTACGAATCTACTTTCCTGGAACAAACTTTCATGGCCCTTAGTCCCTAATATATATCTCCCAAATTTCGGCACGATACCTTCAACGGTTCTGGAGGTCGTTTTCGCGAAAACCACGTCATCCAAGATGGACGCCAAACCATTTGGTAAATCCAGTTCTCTTGAACAAACATGGATAATTCTTGCCATAGATGATGTTTCGTGAGTTTTGAATCAAATTGCCCGAGTAGTTTCAGACATTTTCAGACATTTCTAAAAAATCGGCCAAAATCCAAGATCGCTGCCGGCCAAATAAGCCGATCGGCTTCCTTTGAACAAACTTGGATCTCCACGCACTACAGATGCTTCCTACCAAATATAATTGAAATCAGCCAAGTAGTTCTTGAGAACTCGTTTAAAGAACAAGAATTCTGCGGAATTAAATGTCTCACCTGTCTACTGTTTTTCACAGTGGCATTGACCTTTGACCTTGTGACCTGTGTGATCATGCTGCTTCCTTACATTACAGGTAACTATGTATTCAAGCCTAGTTCAAATAGGATTAACCAATCCTGAAATATAAATGATGTGCTGAATGGAAAACTCACGGTTGAAAAAACAGAGGTCAAATAGCGATATTAGAATGGCCTTGACCTTCGACTGGGTGACCTCCATGTCACCACCCTGTAGCGCCCTAGCATAAGCAACCATGTATCCAAGTTGTGTTCCATTAGGGTTAAGCAATCCCAAAATAAAACATGATAAGATTTGCTAAGTCTAAAAACTTAACATTGAAAAACAACCAAGTTTTGTAGAGGTCAGAATGACCTTGACCTTCGACATTGTGACTTCAGTGTCAGCATGCTACTTCCTAACATTATAGGTAACAATGTATCCAAGTTTACTTACAATAGGATTAACCAATCCTGAAAGTAAGCCAAGAAATTTTGCACATGATACTGATAATGTGGACGAAATTTTAAGTTAATCCATTGAGACCTCTAGGAGTTGCATTGACAAGAAATGATTGTCAGAGATGGATGGAGTGACAGACGGGCATACATACATTTTGGACAGACGGTTGGAGGTACAAGCATATGGATAGCACATGCACACCTTCACGTGGTAATGATAACACTTCCTAAGTTTCGAAAGAATCGGAGCTAAACTGTAGGAGTTGCGTTGACAAGAAATGATTGGCAATGCAGTTTATGTATCGGCTTTAAGATATTTAAAGGTGGATAACTCTGTAATGAACACATCTGCACATGATACTGATGATGTGGACGAAATTGTAAGTTAATTCATAGACTCTAGGAGTTGCGTTGACAAGACGGATGACAGACGGATGGACATGCTGATCGCTATATCCCCCCTGTCTTCCAGACTGGGGGGATAAAAAATTAACATTGATAAAACAGTTTTGTATCAAGGTCACAGTTACGGTGACATTTGATCTCAATATCAACATGCTGCTTCCCAACATTGCATCCAAGTTTAGTTCCAATAGGATTAACCAATCCTGAAATATAAGCTGACATCCTGACACTGCCTCTCTACTTAAAGACAGATAGATTTTTAAGTGCAGGTTAAATTCCGTTCAACTATTATTCCCAGACAAAGAATTTTGGTCAATTTTAACTTTTTCAAGAGATAACTCAGGAACATAAGGATGAATTTCTTCAAAAAGGAATCATAGCACTGCTTCTTCAAGTAATATATCCAGTGACAAAGGAATTGAGAGCATAGGTTCGAAATTCTTCAAGACCTGGCACAAACAAGACAATTTTGATGAAGTATTTCAGGGGAGATAACGACCAGAGACAACCCCTTAGGGTTGGTTTAAACATACTTATCATTCAATCACTACTTGCTAAATAAATCTACTTACATTTAGCGCTAGAAAGTTTTCTAATCTTGCATTTAATGCCTTCTAATGCAAGAACTACAACTCTCTACTAGAGATGTGGTCAATTCCATTTTATCAATTTCAATTCCACATCAATTCATTTTATCAATTCCAATTCCACCCAGGCAAGTTCAATTCCATCAATTCCAAGTCCAATTCCATACCAATATTTACTTGAGATCAACATTGTTATAATTTAACCCTTTAATGGCCAAGATTAGTCAAGAAAAACTAGATTTATCATTAGCAAATGTCCATTTGCAGGATAAGAGAAGACTAATTAATTTAACAATGCAATTACTGGCTCAGTATGGAATCAGTCATTCGACTGGTAAATTTTCAAAGATAGTCGCAGCATACATTCCGTCCCCAAGAAGACATTTTTGGCTGGCTCCCCCGTTAATATTTAAAACAATTAGAAAAACAATTTGGTTGCCAGTAGGTAGTCATATCTTTCAGCCAAATTATTGTCCAAAAAGCCAACATTCAGCAGATCTTATTTTTTGTTCATTTGACTTAATTATAGCTTAATTCAGTTTTTCTGATGAACATGACTAAAGGTTAATGCCATGTCTAATTATTATAGATACATGTAAACCTTGCTATATAAATGTTTGCATTAAAAAACAATGTATATAGTACAGTACTGAGTGAGAGTACTGAGCACATGTATGTAGAGTATGAATAACACCTCTAGTCCAGGTGTCTAAAGGCTGAGACATTTCACAGAGGGGGGGGGGGGGGGGGGGGGGGGGGAGGGGTGTGTGTGTTCAATGATTCCTTTGTTATGTAGGAGGGTATAATTACAAGACAATTATCTTGTAATGTACTGCTTTCTTCACCCATTTCATTCCATGCAGATGATAGTTATTACTTTACTGAACACTATTGCTAACACCATGATGAATAATTTTAGCACAATTAGGTTATCTTGGTTCTAGCTTGTATATATATTTGAAATCATTTTAACTAATTTGTATGATTTTAAAGATGGCATGACTTCATAGAGATGAAAACCTGTTTCCAGGGAATGCAGAATGAAATAAGTTCATAAGGCTTTGATTGAATAAAGGAGTACAAAACTCACATAGGATAAAAAGGTTAATTTGTCGCTGGTCATGAAGAATTGAGTTATTTCAATAATGTATTAAAGTTCATAGCATTTATCAGATCTTTATTTTGTCAGTTCAGATAGCAAGAGATTATTTGTGAAAATTTACCACTGGAATTACTGGCTGTTATCCAGCTAGCCACAGTGTTTTGGCCAGCTTAGGTGTTATAAAGGGTTAAGGGCTAACTTGCTCATCACTGAATTATCAGTATCTCAAATTCTAGTGTTCAAACCAAAGATATAACTAAGTTGTTAAAATTTATTTTAATAGAAACTGTGGCAGCCATAGGAGACAAAAGTATTCAATCAAATTAATTTAAAATATTCAGTAAACCATCTAATAACAGCTGGCCTAATAAATATTATCAACCTGCATATAGAATGAAATGTGGTAAATGCTAGATCACTTAGTATGAAATGCATTAATGGCATATAAAGAGCAGTATATAATTTATAGATATTACATGTACATTTTATATCCAACAATGTTCAGTAAATCTATGACAAATATGACTGGAATTGATTGGAATTGAATTGGAATTTATCAATTCCGGTCAATTCAAATTATCAATTCCAAATTCAATTCCGATTCCAGTGTCTTAAAATCTTTCAATTCCAATTCCTATATTGAATTGGAATTGACTGATCAACTACAATTCCAATCGGAATTGACCCCAACCCTGCTCTCTACTCTAGTCCAGGTTTCTGGATGGAGTACTCCCTTAATGTCAATCAAACAGGGACTTCTGGAATCGTAGCTAAACTGTAGGAGTAGCGTTGACATCTTGAAATGATTGTCTGAGATGGACAGACCGACAGACTGACATACATACATACTATAAACGCATGGATAAAGATAAAAATACAGGCATACGGATAGCACATGCACATCTTCAAGTGGTAATGAGAACCCTTAACAAGTTTCAAAAGAATCACAGCTAAATTGTAGGAGTTGTGTTGACAAGAAATGATAGGTACTGCAGTTTATGTATCAGCTTAAAGGTATTAAATGGGGATAACTTGTAATGAATAATTTTCTGGCTGCAAAAAAAGCACATGTAAATCTTCAGATGGTAATGACTAGATTTCGCACGTTTCAAAAGAATTGTAACTAAACTGTAGGAGTTGCTTTGACAAGGATGGAGCGACAGACAAACATACATTTGGGACAGACGGATAGACGTACAAGTATATGGATAGTACATGCACATCTTCATGTGGTAATGATAACACTTACCAAGTTTCAAAAGAATCGGAGCTAAACTGTAGTAGTTGCGTTGACAAGAAATGATTGGCAATGCAGTTTATGTATCAGCTTTAAGATATTTAAAGGTACTATGTCACACCAAGTAGTCTTAAATGAAAAATAATAGCAAACTTACAATATTCCAGTTGTATTTAGCGTATTTTTATGCAATCTAATGGAATATGAAATGATTTTCCATGTTGAGCGCCCTATCATTGAAATTGAATGTGCATAAAAACTTTGGAACGTGGATGAGTTTTATTTAAAATGTGTAGGTTGTGCCTCATGAAATGGTGGAATAGGCATTCAATAAGAAGAAGGGCTTCCCCGTTGTAAAGTAGGTCACAACGCATAAACAAATAGCTTGTGACAGCGACGAGTTTGTGAATGTTACGCTACACATTTTTCTTAGGACTACTCTCATGTTTTAGCGTGTTCTCATGTATCAACTTCTTGGTGGCACTTGATATTGAAACATATGACGATATTTGTGCGACAGAAAAAAAATTCAACAGTATTTACGCGATTGGAAGTGGAAAACGCCCCAGAGACCACCCTTGCCGGTTGGTCTGTTGTTTTATTAACGACTACAAAAAACACTTACCGTTCAATCACTACATGCTAAATCAATTATCTGCATTTAGCCACCAGAATAAAATTTTTATGCTTGCATACACTCCTCTCCATGCCTATTCCTATTAATATGGACTCTCAACCAGGCTACTGGTTAGGTCCATCTCCAGTATATTGTCTGATATAGACTGGCACCAGTCTGTACTCACTCCATAGTGACACCAGTCACTAAGCGCGCTTGCGCATATGCGCACTGGAGCCCAAATAGGAAACAGATTCACTTTTCTGAATTTAAGATTTAGGTCTACAAACCAAATCCTCTTTGGCCAAAAAGGAGCTATTAAAAGAATTTCGCAGATTTGTTCTTTGACCTTCTTCAACACTAACGGAATCAAAATCGTTGGAGGGAACGCATAGGTGAACATTCCTGTCCAGGACTGACACAGGGCATCCACCACCAGGGCTTGACTGTCCGGAAAAGGAGACATGAAAGAGGAGATCTGGGCATTCAGAGATGTCGCAAACAGATCTACTAGCGGACAATCCATGACTGAGAATCGCTTTGACAACCGACCTCTTCAACTGCCACTCTGTGTGGGCGAATTTGCTGGGACGTGACAGTTGGTCCGCAAGAAAATTCAGACTGCCTGGGACATGAGGAGACACTAGAAGAATCTGATTCTTGCCATACAATAAGAGACGGTTCGACACTTCTAGACAAAGGAGGGATGACCTTGTACCCCTATTCCTGTTGATATGAGACCAGTCGAATTGTCCGACCGAATCGAGACTTTGAGACCTATTACAAGATCTGACCATGAAAGGAGAGCCTTCTTGACAGCACACAATTCCCGAATGCTAATATGAGCTGTCGACTCCTCCAGGGACCAAAGACCGGAAATGACAGGGAGTCCCAGACCACTCCCCATCCCTCCTGAGAAGCGTCTGTGAAGATAATCGCCTGAGGGGAGGACTTTACCAGTGGAACACCCATCAGAAGCAGAGAACGATCTTTCCAAAAATCTAGATGATGAATCAAGTGTTCTCTGATCGGAATCTGATGGTAAATAGAGTGAACCGACTGCTTCCAAAGGGACATTAAATACATTTGGAAGGGTCTTCTCATCAGCGCCGCCTATGGAATAACATTCTCTATGCTGACCATCAAATCTCACTCTTACAAGAAATCTTGCTCTGACCATGGAAGAAGAAGACAGGATTTCCATTTCCACTGATAAAGCCTCTATTCTTGGAACTGAGGGGAAGACTAGACCCTGGTGGGCCAGATCGAAAGACACGCCTAGATGCGTGAAGATTTGAGAGGGAACTAGGCTTGATTTCTTTAGATTTAAAATCCACCCTAGGTTGCATGCCAGACTGCAAACCTCTGGAAGAATTCCTGAGAGAATTGAGCAAGACTGCTTTTACTAACCAATCGTCTATATAAACGTGTAGATGGATAAAACGACGGTGTAAAATTCCTGCCACGGCTGAGACTAGGCGAGTAAAAAGAAAATGAGCCGTCAGGCCAAAGGGCATGGCGTGAAACTGCCAAACTCGATCTTTGTAAGCGAATCTCAGGAATTTTCTGAAGGAAGGGCGAATCAGAACATGAATGTAGGCGTCCTTTAGGTCGATGGAAGATGTCCACATACCCTGATCTAGACTGGAAATGATCTGGGAGATGGTCTCCATCTTGAACTTGGGAGTAAGAATCATGAGATTTAATTTCTTCAAATTTATGATAGGATGTCAACCTCCTGTTTTCTTGCAAACTAAAAAGATGATTGAATAGTAGCCCGAGTCTTCTCTCCAATGGGGAACTTCTTCTATTGCCCTCTTGACAATCATGGATTCCAACTCCTCTTCCAAGGCAACCAATTTTTCTGGATTGGATGGAATTGGTGTCCATTTTGGAAGAAAAGAGAGAAGAGGAGGATGACGGATCCAAGACGGTGCATAACCCCAATGTATCTGAGAAACTAGCCAGGAGACCTGAATGAGGGCCTGCCAATTCTCCCAAAACAGAGACACGCCCTCCTACTGGCACGTTGGGTAAAAGACACTGGACCGACTGATCCAAAGGCACTAGAAAAGGGGGAGGGTTGATTAAAGGAAGAGAGAAAGTTGGACTTACCCGGGAATAGTCCACACCTTCAAACTCTCTTTCCTTGACAACCTCTAAAGGAAGAATGACCTCTGGACCTGGAACTAGGACGATGAGAAAGGGACTGACCCCCTCTCGCCCAAGGAGAGAAAGACTGCCTCCCTTGGTATCTAGAACGGTGAGAGGATATGGAATCAAAACGATCCTCCTCCGCGGATCTATCTTGAAGATTGGAAGATGATCGGTTAGAATTATTAATAACCCTATATGGATAAGCCCCAAATTGGTCTGGTTTGAGCCTCTTTCTTCTAGATGAATTTGGACTCTTTACTGAAGAAACATATCTTTTAGAAGAAGGATTAGAAAAGGAAATCTGAGCCTGAAGCTCCCTAGAGTCCTTCTGGCGCTCAGATTCCGCACGAATAAGACTAGAAACAGACTGTCCGAATATATCCTGACAAAAGGTGTGCGGGGGGGGGGGGGGGCCAAAATAAGACTATTCTTCAAAGTTTTAGAAATTTGAACCTCAGAGAGCTTCCTGGACCTTCTCTTAGAAGTAATGAATCCCAAAGATCTGCAGACTGAACTGAGAGAACCACGAGACAGATCCGCCAAGAAACGAAAGCCTGATAAAGGAACCTGATCACCACGTTCTTGAGCCTTAAGAACAGCTTCAGATAACAGAGCAAGGAAATTGGCCGACTTAAGCTGGGATCTGCATACAGACTCCCATTCAAAAAGATAAGTGGAATGCTCAATCTTGGAAGACTCCTTTAAATGTGAGGAAAGAACATCCCAGGAGGAGCCAGAAAGAGACTGAGGAGCAGCAACCTTAAAATAATCTTCTTTGGGACCCTGAACAGGCGAATCGAATTTAGAAGAACGAGAAAACTCCTTACAGTTAACATCGTTAACGAAGAAATCAAGCATATCTACGACTAAGTTATCAATAGGGAGAACTTGAGAAGAAGAATCAGACGTAGAAAGAGCAGACCCAAAAGAAGGAGAGTCAATAGAAAATTCCTCCTTAAGAGGAAGGGAGAGTAGAGGAGATCCACCTGTGAGCCATGGACCAGTCTTCCGAAGAGGCTCTGACCGGACAAAACCTCTTCAGATCCTTGGCCCTGACTGACTTGGGAACTGAGGGAAGAGAAGAAGGATTAGGAGAGGAAGAAGAGATGAGAAGTGAGGAATCACCTGAGACTAAAGATTTAGCAGCTCTAGAGGATATAGGAGAACAGGGTCTTCTAGAAGACTCGGGAAAGGATGACATTTGATCAGAAGGAAAAAATCCATATCATGATCCTGACTAGAAGACAAGGAAGGATGAACCTGAGCTGGCAGAAAACTTCGAGGATCGAAAAACGAGCCGAAACAAAAGAACGATCGAGAGAAGGATCCCTAACCACAGAAAACAGAGAGAAATCTAAACCTAAATCAACAATTTGAAATTCTAACTCGGGAGAAAGAACAACAGAAACAATCGGATCAAGATGATCAAAGGAAGGAGAGGCAGAATAGGAAGGAAAAATGAGCCGAAACAAAAGAACGATCGAGAGAAGGATCCCTAACCACAGAAAACAGAGAGAAATCTAAACCTAAATCAACAATTTGAAATTCTAACTCGGGAGAAAGAACAACAGAAACAATCGGATCAAGATGATCAAAGGAAGGAGAGGCAGAATAGGAAGGAGGAAGAGAAGAAATTGGAAGAACAGAGGGAGAAGAAGGAGAAGGATCTAAGGATCCCTGAGAAGAATCAATAGATGAAGACGGGAGAATCCCGGAGGACGAATAGATGATTGAAAAAGAGATGACGAATTAGACACATGACTGGACGAAAAATCCTTAGCTGAAAGAGAAGAAGCAGAAGAGGAAGAAGGAATAGAATTAAAACCTGGAAGATGAGAGGAGGAAGAGAAAGGAGGCCACGAGACAGAGGAACTCAAGAGAGCATCACAAAAAGAAGGAGCAGAAGAAGGAGAAGACAAATCAACATCAACTACCTGAGATGAAAGGGAAGAACCATAATTAGAAACCAAAGAATCATGGGAAAAAAGACTATGAGAAAATTCAGAACCAGAGCCTACAAAATTCCTATCATCAAACTCATTACGCCCATCCACTGAAAGATTCTTCGCATCTAAAGAAACTGAAAATTGAAGCGTAAGTTGACACTCGGAAAATTCTTAGTCGAGGCTAACCGACTATGACTCTTCGCCATACCGGAAGTTACGTCCCAACCGGAAGCGGAAATCTATCCGGATCTAAACGACCCAGAAGTACACCCCTAGAACTGAAAGCGGAAGTGTACAGACCGGAATCCAAACCGGAAACGGAAGCGCTCCTACCGGAAGAGGTAAAATAATAAGGGTCCAAAGACCCCGGATATCCGGTATGACTGGAAGCGCTGCTAAGACCGGAAGCGGAAATAGGAACCGGATCTTGAAGACCCGGATGTCCTGTAAAACCGGAAGTCAGACAGGATACGGAAGGAACGGAAGTAGATCCGGAAAACGGAAGTAAACCCGTGTGCTGAGGACCTGGAAGTACTAGAAAAGCTTGATTAAAGACCTTTGGCTATAGGCGGTCTATGTACCTTTTTAATGACCGGAATGACTGAAACTTTGACATTAGCATAAGGCTTTTGGACAGTGGCTTCCGCCGCCGCAGCCACCACTGTTTGAGGGTTATGCCTTTCACCCTCAAGACTAATGTGGGTTTGACCCGGTGACATGCTCGAGTTCACTTTAGAGCTTTTTCGCTCCAATATTTTGTTTTGGAGACCTGATTTCTTGTCTGGACGTAAGAGTTATCGGTTTTCCCCATTTCCCGCTAGCCCTCGGGCTATCGTCCGTTCCTGTTTCTTGGCCTCCTGGATGGCAGAAATTATTTCGTCTAGCGATTTCATCAATACAGCAGCAAAGGATTTGTACCTAGCAAACAAAGCCAAAACAGCTTCAGAATTCGCCGAAGAGGGCCCCCCACCCCCTCTGGGTTGCTGATGGATTAGAAACATTAATTTTTGTAAAAGACACAGCTTTTGTCTTTACAGCAACGGGGGTAGGGGAAGATCGAAGAGGGCAGCAGTTGTTTAGAGGGCAAATCCTTAAAAAAGGCCTTAGATACTGACGCTGACCACTCTTTGCATATCCTGCACATCGTTGTGGGGGTACACGAAGTGCATTTAGAACAGACATGTCCTCCATACTCTGCAGAGTGAAGGCGATCACACTTGGAGGACGTGCATTTGATCTTATCGGTCGATTTAACAGACTCCTAAAAATGAAAAAAGGTTACAATGAAGCTTACAGTTTGGTATTTCGCTAAAAAGAGTCTAGAAACATGTAAACGCATTTCTAAGAAAGGCGGGAAAGTTCAAATTTAAAAAATCCTAAAGACAAGAAAACAATCTTTCATAGGGATAAATGAAAATCCTTATAATGCACTAAACTGAAAAGTGAGAAAGGGCTCTTGGAGTACACTAGAGATTTAAGATGATGATATAGGCATATTAAGATTGTTACCACGAAAACGTTAACTACAGCAAGAAAACATTTATATAGTTATGAAGTTCAATATAACCACGAAATACTTCCTAAACGTAACTTAGGGAGGATAGACTTCATAGCAGGCATTATAGCAATAGGAAGTCCTTTCAAAAGTATAACTGACACAGCGCAAAGCTATAAAAACTCGCAATATTTGAGCAGTTATTCTGCTTGCAGAATAATTGAAGTGAATCTGTTTCCTATTTGGGCTCCAGTGCGCATGCGCAAGCGCGCCTAGTGACAGGCATCACTATGGAGTGAGTACAGACTGGTGCCAGTCTATATCAGACAATATACTGGAGATGGACCTAACCAGTAGCCTGGTTGAGCGGCCATATTAATAGGAATAGGCATGGGGAGGAGTGTATGCAAGCATAAAAATCTTATTCTGGTAGCTAAATGCAGATAATTGATTTAGCAAGTAGTGATTGAACGGTAATGGATGTTTTTGTGGTTTAATAACAACAATCCCGTCAAGGGGTATTCGCCCCAGGCCCAATTCGCCAGTGACCATTGCTATTATGGTACTATTGTAATACGCTGGTGGATTATTTTAAAGTCCAGGGCGATTTCGGGATTTTACGTGATATTGTACACACCTACGCCAGTTCCATAGCCCTATTCTATGCATTGGGCATAATAAAATGTAGGATAAGGTTGACTATTCACGTTTTGCTTGTAGAATATGCATACATGAGTCTTACGGCTTCATTTGTCGCTAAGTCAGTCATCCACAGTCAGTTGGACGGTCGCCCAGTGGGTGGGTGGTTCGTTCTGTCAGACTGTCTGTCTGTCCACCACTCATGCAGTCATCTGACCTATTACATGTGCAGTCGGTCAGTCTGTCACTCATGCACTCATCCGATCTGTCACCCATGCAGTCTAGACTGTCAGTCTCTATTCCTCATGCAGTCATCTGATCTGTGACTCATGCAGTCCGCCAGTCTGTGACTCATGCAGTCATCTGATCTGTTACTCACGCAGTCATCTGACTCATGCAGTCATCCGATCTGTCACTTATGTAGTCATCTGATCTGTCACTCATGCAGTCGGTCGGTTGGTCGGTCACTGGGTCGGTCAGTCAGTGGGTGGGTGGTTTGGTCCATCAGTCCGTCACTTATGCAGTCATCCAATCTGTCACTCATGCAGTCATCCAATCTGTCACTCATGCAGCCATCTGATCTGTCACTCATGCAGCCATCTGATCTGTCACTCAGGCAGTCCATCAATCTGTCACTCATGCAGTCATCCGATATGTCACTCATGCAGTCCATCAGTCTGTCACCCATAGTCATCTGATCTGTCACTCATGCAGTCCATCAGTCTGTCACTCATACAGTCATCCTATCTGTCTTCATGTAGTCATCCGATCTCACTTATGCAGTCATCCGATCTGTCAATCATGCAGTCATCTGATCTGTCACTTATGCAGTCCATTAGTCTATCACTCATGCAGTCATCAGATTTGTCACTTATGCAGTCGGTTATCTGATCTATCACCCAAGCAGCATGTTCGTCTGTCAGTCATGTAGTCGCTCATCCGATCTGTCACTCATGCAGTCAGTCGGTCATTCGATCTGTCCCTCATGCAGTCAGCCATTCGTCATATCCGTCAATCAACATATCCGTCACTCATGCAGTCCATCACACATGCAGTCGGTCATCTGATCTGTCACTCATGCAGTCAGTCGGTCATCTGCACTGACACTCATGCAGTTGGTTAGTCAGTCATTCGGTCAGTTGGTTACCTGCCTGCCTGTCCATCAGTATGTCACTCATGCAGTCATCAGATCTGTCACTCATGCAGTCTGTCTGGCCATCACTCATGCAGTCAGTCATCTGATCTTTCACTCAAGCAGTCAGTCCTTCATCCAGACTATCGATCATGCAGTTGTTTGATCAGTCGACCTGTTCATCAGCCTATCACTCATATAGCTATCTGAGCTGTCACTCATGCGGTCTGTTAGTCCATTACTCATGCAGTTGGTCATCCGATCAGTCACTCATGCTGTCGGTCGTTCGGGCTGTCTGTCAGTCCGCCACTTATGCAGTCATCCGCTCTGTCACTCATGCATCCAATCAGTCCATCACCCATGCACTTACTCATCCGATCTGTCACTCATGCAGTCGGTTAGTCATCCGATCTGTCACTCATGCTGCTGGTCAGTCGGTCGATCGGCCAGTCATTATGTCTGTCAGTTCGCTATACAAATGATCGGTCACTCATGCAGTTCATCACTCATAGTCTGTCAGCCGATCTGTCATTTGTGCAGCTAGTCAGTCATCTGCTCTGTCACTCATGCAGTAAGTCGGTCAGTTATTTCGTCACTCATTCGGTCGGCCTGTCAGCCTGTCCATCAGTCCATCACACATGCAGTCATCAGATCTCTCACTCATGCAGTCGATCAGTCCATCACTCATCCAGTCAGTCATCTGATCTGTCACTCTTGCTGTCGGTCAGTCATCTGTCGGCCGGTAATTATGGCCATCAGTCCGTCCATCATTCAAATGACCTGTCATGCTTGCAGTCCATCACTCATGCAGCCCTTAAGTCTGTCAGTCATACAGTCGCTAATCGGATCTGTCACCCATGCAGTCGGTCAGTCATTCGAGCTATCCCCCATGCAGTCAGTCGGTCAGTCAGCCATTTGTCATGTCCATCATTCAACATATCTGTCACTCATGCAGTCCATCAGTCATGCAGTCGGTCATCCGATCTGTCACTCATGCAGTCAGTCGGTCATCTGCACTGTTACTCATGCAGTCAGTCGGTCATTTGATTGGTTGGTCAGTCCATCAGTCTGTCACTCATGCAGTCATCAGATCTGTCACTCATGCAGTCTGTCAGCCCATCACTCATGCAGTCGGGCATCTGATCTTTCACTCATGCAGTCAGTCATTCATCCGAACCATCACTTATGCAGTCAGTTGGCTTGTCTGTCAGTCCATCACTCATACAGCTATCCGAGCTGTCACTCAGTCTGTCAGTCCGTCACTCATGCAGTTGGTCATCTGATCTGTCACTCATGCAGTCGGTTGTTCAGCCTGTCTGTCAGTCCATCACTCATGCAGTCATCCACACTCTCACTCATGCATCCACTCAGTCCATCACTCATGTAGTCAGTCATGCAATCTGTCACTCATGATGTCGGTCAGTCAGTCGATCGGCCAGTCATTATGTCCATCATTCAACCAATCTGTCATTCATGCAGTTCATCACTCATGCAGTCAGTCAGTCATCTGCTCTGTCACTCATGCAGTAAGTCGGTCAATTGTTTGGTCACTCATTCAGTCGGTTGGTCGGCTTGTCAGCCTGCCCATCAGTCCGTCACACACGCAGTCATAAGAACTCTCACTCATGCAGTCTGTAAGTCCATCACTCATTCAGTGGGTCATCTGATCTGTCACTCATGCAGTAGGTTGGTCGTTCAGTCAGTCGGTCGGCCTGCCCGTCAGTCCGTCACTCATACAGCTATGCGAGCTGTCACTCATGCAGTCTGTCAGTCCATCACTCATGCAGTTGGTCATCTGATCTATCACTCATGCAGTCAGTCGTTCGGTCTGTCTTCCTATCTGTCAGTTCATCAATCATGCAGTCATCCGATCTGTCACTCATGCATCCCATCAGTCCATCACCTATGCAGTCCAATCTGTCACTCATGCAGTCAGTCGGTCATCCGATCTGTCACTCATGCAGTTGGTCAGTCAACCGATCTGTTACTCATGCATTCGGCCAGTCATCCGATCTGTCACTCATGCGGTCTGTTGATAATTGTCAGAAAGTCACCCCTCTTTCCCATCCTATATCAATACCGCATCTATTTGTAATTTCAAGGTGAGATGAGGTTAAGAAAAATCAGGATACGATTGCTTTTTCATAATGAGTCCCATAACAAAAATACCACAATACTGGTAAGACACACTTATGAATGAACGTGGGTTGCGCTGCCGGTTTTCATAACAACTGCAATAGTTTGTAAACTATTGTGAACGCGTTACGAAAACTGATAACGCAAGCCACATTCACTTATACACGGTGCGCGTTACTAGTATTGTTGGCCAGTTTACAACTAATTCACCTATTTTAGTCTAGCCTATCATTTCATTTAGTCGTTAATAGTATTTACTGGTGATGCCTGCCCACATCTAATAACAATAGCTGATTGACGCCAGTTGAAACCGAAAGCAAAACAAAAATGTGTCACGTGATGAGGGATTCCCTGTATGAATATTTATGAGATGCCCACTGAATTCATATATAAACTAGATGGATAAGATCAGTAATTGCTGTAAAAATGTGCTATTTGACGATCACGGTAACGGTGGAATTACATCGTTTTATTGGCGGCATTGTGCAAGTATGAACTTCTCCTGCCACAATGAGATTATGTATATAGCCTAGTCTGATTTACAATAATGAAATGCTGTGACAGAGCAGCTTTAAAGAGTGATACCTCTGTAATAAATAATTTTTTGGCCACGAAAAAAGCACATGCACATCTGCACATGTGGTCTGTCTGATGTCTCGTCAAACCTGTCGAACCACGTCAAATTAGTGGACACAAAATGAAGCGTTTCTAGGTGCACAATGTTTTAACGTTTTCGTCACCGCTTGGGAATAATGCCGTCAGTAAGCTGGATAGCATGAATCGTCTTGTGCCGTAAACCAATTACCTGCCTCCCCATCAATGGAGGCAACTTTCATCAGCACCAGTTATGGGTACGCCCACAGAGCTGCAAATTAGACTGTTCTATTACGTTATAAGTGTCTATGACTTTGAAGCGCCATTGTATGTATGATTAGTGTATTCTGCGGCTGTAGTAGTAGAAACATCCTACAGCTGCAATCAGTCCTTCTTCGCTTTTGCCCACTGTGTCTTGTCCTCAGCCAAAATCCTTAGCTTCCTCAGGTCCATTCTTGACTTGAGTGTACCTAATCTTATTCTTGACTTGAGTGTACCTAATCTTGCTTTCTTGAGGTCACCTCGTAGCACGCTTAGCAGATTTATGCAATGACGTCCTCTCCTGGCTCTGTATTTGCTGGCTCAGAGTAGAGCGAATTCCAAGGCTCTCTGTGCTGGTGTGTCTTCCTGCATCCTTAGCACATGGCCAAACATGGACGATCTTTGCTGGGACACTTTTACAGACAGCGGCGGCGTATTACACATCTTGTATAGTGCATCGTTGGAAATTATGCTCTCTGGCCATCTGTGTCCAGTGATGGTGCGTAGGTGTTTGCAGTGGCAGGCGTCAAATTTGTCTAGAGCTGCCTTTGGAGCTGCTCAGCTGTTACAGTTATACATCATCAAGGATACGCAGGTTGCATTGTATAAACTTAGTCTTTTTTACCAAGGGCATCTTTGATCTACGAATCTATAGCTTCCAGAAGGACTGGAAAGCTATGTTCTCCATGATGCAGCGTGCATAAATGTCAGCAGTACTGCAAAGCAGTGAGCCCAGGATTTTACTTTTCCTCCACGGTTCGCCGCCACGGAGTGGATCGTCATTTTCTTTAGTTTCATGCTTTGTAGATAGGTATATGTGGGTGAACTCTGTTTTGGATTCATTCATAGAGATTCTCAATTTTTAGTTTGCTTGCAGCTATTTGGAGAAGTTCGTCAAGCGGTTTCTTTTCCATCTCTAGAGTCAAGCGGTTTCTTTTCCATCTCTAGCGGCATGCCCAGTTTTGACACCGGGGGGGTTTGTTTTTGTGGAGTTTTCCCGCACAGATTTCAAAGCAGCAGTCAGGTAACAGCTGAAGAGCACAGGGGATAGACCATCTCCCTGTGGGGAGCCGATTGATGTCTCAAACTCTACAGACATCACTGACTTGACTTGTACTCTCAGCTTGGTGTCTGCAAGCAGTAGTCTCACTAGTCGTAGCTCATCTTCATTGCAACTGGCCTGGCGCAGTACATCTAGGATCTTTGAGCGCTTAATTGTGTTGAAGGCTCGTGACATGTCAATGCCCATTTTGTGGAAATCCCAGTGTTTGGACATGACTACCGACACAACCATGAGTCGAGCCCATACAATGTCTGCACAGCTGCGTCTACGCTTGAAGCCACTTTGACAGGATTCGGTGAAGCCGTCGATCTTGTCTCGGATGCGGAATAGCGTAACATTGGATAGGATTTTCCTTATGCTGTTAAGGAGCACAATGGGCCGCAGATTGGCTAGGGGGTCAGGTGGCTTCTTGGGCTTGGGTAGCGCGATAAGGATGCCTTGGCCTACAGCGTCGATGGGAAGGTGGTGCATAAATGCTGAATTGATTATGTGCATGATCGGTTTTGAGATATCACTTGCATATTTGAATAGTTCATTGCTCATGCCATCAGGTCCAGATGCACGTCCATTTTTCAGGGATTTAAGTTCCTCTCAACCTCTGCTGTATTAATTGGTGTTAGTAATGGCCTGGGGTCTCCTGAGAATGGGTGCAAGGGCTCATCATTGTGGTAAGTGAACTTTCCTTGAACCATTCTCGAATTGCCTCGGCTTTGCCCTGGTCAGTCCCGATAAAGTGTCCTTCAGAGTTGTGTACAGATAGTGGTGGTGTGTAGTCAGCAACTCTCAGGGCTCGGGGTGCCCCGAAACATTTTGTGGCAGTCATCCGTGGGAGTGATTTAATTTGCTAGGGCGTCTGCTTGTTAAATAGCAAGATCTTTTAAGAATTCGCTAATGTGGCGCAGAATGTTATTGCGTTCCTGGCATAGTTTGGTGCGATCTTCACTTTGGCCACTTTGATAGATGCGCAGACGTAACGCTTTCTGTTCTGTTGACAGTTGTACTATGAGGGGCTCATCAGTATACCTAGTTCTGTTGTTTTTTAGAACACCTATGGTGCTAGTAGCTGATGATTCCATATCAGTATTTTGGTTAGGGCTTCGTTTGGATCAGAGCTTACGTCAATGTTAGCTATCTGCTCCCCAAGGGCCTTTTTGAATGACATTTGAGTGTCCTCAGTGTCGCTAATGAGCTTGGGTAGGTTGTAGGTGACTCTGCCCTCTTGCCCGGTATGGCATTTAAACATTAGGTAGAGCTGGTTCATATGGAGGCATGTAAAGGCTTATGGTCAGAATTGAGGTCTGTGCCTCCATAGGAATGAGCATCCCAAAGTAGGGGTTTTGCTGCTGTCTTGCATAGTACGAAATCTATTTGGTTGAAGACAGCTTTTGTAGCCTTAGAACCTTTTGGGGCTTTGCGATCAGCAATGTGTCCAGTCCATGTTGTCCGGTGGCGGCATGGGTGTTTGAAAGCTATAGTTGTGGCAAATAGGCCATTGGAACTAAGGAATGCCACCAGTGCATCTCCATTGCTGTTGCGTGTGCCCTCTCCATACAATCCTATGCATGAGCCAAGTCCTGAACTTTTGTCTGCAATGCCGAGTTTACCCAGCTTGGAGTTGAAATTGCCACACACGTACAGTTGCCATCTAGCTGGGATAGTAATGGTGGAGCTCAGTTCTGCATAGAAGGAATCTAATATAGCTGGATTCTCTTTGGCCCTTTCGGTAGTTGGCCCATATGCATTGACTATGCGACACTTAGCTTTCGCGTTGGTATAGCCAGGTCGATAAATGCAGTGATCACTGACGTATTCAAAACTAATGACATCGTCCAATACCCTTGGTCTGATTACGAAGCCTAATCCACGGCCCATAACGCCGAATATATCACTTCTACTGACAATATCGCCCACAAATGCCAACGTGTTTGAAATCTTGACTAGTTGATCACTTCATCCACAGACGCCCACACCCACTGATGACTGACAGGTGCGCCGCCCACAGATGTCTACTTGCGCTAATAACTAACTGGCACCCACACCAACTTCGTCAACAGATTCCTGAGTGCACTGATGACTAACAGGCGCCAAATAAACTTTTGTGTTATAAGAACGGAATTGTGCTAATGACTAATAGGCACTCATCTTTAATGTAGAATAGTTATTTCTGTTTCATATGTATAGTCCGGGAGCCAATTTTCAAAAGCGGTCTAGAAGAATGGTTTCGTAGCACACCCAGTATTCAGAAGGTTCGTCTCTATATTATGCTAGACCGATGTCTTGGGTATATTCTGAGCCGTGTTGTACAAGAAAATTGTGGTATCACTAACCCATGAGAAGCCCATTTACAATAGGTGTTGAATGTAGTTTTCAGACAATTTTCACAATGGTAAATTTTTCACAAACTTAAGCGCATGTTATATCAATACAATCTTAACCAAAATGGAAAGGAGTGATCGTATATCGCAGATTTATACATAATCAACCTCGTTTAAGACACCCGTATGTTGCTTTGGACATATTGGGGCACTTAGGTCTTCTTGTGACTAGCAATACCTTAGCTACAACAATGCCCATGTTTTCTACATTTTTCATAATTAAACTTTTAACTGACATGCAGTGCATGTCTACACAAGCTGGCAGGACATACTTATCACGTGAGCAAATGAGAGAATGTTACTCATCCGTGTCAGTCATCTTCGACAATTGTATGCTGAACATTGTCACACATTCCACCTCCCATACAAAGGCATGCTTCAGTGCAGAGTAGATTGTTAGCCTTGCATTGACAGAGATCTGTTCTTTTGCAGGCAGACTTTTGACATCTACATGATGTGAGTTCAATTAATCCAAATGGAGCAGGATCCTTTGACATTAGAACAGGCTTGAGTAGACCATCCACTATACTCCAGCCATGTCCATTTGGAGATGGAAGATTCTGAACAGCTTGCAATGAACGTCTCCAAACAAGAGCTTGAAAATTGGCCCTTTCGGTGTGATGCTTTAGACTATTCGATGTAGGTGGAAGATTTTCATTTCTTTGTCTCTTTTGACAAAAGAGCCAATAACGGGTTTCATCAGCTGTCTTTCCCACATCCCTGGTGGTATACAACTCACAGACAAATTTCTCACATAGAATTGCAGTATTCGGTGATAAGTCAACATGTTCGCCGAGTTGGGCTAAGCTAAGCTGATGACATTCAGATGACTTTAAGAGATTGAATGATTTTCTCTTAGCGACTCCAAATAATGCACTAGTGCTATCACAACCTGTACGAGAATGAAACCCAGGCAAAGACAGACAGATAGCTGGGCCCAGTACTTGAGCAACTGTATGTATTGGTATGTATCGCAATTTGTCCTTTGTGCCCGTACGGAACCATAGTTCAGAACAGTGAAGCGAACGATACGTATATATACTAAGTACTGCCACGTCTGTATCAGGAGACTGTATAACAACACGCATGTGGTCTTTTGAAGCGTGTAGCGCGTGCAACATCATACGCGTATCTGCTTACTCGTGATCTGATCGAAGTTCTTCCAAATACGACGAATTGTTCGCTGAAATGACAACAACATCCATTCCATCGTTAAAGCCACCAGCAAGAATGACGCAACTGTCGGCAGATAGCATATTTGGACCAGTATCACGCCACCGCTTGCTGAGAAATGCAACCAGGTTACTTTTGTTGCTTGGATTGCTGATGTACTTGGCCCATTGCTTTGGAATGGGAGTATTTTCTCCAGCAATCTTTACTTCCAATGCTGTTGATGACCCACGTTTTAGCCGCTCTTCCGCTTTGAGAGATTCCAGTCTATCATATCTGTCAAAAACTATATCTACTCTGTTGCAGTCTTCTTGATTCAGTGGAACTGTAAAGATGTGCCAGTATTTATCAGCCAATTCTCCAAATGTAGACGTACCTCCAGTTTTAACCATTTGCACAATTGCCATGCCATCTACTACATAAGCTGTTGTGCCTGTCTTGTCAACAGGTGGAAGCCGTCCATCAACATTTACTTCCTTTTCTAGTTCACTTAACAAAACACTTTTCACATTCTTTCTTAGAGTCCCATCTGTATGTGACAATGATAGTGGAACAGCAGACAGTTCATACGTCATCACTAGTTTTAAATCAACATCTCTGAACCTTGCGGCAATAATTAATCGACCAAATAGTTCGCGGTCAGATCTCACATTGTGAATTTTTTCATCATTTGTTTTGAGTTTTTTCTTCTGTGCTAGGCTGGCAAATGTCTTAAGTTTTAAGTGTGGCAACGTGTCCCAAAAGCTTCGCGTGTTAGTGTCCAGCCGCTCCTGAGCAAAATTGTCCATAATCTCCTTACCAATGTCACAGGCGGAAACAAGTCTCTTGGCGATTTCACTAGGCAATACCACGCCAGTTGCAATGTTTACAAGCGGAAGACACTCACAGTCGTCGTTTTCCGCAATATTAAAGGGATTGGTCATTATATCTGATGAGAACATCGAAAGTATCTTCTGCACATCGGTTTCATCCCTGTTCATTCGATTAGTCCCCATTTCCTTATGTACTCCAAACATGTGACTATCTTGTAACCCACACATTTGCTTTGTGACCGTTGGTATGGCTGCCCTCTCGTGGCTAGTTAAAAACCACCTCTCCAGAGCTCCTGGCTTTTGTGTTATTCCAATAATACCACCTCGCTTTTTGGAATCCAAATTAATCGATTGCTCTAAGGCCATATCTGTCCACACTTGATTGAATGGATGGTGTGAGCGACTTACGGAATGATTTCCATTCAAGAATTGTTCATGTACATGGGGATGTGTACTTGGAACATCGTCATGTCCGCAAGATATATTGGCAGCCATCTTGCATAATTGGTTCTGTCCATGCTGTAGAAATATGGCGCCATAGCAACAGTAGCAGATAGGTGTGCCTGCCAATCTCCAGTTCTCTCAGCTCTTATGAATCCAAGCAGCAGCTCTACCATATGAATATATGAGTTCCAAAATGCGAACAGGTGTGATTTCGAGCTTGACTCAACTTTAAAGGATTTGAACAGCTGTTGCAATTTATTCACGTACATACACACCTCTTTGAAATTTTCTTGCAGTGCGTCTAAGTCGTCAATGCTGCTTCGGCACATCTTAATTTTCTCATCCAGACTCTCCAAATCTGTTGGAGTAATGTGGTCTTCATGTTGTCCATTTTGTTGAACCCATTTGGAAAAAGACTGCCATTGTAATCGCAGCAGCGCTTCCAGAACCAATTTGTGAGCCCTCACTCCTCGATTATATGACTTCCCTTTAAGTAGAGCAGCAGCCGTGCTGCTACCATGTGTTGGCCTCTATGAGGAGATCTTCTAAGCCAGAGTCATCAAACATCTTTCCAATAACAGCTAAGTAGTTTAGCGCAATGTGGAATCCCCCCAGTCTGATCACAGTGTCACTAAACTCTTCTTTATATCGCCACTGTATCTCCTTTGCCTTGACATATATGGCCAAGTCGAATGTAATGACCGAGTCATTCTGTCCTAGTGTTGTCATCATTCTTTGAACTTGTTTCATGACCGTATACACCGTATTGAATTCAGTTGGTGATCCGGAAATCATTGGACAGTAACCGATTTGTGTAAAAGGTGGGTTAGCACATGATACAAGTGCATTAAATCCACTCCAACTAGGGACTGTTTGTGTTTCTGTGGTCATCATGGGTACAAGATCTACCGCAAACAATTTTATTGGACACATTCGAACGATGGCCCATGCAAGATCCATGACTAATGCCTGTTCCTGGATTGAGCTATCACATTGGTACCAATCCTTCTTGACAGTGTCTATGAACGCGGTCACAACTGGTCTTCTATATAACCTTCACATTTCACCCTCGCCTTTGGTATATGCATGCAAAATGTATGTTGGATATATGTTAGGTCGATATCCGTCTAAATATCATATATGGTGAATCTAATACGATATTACTAGTTATGACACGATCATGCTTATATCGTTGTGCACTGTGGATACAGCCAAAGCCTAGACCCCCTATGCAAAGAAATCAGGATAACTAATTAGTGCTACCACAATTTGTTTGTACAACAGGGCTTAAAATGTGTGGGACATGTCCCCCAAGCCACAGCAAGTGTCAGACCTTCCGTATACTGGGTGTGCTATGTCACGATTCTGACCTAGCTTTAGCTCCTGGACTAGTAGCACCGATTACAAGTAGGTGCCGTAGGTCAGTCTGACCTTTACACATTGTATACTGTATAGACAGCGAGCACCGTTTTACTATTTTCACTGTCTATTTTTCTTGTTGTTACATTTTGAAGTTAGGTTAAATAGTCATATATTTTACCAAAAATGTGCATACACCTAAAACTAATATTAAATAGCTACATTAATACATACACTTTAAACTTCTAATACACAGCAACATAATTTCACTAGTCGTCTCTCACGCCCACGCGGCCTGGGATACAGTGACTAATCCTAACTAGAGCTAAGCTCAGGTATTTTGTCAGGATAGAGTAGCTAGGAACAACTGCTCAAATGAAGGAGTGCTAATTTTACTGTAAATACTTCTTCCTGATGTAGCGGCTTCGCTATATAGGCTCGTCAGATTTCCATAGTTGGCCAACAACTTAGGTCCTCCTAAATTATTTCTAGAGCAGCAGTCTCTTCTACGACCTCTGGCCATCTGGCCCACTCAATTGTCCGGTAGTCCCCTCCGCCGGTTTGGTTAGCGCCAATCCAGGAAATTGTAATGTTTCATGACGTCAATGTTTCACACGCACGCCCCCTGTACCCGCTGTGGTACCTTGTATCAGGTCTTTAAACCATAAGTAGGACTGACTGCGCAAACATAATTATAGTAGGTACGTCCTAGCAGCGGACCTCAAGGGCAATTTACATAACCATAAATGCAGCTAAATGTTAGCTCCACGGAGCTAATCTCATATGGTTCGCTCTCGTCATACCGGGTAACGACTAAGAATGCGGTTCGCAGACTAATTCAATGGTGACTAAGGTCGCCAAAATCTGCTACCCGCTTCCTCAGCCGTCACCGTAACTAGATACATCGCTTTCTTATGCTTTTGTGTATTATCTGTCCATGTCTTGTTATGTGGTTGTGCTGACACGAGGAGTGGGCTTCGCTCATCGGCTTCCTGGACCCGTCGCCCGGCAACGTTGTACGCGCTGTCGGCCTGAGGGAGGAGTGCAATGGGTACATGCCAAGAAAGGCTACCCAGGCTATTCCGCCAGGAAGGCAACCTGTTACTAAAGTTAAGTAGGCGATAAGCCGTTTGAGGCAATCAATCCCTATGTGTTTGGGCCAAATAACTAAAGGTTGACTTAGCTCCTCTAGAAGGAGCGCCAGAATAACGCAGCAATGACTAAACCAGTATCTAGAATAAGAGGGGATAGTGTCAGATTCTGTTGAAGCTGCCACTCCACCTGCAGGTAATACAGCACACATCCCTTAAAAACTTATATAACACTAGGATAATATAATATACATTATGCATTGGTTTCAATGGGGAATACGGCTTCGCCGCACTCCTTCCTCCGCTTCGGCATTGTAGGCATTTTCCTGTCGCAAAACCAACTTGTTGGCTCATCTGAGGCGTTAGCTTATATTAGGTTAATTAGCTTCTTCAGGGTACCTTCCTTGCAGGGGTACATATTGTATAATTAAGGATAGGATAGGTATCTTCAGCGAGATATAATTACAGTCAGTCCATTATGTCTCTCTTATATTATACTTAGTTGACGATCTAATATTGTTCTCAGTATTAATTTCTCATAAGCCGGTTCTCGACTCGGCATTGTCTTTTTAGTAGTATTCTTTCTGAGTAACACCATGCAACGTCATTCTGGCTACACCAACAATCAGGATGATACGGTGGTGTTCGCTGTAGACGGCAATGGTCGCCCGGCCCCACAGGAACGATGTCGCTCCGCCGACCCTGTCGGTCAGATGTTGTGGTCACCGGTGCCACGCTCATCCCTCAAACAATCCCGAGGCTAGCTGACTAGCATCGTCGGGCCGGCGGTGAAACACCGGACACCGAGGAGTTCGACGGATGATGAGGCACCGGACCTACAATACAGTGCTTCGGAGCATTAGTCGTCCAAGAATCGACAACGCAGGCACTGTTATGCCAAATGCATTAAATGTAACCCCCTAAAATAAGACCAGCTGATTATCTGGAAGATAATTTTTTAAGAAAGATTTTAGTATCTGTAACTTTCCATCAAATTACTTTCAAAGTAATCAGTTTAAATTGGACAAATTAGTTCGACAGTACACATTTCAGTTTTAGGGTGACATGTGACAATGTTATATTTACGCCTTTGCAGTAGACCTCTATGATCACACAGATGTCAAAGTATGGACACGTTTTAATTGGCCTTGGGTGGTGGTGGTGGGGATGGAATAAAAGGTGAAGGACTTGTAAAAGCGAGAAAATTACAAACACAATTACTAGCTTGTTCCATAACTGGCTGTATCCTGCAGTACATAGCTGTCAAAATGAATTTTAACTAATCAGACAGCCAGATTTATTGGAAACAGATCAAGGGCGTGTTCAACTGGCGAACTATAGATAACTGTAGCTGATTATTTGCCAGGCGAAAATGGTGTGTTCGACTATAAAATACTCATCTACAGTTAACTATATTTGGTTAGTCGAATGTGACTGTAGACCTAATTCCGTTTTAGCCAATCAGATTTAAGCTTTAGGATTTCCCTTTTGTAAATGGCGAGAACAGCATAAAATACAGTTTATGCTTGATTAATATTCACGTAGGAATCAGATCAATTTAATCCATGCTACTGCCCATCAGTATTGTTGTAGATGATCTGTTTGTGGTATGAGCCGTGACCACAGTGAGGGTTGGGTTTTCGTGACAATTACTACACATTTTAAAATACGCCTTGCTCTCAAGCCCAATCGCATAGACGATATATCATATCGTGCTATTTTCCTAGACATCGTTATCGTCTGCTAAAAGCCAATATCGCCCAGCTCTATGTAGCGCAGCGGTTAATGCCTTCTGATTAGGAAGCACATGTATGAAACGGTAATTCTTCACACTATCAATCGTGATAAACTGCTTATTCTCTAGCGATGATATTTTGTGAAACCACTGATGTGAAGTTATAAATCAAGACGCAGTCTGACTACATGCAACCCATGACCGGAAGTGACAGTACAATAACTGAGATAAACGAAGAAGAGCTGAGCATAGAGGCCTAATTGGCCTGTGCTCAGAATTATTACTAGGATTACCTCGATAAATTGTATAGCGTATTATCCCATCCTATACATACATCACAATTGGGCAGTCCATCAAAGGTAGAGCCTATGAATCGTTGGACTCCCGACACACAAAACAAGACATTACAATATATAAGGTGATAGTTAATAAACATCCGTCGTGTTATATTAACGACAGTATAGGCATAAACACAGAACGGTACAAGTACATATATTTTTTTGTACTATATTATCATGATTGTTCTAGTGTTCTACATATAAACGATCTTCATATTCAGTACAGGTATCCACCACTGCCGGTTACGTGACAACACAAGAGGTATGAAATAGCGCCCGTCGCAGTGCCCAAAAAGAGATGCGAAAATAGTGACGTGAGAATAATGAAGACATGACATGGCGAGGTTAAGTGACTAACGATACCAAAATCAAAATACGAACAGCCAAAATCAGTGATGTGCACAATGAGCTGGAGAAGAACATTGGGCCATCCAGTCCTCATAGTACATGTAGGCAGCAATGATATTCCGAAAAATGAGACACATTATGATAGATTACACATCCCTAATCCATCATATTCGAGCTATCTCCCAACACATACAAATATTTATCTCGTCTCGGTTACCTAGACCCTTCAGCAACCATGAGCACAACAAAACGGTGCAATTCAACACTATGCTATACACCCTCTCCCAATCATTAGCTGTCACATTTGTAGACAACTCTCAACTATTTACTGATCCAACGGGAGACATACATAGAGAGATGTTCTGGAACAACGTCCACCCCAATGGAAATGGTACCAGAATTCTGTTAGAAAATAATGTAAACTACCTATCTAGTACACTTAGCCTAGCTTACCCGGACAACAGTACTATGTTACAGCAAACTGAATAGCACGAAAGACAAGTCTACAATCCACATTTTCACAATGGAAGGTCATTCAGAGGGAATACTCCTTATCCACATTACCACCAGCAAAACACAAATCGCATGACATACAACTATATCCAACCAAACTTCTACCAGAACACACCAAGCTATTCCCACTATTAAGTGTGAATAGCATCCATGTAATAGATACAAGAATATGTACAATGACTCTGTCATACATAATTAAAATCTTTGTGTTTATTATACTTCTTCTTCGTCTTCTTCTTCTTCGTCGTTCGCTGATCATAATGCCAGTCATGTAAGTGACTATCGACATGATCATAAGCGTTAAGTGCGTGGATCCATGGTTTATTAGTGCCCCGTGCGGCCTGGAACCTCCGTCTTCAGCACTCGAAGTTTCTGTCAGGGTTACCTCACCCTTACCTCCTTTAGTCGCCTCTTACAACACGCAGAGGATATGGAAGGTGTATTCTAAGCCCCACCTACAGGGCATTTATAGGGTGTTTATTATACTACTTTCAGGTAGCTATTGTCACCAATTAGCGTGGTTAATACCAATTGGGTCCATGCTGTGTAGCTGATGGATCCAGAATTTCTCGCGCTCCTTACAGATAGAGGTGGCGTCCGGTGAATCAGGATTGCAATGGAATACTTCAATAATTCTGTAGTTGACAGAAGTGATATTGTGGTTTGGCAGATTAAAATGAATGGCTACTGGTGTGTCTTTTTTGTTTTTAATATCCCTTAAATGTTCTTTAATACGTGTTTGAAATTCTCGTTTAGTTTCACCAATGTATTGTTTGGAACATGTATTGCAGGTGATTAAATACACGACATTTGTAGTGTTACAGAATGTTTTTGTTTTAATATGATAGTTGAGCCCTGTGTGTGAGCATTTAAATGTGTGTTTTTGTCCATTCGTTTGCAGAATGCGCAATTATGTTTGTTGCATGGAATGACCGGGTTGGTGATGTTCCTGCCTTGAATGCCAAATGTTTTTGCATCCGTGAATTTGGCAGTTATTAGCGTGTCTTTGAAGGATGGGTTCCTTCTATGACCAAACAGTGGCTGGTCCTGGAATGTTGCCCGACATTTTGGGCTGCTCTGTAGTTGGTCCCAGTGGCGTAGGATGACATTTTTAGCTAGTTTGCTATGTGGATGGAAATCCATAATGCATGGGATGCGCGTTGAGATTTGCTTTTGTGTGTTGGGTAAGAGTAGATGTTTTCTTGTTTTTTCAAGAGTTTTGTTAAGACAGTTTTCCAGATCTTTTTCTGGCTAACCACGTATGATGTAATAGTGTCTTACATCATGCGCATGTTTAAGGAAGTCTTCATTTCTGCTACAAATTCTCTTGATTCGTAATAATTGGCCATAAGGGTTGGCTTTTTTAGTGGAATCGGGATGTGATGAAAAAAAATGTAGGTAACCATGTGTGTCGGTTGGTTTAGTGTACAGGTCAAATCCTTGGTGTCTATTAGGTGATAGAAACACTTTCGTGTCTAAAAAGTTGATTGACACGTGAATTTTCGGCCGTGAATTTGATAGAATGATGTGAATTGTTCATCATGTGGATGAACTGATTTAGTGCTTCCAGGCCGGTGGTCCAAATCATGAAGATGTAGGGCTGGTTTGTACGGGCTACTGTTCAGAGTTTTTCTTCAAGCATTGCCATGAAGATGATGGCATAGCTTGGAGCGACTTTTGTCCCCATAGCGGTTCCTCTGATTTGGAGGTAATGTTCGTTGTTGAATTCGAAATTGTTGCAAGTTAGTAAAATTTTTAGGAGAGATGGAACTATCATCAAGTCACTCTGTAGAACACCTCAATCAGAAGATGCCTACCATCATCTCTCGAGGCCAGAGCAAGTGACCATTTTTCGTCTCAGAACTGGACACAACAGACTAAACCAACACATGTACAGGCGGTTCCACCTTACGACATCACCCGCTTGTCCTTGTGGAGAAGCAGAACAGACCACAGAGCACATACTTCAATGTTGCAGTATGTATCAGCTGCTGAGAGAAGAGATCTGGCCTTTGTCAACCTCTTCTTGAAAAGCTGTATGGGCCTGTGGAAGAACTGCAGAAAACCACAGATTTCACCTTGAGAACGACTCCAAGTGTGATACCAGCGATCGAAAAGAAGAAGTCTTCTTGCTGTTACCGTGCCTGGGCAGCCATGTTGTCTAAGAAACTGTGCGACTGCTCTAAGCCCTTCATTGTGTGGAATGTTGGTATAGAGTGATGTGACATCCATAGTAACCAGTATTGCGTGTGGGGGTACAGGTCCGAAATTCTCAAGTTTATTGATGAAATCGGTGGTGTCACGTACATAAGAATTAATTAGTGGTAAATGGATTTTGATGTGTTCATCAATGAAGCTGCTGAGGTGTTCAGTAGGGCTTCCATTGCCACTTATTATTGGTCTGCCAGGTGTTAGCGGGCCAATAGATTGTTTGTGTATTTTTGGTAATAGATAGAATCTGGCTGTCCTTGGGTTGTTGATTCTTAATCCATTGGCTATCTCGGTTGAAATCTCACCGCTGAACACCATATCGGTGATAGCTGTTTCTACCCTTTCTGCATGGGTAGTGGTGAGACTTGTTGTTTGCTTAACATAATAGTTTGGGTCGCTGAGTTGTCTGATGGCTTCCAGTTTCGAGCTTTCTGCGTCTTGTATGACTGTAGCTTGTCCCTTATCCGCTTTTTTGCCTGGCGATTTTGACCTTGTGCTGGACGGCTCTGTCCTTTTGCGGCTTGTTACGGGTTGTAGTGGCTCTTCTTCCTGTCTCTGCCTTTGGAGATGTATTTCTTCTCTCTGTCCCGAGGTTTCTTCGGTGGACTGGCTGAACACAGCGTGCAAACACGCACGCACGCTGCTACAACTGGACAAGCTAGAAGTGGCCATCTCCAAAGACGAGATTTGAAGGAAATTTCAATTTCCCTTTCTCTGAGATCTAACAATACTTACCATTCTATTACTTCTGATAACAAGCTATCCTGATAGCGGGCACTAAGAATCTAGACTTAGTAAGCTTTACCAGCTCCTGGAACCGGGTACCCGGCTCCCAACACACAGGTACCTGTCTGCCAGTGTGCCTCATATTATTTGCATAGCTAGAAAACAAGAGAATACCTATGGCTTGCCTCCGTAGGGCTGGGAGCCAGGGTCCGTAATAGAATGGTAAGTATTGTTAGATCTCGGGAGAAAGGGAAATTGAAATTTCCTTCATTCTCCTTCGATCAATACTTACCATTCTATTACTTCTGATAACACCAGATTTAGTCAGTAACCTGGTGGGAAGGGGCAAGCCATCAAATGCCTCTTTTACACCTTGGAGAAAGATCTTAAGACTTAAAACTTGATAAACCTAAAAGGACCATCAAGTTAAAGGGACCGAATCACATTCGCATCACCGGCCCCCACCCCCTTTTTTCTCCTAAGAAAAGGGAGAGAACTCACAAACATGGATCTCGCCTGAAACCCAAATATGCAGAGGGTTAACTTCTCTTAGCATATATTAGCCTGGGAATGAGCATGAATATATAAGATGATTGATCATGATATATAAACATAATAGCAAAAACTCTCAATCTTGAATTACCTTATGATTATTGGATTCCAGACGTGGAGCCTTCAATCAATCACTTGTTCGACCATCCATGACACTATCTTGGTTGTAATCTCCTCGCTTGACCATGTCTGCCCCTAAAGAAGAGCAGTGTGGCCGTTTAACTATCGTTTCAAAACAGCTAAAGCGAGTGGATTGGCGGAATTTGACACATCCCTCATAATCCGTAATCCGTGAAAAAGGACTCACAGTGCCATTGTGCAACAGCCATGATGTCCTCTAACGCAACACCATTGTAAAGGGCAGTCGAGGCGGCTATTCCTCTAACATTGTCTGCCCTTGCGCATTGCACCTGGTGCCCAGTCGCAATCTCGTGGGTAGTTTGAATGCATTCCACCACCCAACGAGAGATAGAATCCATGGATGCGGCGCCGTAGGGCTTCTTATGGCAGATCCACAGATGTCTATCATTCGACCATAACGAGTCTGTCGGTCTTTTGTACTAAGTCAACGCATGGACTGGGCACCAGACACTGGCATCACGATCAAACCTAGTTAGTTTCCGTATAATGATCGGTTTGCCGGGATATTTCAAAGATTGATTCTTTGACATAAATTCTTCTCTTGGCAGTAGATGCAGCCCCTCTCCGGAGACAATAAATCGGTCCCTCTCTACTGAAAGCGCATGGATCTCACTGCGCCTTCTCGCTGATGAAGCTGGCAATTGAAAAACCGCCTTTAGAGTCAGATGCTTTAGACTAGCTGAACGCAATGGTTCGAAAGGGTGCTTGGCCAGTACATTAAGCACTAAAGATAGACTCCAGGCTGGAATGACTACCGGTTGTCTCGGTCGGAGATTGCTCATTCCCTTCACCATCACATTTAACTGGGCCACCTCTGGACTATCCCTGTTGGCTAGACAAGGGATAACTGATGCCAAAGCTGACTTGTATCCAGCAATTGTGACAGGAGCCAGTCCTGAATAGAACAGCTCACAGAGTCTGCTATTTGCTGAATAGTGGATTGAAAGGTATCAATACCCTTTCCTTCACACCAGTCTGCAAATTTGTTAACCGTGTGGTTATATGACTTGAAGGTTGACCTCCTCGCAGTTGCGATGAATTTTGCAGCTTGTCGGGAAAAACCTTCCGATGTGGAACGTTGTTTGATAACATCCACGCAGTCAATTTGAACATTTCGGGACGCTCGTGTAGGAAGCGTCCCTTGGCCTTTGAGATTATGTTCGGAATCTCAGGTAACTGCACTGGATTGTCCACCAGCTGATCCAGAAGATCCGTGAACCACGACCTGCTGGGCCAATATGGCGCTATTAGCAGGACCAGGCACGTTCCTCTCTGATCTTCACCAATATCTTCGGCAGAAGAATGGTGGGAGGGTATGCGTAAGCGTGCAACCCTACCCAGCTTAACGCCATAGCGTCTGTATCGATGGCATTAGGATCTGGAATCGGCGAGACATAAGTCATGATTTGAGCATTTTCCTTTGTGCCGAACAAGTCCATGTTGGGTTTGCCCCAATGCTCGAACATCCTGTGAAGAACTGGAGGGTTGAGAGACCATTCTGTAGGCAGAATCCTCTGTCTGCGAGACAAAGCATCCGCCAGAATCTTCATTCGTCCAGGAATGTGAACTGCTTTCGAAATAACTGAGTAATTCCTGCACCATTGAATCAAGCGCCACACCTTCATACACAGTGTGGGTGACTTGGTCCCGCCTTGGCGATTTATGTATGATACTACTGTCGAGTTGTCCGACCGTATCAATATCATCTTGCCCCTGACTTTTGGAAGAAATCTCCAATACCACTGCCATCATTTCCAACAGATTGATATGCAGCTGGCTTTCTTGGAGAGTCCATGTGCCCGAGACCTGGTGTTCTCCCAAGCAGCCCCCCCCCCCCAATCCTCCAGTGATGCATCCGTGTACACGGACAGTTGGGGAGGGGTAGGTGCAGCGAAACTCCTACTAGGAGATTCTGACGCTTTTTCCACCATACAAGATGCAACATTATTGGCTCCAAAACTGGCACCAGCTTTGACAGGGGTTCTGTTCTCTGTTTCCACAGAGACATCAGATACAACTGGATACGTCTTCGCATCCAAGCAGTGTACAGGTTTACCTGCTCCATGGAGACCATCATGCCCAGCATCTGAAGAAACCGCCTCGTCTGAATGTGATTTCCCAATCAAAACGCTTGAGGATGGCTAACAGAGACACCACTCTGGGCTCTGATGGGTAAAAAACCCTGCCCTCCTCGAGATCGAATCGCATCCTTAAATAAACGAAATGTTGAGTGGTGTGTCAACTCAGATTTCTCCTTGTTGACTATCCAGCCTAGATCTGAAAGCAACTTCAGAGTCAGAGCAGTATCCACCTCTAACATGGCTGATGATCAGTCAATCGTCTATGTAGGTGTGAAGCGCCACGTTCTCTTCTGAGAAACGCTGTCACCACAAGGACCACTCTGGTGAAAACCCCTTGGAGCTGTCGACAGGCCGAATGGGAGGATTTAAACTCCCATACTTGATTCTGAAACGCAACTCTCAGAAACCTGTGACAACTCCTGTTCATAGAAATGTGGAAACATGCATCTCTCAGATCGATCGATACACACCACACCCCCTTCCTCAATCCTGCCATTACCGACCACGGAGTTTCTATCGAAATCGAGGCGCATGGATAAACCAATTCAATGGCCTGAGATTGAGAACGGGTCTCCATCCCACTGTGCTCTTGGGGACAAGGAACATGTTTGAATAGAAGCCTGGAGTGTTCTGGTTTGTTGGTTTTATTGCTCCCTTCAGAAACAAACCTGACACTTCAGTTTGAATGGCTTCTAACTTGTCTGACTCCCTTGGTATGGGTCCAGACTGGTGCCAAAGACAGATTTTGTGGTGGAAAATCACACCACTCCGGCATATACCCCTGGGATAACCATCCCAGGACCAGACTGTCTGATGTCACACCTCGCCAGGCCTCGACGAAACGCATGAGCCTTCCACCCACTATAGACGCATTGACACCTACTGAGGGTGTCTGGCTCGCGATCCGCTCTCACCACCCCCCCCCCCCACCTCTCTTGACGAGAGAAAACCACTTTGGTCTTGGCTTGACCGGTCTAACTGGCACCGCTGTTCCTGTCGCACAGGCGCAGTCCAGACAGATATGAAGGGAGCCTCCGTACCCTCAGGTATGATCCGCTCCCTTCTTTCTGCCCTTTGAGGACTTACCCGTACCCTTCCCCTTCCCGCCACTCGGGCGATCAGGAGCAACACTGGGTTGGGTAGGAGCCTCCACAACCTTCTTGGCCTTCTTCGCCGGAGGCGGCTGAGAAGACCCAGTAGAAGCAGAAGCAGCACTAGGCTTGGCTTTCGCCTTGCTTTTATCCTTCTTCTGCTTCTTAGAAGGCTGCCCGGTTAGCGGCTTGGCCACAGCCCCTAGTGCATGCGCCTGATGCACTAGCTCTAGCTGTAGATTAACAGCTAACTGATTCTGCGAGATGTTGGCAGTGTCTTCTAAGATGGCACGCGCTTGGCCACCAAAGATGCTAGGGCCAGTCAGGGGCATTCCAAGCAACCGCTCTCTAAAGGCGATAGTCGGAGGCATATGGTCAAGGACCATCTGCCGCCTAGACTTTGTCACACACGCCTGCACCATTGCCAATGCATCCATGGACAGCACCAAGCCGTCATTTATGCACGATAGCGCCACAGGTGGCACAGGGTGGCCTGCACCCGCTTCAGCCCACACCGACTGAAGAAGGCTCATTGCTGCTCTCACCCCCTCATCGCATAGGCCCAGGACTTCCTCATGGCGAACCTGGGATTTGTCCACCAGCGCCGGAGCGGGGGCCACCCGCTCCAGCAATCTGGACCCCAAGTACCCAGCGATCATCCTCAGTGACCGCTGGTACCACACCATATTTGTCGTATTCCCCCATGGAATACAACATCTCGCCCGCACCCCCCCCCCCCCCTGGAGGCCGCAGGGAGCTGGCCCTGGGTCAGGAGCTGCTTGCTATAAATAGCATTTAACAGCTCCATAAACCTTTGATCCAGTCCAATAGACTGGATCCGGGCTGCAGGCAAGATCCCCATCCTAATCGATGCAACCAATGGATGGGGTGCATCCTCTTCGGCCGTGGTCGAAACCACAGATGGGTCCACCATGGCTAGCCAAGCCAGAGCCTCAGACCAGTCCATCTCCGAAGAAGACACTCCCATGAACACATCACCCGTTGACATACTCATGGCCCTACCAGGGCTCGCAAAATATCTAGCCCGACATCCCGGGACAACTAAATTTTCTTGTCGAGCAACAATGATTTGGGCTATACTCGCCTGACGGGCAAGTGCAAAATTTGTGTAGTATAAAAAAAATGCGACCCATTTGCCAACCTAACAAGCCAAATTATTCCATAAAAGCGTATTTTATGAGTAAATATTATGAAAATTTCCAATCTGTCAAATTCTATAACATAACGGTAGGTGCATGCGTTGCCAGACATTAACTTCCTGTCGATCATTTGTTCCTAGAGGGGTATGAGCAATGATCCAATTGCCCGGTATCAGATAAATCTGACAATTATCAAGGCATTTGTACCGATATAGCGCAGAACTCAATTGCTAATCGCGCTACGTATTTACAAATGCACATGAAGAACAATCTCAGAAAACCGGTTAAACAAACTAATGAAACTGTCCAATATTTATGGCTTGGAAACGATCTAGTCGCTGAGAAATGTTATCTAGAATATTTCAGTGACTAGTTCCCAGTACATAACTATGTATGCGCGTCTGTACAGACTGGTTCCAAGCCCACAATCTTAGCACGTTCTGTGGTCACCTTCTACTCAGATAATATATTTCTTGGAATTTCATTGGCTAGTCACCAAACATTATCTACGTATTAAACTTCCTCTAAGTTAGAATCGAATGCGTAGCTATTGCATCAGTGTCTACGATACGTTTAAACACTGTCAAACTGATCGCAGACGATGTCTATCTGATTGGAATAATACTTATTTAATCAATTTGCTGAGTGCTGGCAGGGATGACATTATAACGGATTTGCGGAAATATTTTATTTGTTCTACACCTTCTACTTCTAATTCTACTACACCTACTACATCTAAAAATGATACTAAGTGTGAGAAAAAACGGACAAAAGATGATGATGTTACTGATACTGATAGGAAAAGTGAATATGAGAAAAAGCGAAAACATAGTTATCTGATTTCATGGTCCAAAGAATATTTATGACTGAAATATGACTCAGAAAAAAATTAAATGCTTTGTTCAGGGTGTAGAGAACTTAGTGATCAAGCAGAATCTGATAATCCATTTTTGTGTGGAAGTAATAACTTTCGCAAAAACCCTATAAAAACTCATGATAGCTCAAAATACCAAGTTACAAGCAACACAAAGCAAATAAAGATTTATTCATATCATGTTCAAATTACGATATTTGTTTTAAAATTACTAATAGTCCCAGTGGTGTACTAAAAGAGTTATTATATGCATGGTATTTAAGGTGTTAAAATAGTATAATACATTCGTGAATTGACGGGCAAGCTAAAACCCTATTCAGGCAAGTAAGTTTGGGCAAGCACCTGCCCAAAGGGCAACCTGATTTTTCACAATTCTGCGATGCCTGGGCCCTACCAGCAACGGCCTCCCGGCTAGGAGCCATCGCTGATATGCCAGGAACTCTGGTACCGCACGGTTCTGCCGCCACCCCATGGAAAACACCAGTCCATGGAGTAGGCCTGCACGGAAAACCGTGCGGACCCGTAGCGGTTGAAGAACCGTGGCCATACACGGGCGCCAACGGCACCCCATGCGTGACCGCTGGACCAGGCGAAATAGGTGCATACCACACCTGGCCAGCCACACCCATCACCGTGTCATTGGCGGCAAACCAACCAGCACTGGACTGGTGCCCGGTACCAGAGTGGCCTCAACCACGGGCAGAGTCACTGTCCTGGCTTGCGCCAAGTCAGACAGATGGAGGGCGATTCCATCCTGGATGGAATCGACCTCCATGCTCTCCGCCTGCGGCATCTCAGGCCGCAGCAATCTCTCCTCCTCGGCCTCATCATCTTCAGACCCCGAAGAGTCGTCACCAGACAAGGAAACACTGGAGCGGCCGGCTCCCATGCCTGACGGACTGGCCGCTTGGCTGGCCAGTGAGGGAGCCGTATGAGACGGCTCCCTCACTGGCCAGCCAAGAACTCTGTCCAAGGTTCCGTACCAAGCACGGGAAGAGACTGCCCTACAACTTTCGGTAGCAGAGACGACACCAGCGTAGGAAGGACGCTATGCTAGAAGCCTTGCATAGCAGGTCCAAACCACGTCGGAGGTGCCATCTCCTCAACCTCCGGTTGCAGACGTGGAACACCCCCAGGGGCTGAAAAGGACGCTCCATGATTTACTTTCGGACCGCCTGACCCCGCATCAGACCCTGTCAAGTCCTTCTGGGTAAGGAACTTGACCATCACATCGGTCGGCCACACCGCACAAACAAAACACCTATTATCAAGATTACATTTGGCCCATTTAAAGCAGACATGTTCCTTGAACATGACCTTTATAAACTTGTGGCACTCGTCACATGATGGCGGGGTTGGCTTGGCCTATAAATAAGCACAAACCTACAATAAGCCAGCGGAACGAAACAGGAACAGAAGGCAGACATATAATTTTCAAATATTTTGACGATAAATTAATTGTAATCCTCCAGCACCCCACCCCACCCCGCAACGCTACAGCAAAGATCGCATTGACTATGACGACAAAAACGAAGCGGACATGATACACTAATATACTGATCCTGACAGATGTATAAACGGAACCAGGAACCATATCGCATAGCATTCGGGGTATATTTACTAATCAATATAAATTATACTCCTAACGAAGGGTAAAACGATATGTGAAGAAACAACAAAATGAAAACAAACTGCTGTATGACACGGTAAAACCGCAGACCACACATCTTAATCAAGAATTTTGAAACCACCGATCATTGCAAACAGATCGTGATAACACGTAAAACTTGAAAATTCCAAAGTTTTTCTGGTACCAATAAAGTACGCAGCGCCCAGAATCAGATGCGCGAATTAATGAAACATTTTCTTCACATAAAAATCTGAGGTAACTCGGGTGTGACGTCACCCGCTCGGATAATACAGAGAACGACGTCAGCCAATTTTCGTGTTAAAAAAACATATAGTCAATACCTTATTTCATATCTGCCGATCGCCTGTGAGTGAAGGAAGGCGACCAATCTGGCATATTTCGTTGTTAACACACATCCCAGATTTGGGGTCAGAAATTGGAACATGTGACACAGACAAAATTTTATGGACCCAAGTCTTTTACAACTATGGAATAACATGGAAATATACAACCTGGATTTCAACGCCTCCATGGTAATCCAATAATCCTTTGAAAGCAAACAACTAAGCTTTCACAACACAAAAAATGACTTAGAAACTTTTAAGAAAAGGCTAAGACACTCCAATTGGAAAAAGCATGTAGCTCTTGTTGCTATGCAAACAAGAATGAGCCTCACTGGCAGACGGGTACCCGTTTGTTGGGAGCTGGGTACCCGGTTCCAGGAGCCGGTAATGCTTACTAAGTCTAGATTCTTAGACCCAGCTATCAGGAGAGCTTGTTATCAGAAGTAATACAATCAAAGTATTGATCGAAGGAGAATCTACATGTATCTTTTCTCGGCGCCATTTTATGTCAAATTCTGGATTAATCTTGATGTAATAAGTGATATTTATTAAAGAATAAGCAAATGTTTAGGCGCCACAATTTAATAATTTCACTTCCGCTTAGTGTTTTTGGAGAGTACATTAAACAGTCGTCAGGCGGCGCGAATTGTCTACTGTAACATTTAGTTCAATTTCCGTGGTATAATCTTTGACTTTTTAAGACAAATTTTGACCCAAAAAATGTGCTCAAGGAATGTTCTCGATTATAGGACGCAACCCCTTCCTAAAACATGTGATCTGACCAAAAAACTGCGTCCTTTAATCAAATTTTTATGGCATTTACAAAAAGGGACCCAAACACGATCCTGGAAATTACAGACCCATCAGTTTTACATGTACTCTGTGTAAAGTTATGGAATCTTTCATGCAAGATGCAATTATGACCCATCTAGAATCACTGTCTTTTATCACAGTGCCAGCATAGCTTTAGACCAAACCGATCATGCAAAAAACCCACAGACCCCCCTTGCGGGTTGGCCTATTGTTTTATTAACCACTATAAAAACATACTTACCGTTCAATCACTACTTGCTAAATCAATTATCTGCATTTAGCTACCAGAATAAGATTTTTATGCTTGCATACACTCCTCCCCATGCCTATTCCTATTAATATGGACCCTCAACCAGGCTACTGGTTAGGTCCATCTCCAGTATATCAACTGATACAGACTGGCACCAGTCTGTACTCACTCCATAGAGACGCCTGTCACTAAGCGCGCTTGCGCATGCGCATGCGCACTTGGGAGCCCAAATAGGAAGCATTCACTTTTCTGAATTTAAGTGCCAAATATTATAGGCAAATTCTCAAATCAATTCCATGCGGGGTGGCTGAGGCCGGGTCACAGTGATTGAATGGTAAGTATGTTTTTATAGTGATTAATAAAACAACAGACCAACCTGCAAGGGGGGGTCTGTGGGGGGGGGGGGGGTTGTTATTACACCACAAAAACATCCATTACCGTTCAATCACAACTTGCTAAACCCGTAGATTTGGTCAATGCCCCACTTAAAACATCAGGTGGGAGGCAATTTGAGAATCAACAAACAAGGATAAAAATCAAACCAATCTTATCCAAATGTCAATAACATAACATAATAGTGCATTTAAATCAATCACACCATGATTATCAAATAAGGGAAAAAACCCACAGACCCCCCCCCCCCCTTGCGGGTTGGTCTGTTGTTTTATTAACCACTATAAAAACATACTTACCATTCAATCACTACTTGCTAAATCAATTATCTGCATTTAGCTACCAGAATAAGATTTTTAAGCTTGCATACACTCCTCCCCATGCCTATTCCTATAAATATGGACCCTCAACCAAGCCCCTGGTTAGGTCCATCTCCAGTATATTAACTGATATAAAGTGGCACCAGTCTGTACTCACTCCATAGTGACACCTGTCACTAAGAACGCTTGTGCATGCGCACTGGAGCCCAAATAGAAAACAGATCCACTTTTCTGAATTTAAGTGCCAAATATTATAGGCAAATTCTCAAATCAATTCCATGCGGGGTGGCTGAGGCCGGGTCACAGTGATTGAACGGTAAGTATGTTTTTATAGTGATTAATAAAACAACAGACCAACCTGCAAGGGGGGGGGGGGGGGGTTGTTATTACACCACAAAAACATCCATTACCGTTCAATCACAACTTGCTAAACCCATAGATTTGGTCAATGCCCCGACTTAAAACATCAGGTGGGAGGCAATTTGAGAATCAACAAACAAGGATAAAAATCAAACCAATCTTATCCAAATGTCAATAACATAACATAATAGTGCATTTAAATCAATCACACCGTGATTATCAAATAAGGGGAAAAAACCACAGACCCCCCCTTGCCGGTTGGTCTGCTGTTTTATTAACCACTATAAAAACATACTTACCGTTCAATCACTACTTGCTAAATCAATTATCTGCATTTAGCTACCAGAATAAGATTTTTATGCTTGCATACACTCCTCCCCATGCCTATTCCTATAAATATGGACCCTCAACCAGGCCCCTGGTTAGGTCCATCTCCAGTATATTAACTGATATAAACTGGCACCAGTCTGTACTCACTCCATAGTGACACCTGTCACTAAGAGCGCTTGTGCATGCGCACGGGAGCCCAAATAGAAAACAGATTCACTTTTCTGAATTTAAGTGCCAAATATTATAGGCAAATTCTCAAATCAATTCCATGCGGGGTGGCTGAGGCCGGGTCATAGTGATTGAACGGTAAGTATGTTTTTATAGTGGTTGATAAAACAACAGACCAACCCGCAAGGGGGGGGGGGGGGGTTATTACACCACACAAACATCCATTACCGTTCAATCACTACTTGCTAAACCCGTAGATTTGGTCAGTGCCCCACTTAAAACATTAGGTGGGAGGCGATTTGAGAATGAATCAAACAAAGATAAAAATCAAACCAACCTTATCCAAATGTCAATAACATAACATAATAGTGCATTTAAATCAATCACACCGTGATTATCAAATAAGGAAAACTTGAACTTATCAATTCCATACGGAATTGACTGAAGAGGCAAATAAAAACCAAAATAAACTCTCACCATTTCTTACAGACGCCCAGTCTTAACAAAAATGCCGAGAAGTGCTTGGTAAATGGTCTTCAGCTATTTTAGTTAAAATCGTAATATTACGAAAGAAGGCTGCTGCACTCTGATCTTTCAGATAAAAGGTTGTAAAAGAGGATTCAGATTTTCATCCTGCAACCTGTGTCTTCATCTAAATACGAACCGGCAAAAAGTGCAAAAGAGGAAGCCATTCCTCTAACATCGTGAGCTTTAATATGGGAGATATTAATTTGTTCCGGAGTACCAATCTCGTAACAAAGCTTAATCGTCTCCCAAATCCATCAGGATATCGTAAACTTTGAGACCGGCTTAGTTAACTCTTCCGCATAAGAAAACCATAAAAGGGACGGATCAAATCTTTTGAAATCAGATCGCTGTTTGTACATTCTTAATGCCCTAATAGGACACCAGGAGTTTATATGAAGGCGAAAAAGACGATAATGAGTTTTAAATGATCGGACAAGCAGGAAACCGGTTAGAGTGGGTTTCTGGGATTAAAACTAAACTGTCTCCTGAAAGTATAACTCTCTCCCTTTCAGCAGAAAAAGCATGAATTCTGAACGCCTTCTAGCAGAGGCCGTTAACACTAATAGAAGAGAGGATCAAAATGACGGCCTGCCAGCACTTGAAGAACCAAAGCCAAGTTCCATGAAGGTATAGGCTTAGCTATCGGAGGACGAATATTGCCTAGACCTCTAATAAAAACTATTAAAGGTCTTAGTGTCCTTGAAGATGCCAGAGAAAATCTATATACCCTAACCGAATTAGCTGATAAACGGAAGGAACCAAAGAGATATGCTAAAAAAAGTCTAATACTTGGGGAAAAGAAACAGAATCGGGCACGAGACCTTGGTCTGATCACCATTCTCAAAGAAAATTTAAGTCAACACTTGTAAACTCTGCGGTTCGACTCTCTTCTGGAAAAATCGATAAATACCGGAGATCTTGAAGAAACTTAATTCTTGTAGACTTTATTTTCGATATTCTCCAAACACACAGACTGAAGATTTTTGGGTTTGGATGAAGACAAAGACCTCTTACTTAAGACAGAAAATCCTGGGAGAATGGAAAAAGATGAGAGAAGTCTACCAGGAGATCTAGAAGATCTACAAACCCAATCCTTTTTGGCCAAAAGGAGCTATAAAAGAATCTCGCAGATATGTTCTTTGACATTCTTCAACACTAACAAGAGCGCTAGATAATTGGGTGATTCACTCTTAGAAATTTTGTAAATTGGGTTTCTTTGGAATTTAATTGGGTTATTATACATTATTAGCAAGAGAACTGAAATTAATTGGGTGATTTTCTATTTCAGTACTCATGATGTTAAAAATTAATTGAGTAATTGGCAATTTTTATTGGGTGAAAACGTAAAAACCCTGCTTATCTAGAGCTCTGACATTAACAGAATCTAAATCGTTGGAGGGAACGCATAGACGAACATTCCTGTCCAGGACTGAGACAGGGCATCCACCGCCAGGGCTTGACCGTCCGGAAAAAGAGACATGTAAGATGAGATCTGGGATGTCGCAAACAGATCTACCAGAGGACGATCCATGAGACTGAAAATCGCTTTGACAACTGACCTCGTCAACTGCCACTCTGTGTGGGCGAATTTGCTGGGCCGTGACAGTTGGTCCGCAAGAAAATTCAGACTGCCTGGGACATGAGGAGACACTAGAAGAATCTGATTCTTGCGATACAATAAGAGAAGGTTCCACACTTCTAGACAAAGGAGGGATGACCTTGTACCCACCTGCCTGTTGATATAAGAGACCACTGTCGAATTGTCCGACCAAATCGAGACTTTGAGACCTATCACAAGATCTGACCATGAAAGGAGAGCCTTCTTGACAGCACACAATTCCAGAGTGTTGATATGAGCTGTCGACTCCTCCAGGGACCAAAGACCGGAAACTGACAGTGAGTCCCAGACCGCTCCCCATCCCTCCTGAGAAGCGTCTGTGAAGATAATCACCTGAGGGGAGGACTTTACCAGTGTAAGACCCATCAGAAGCAGAGAACGATCTTTCCAAAAATCTAGATGAGGCATCAAGTGATCTCTGATGGGAATCTGATGGTAAATAGAGTGAATCGACTGCTTCCAAAGGGACATTAAATACATTTGGAAGGGTCTTCTCATCAGCGCCACCCATGGAATAACATTCTCTACACTGACCATCAAACCTATCACTCTTAGCAAAAATCTTGCTCAGACCATGGAAGAAGACAGGATTTCCATTGCCACTGATAAAGCCTCTATTCTTGGATCTGAGGGGAAGACTAGACCCTGGGCCAGATCGAAAGAAACACCTAGATGCGTGAAGATTTGAGAGGGACCTAGGCTTGATTTCTTTAGATTTAAAATCCACCCCAGGTTGCATGCCAGACTGCAAACCTCTGGAAGAATTCCTGAGAGAAAAGAGGAAGACTGCCTTTAGTAACCAATCGTCTATAAAACCGTGTAGATGAATAGAACAACGGTGTAAAATTCCTGCCACGGCTGAGACTAGGCGAGTAAAAAGAAAAGGAGCCATGGTCAGGCCAAAAAGCATGGTGCGAAACTGCCAAACTCAATCTTTATAAGCAAATCTCAGGAATTTTCAGAAGGAAGGAAGAATGAGAACATGAAAGAAGGTGTCCTTATGATCGATGGAAACGACCACATACCCAGATCTAGACTGGAAATGATCTGGGAGATGGACTCCATCTTGACTTGGGAGGAAGAATCATGAAATTTAATTTTTTCAAATAAATCAATGGACTAAAAAGATGATTGAATAGTAACCCGGGTCTACTCTCCAATGGGGAACTTCATCTATTGCCCTCTTGACAATCATGAATTCCAACTCCTCTTCCAAGGCAACCAATTTTCCTGGATTGGATGGATTTGGTGTCCATTGGAAGCAGAGAGAAGAGGAGGATGGCGGATCCAAAACGGTGCATAACCCCAACGTATCTGAGAGATTTAGCCAGGAGTCCTGATTGAGAGCCTGCCAATACTCCCAAAACAGAGACAGGCGCCCTCCTACTGGCACGTTGGGTATAAGACACTGGACCGACTGATCCAAAGGCACAAGAAGAGGGGGAGGGTTGATTAAAGGAAGCGAAAATTGGACTTACCCAGGAATAGTTCACACCTTCAAACTCTCTTTCCTTGATAACCTCTAAAGGAAGAACGACCTCTGGGCCTGGAACTAGGACGACGAGTAAGGGACTGAACCCCCTCTCACCCAAGGAGAGAAAAACTGCCTCCCTTGGGATCTAGAACGGTGAGAGGATACGGAATCAAAACGATCCTCCTCCGCGATCTATCTTGAAGAGTGGAAGATGATCGATTAGAATTATTAATAATCCTAGATGGATAAGCCCCAAATTGGTCTGGATTGAGGCTCTTTCTTCTAGGAGATGAAAAAGGTCTCTTTGCTGAAGAACCCTCTCTTGAGAAGAATTGGAAAAGGAAATCTGAGCCTGAAGCTCCCTAGAGGCCTTCAGGGGCACAGATTCTGCACGAATAAGACTGGAAGCCGATGAAATAAGACTATTCTTCAAAGAATTAGAAATAGGACCTCAGAAACCTTCCTAAACCTTCTCTTAGAAGTAATGAGTCCCAAAGTTCTGCAGACTGAACTGAGAGCACCACGAGAAAGATCCGCCAAGGAACGAAAGACTGTTAAAGGAACCAGAACACCATGTTCTTGAGACCTAATAACAGCTACAGATAACAGAGCAAGGAAATTTGCCGACTTAAGCTGGGATCTGCAAACAGACTCCCATTAAAAAGAACAGTGGAATGATCAATACTGGAAGACTCCTTTAGAGGAAAGAACATCTCAGGGGGGGGGGGGGCCAGAAAGAGACTGAGGAGTAGCAACTTTCAAATAAACTCTTAGGGACCTGAACAGGAGCATCGATTAGTAAGAAAGAGAAAACTCCTTACAGTTAACATCATGGACGAAAAATCCAGCATATCTACTACTAAGTTATCAACAGGGAGAACTTGAGAAGAATCAGATGTAGAAAAAAGACCCGAAAGAAGAAGGGTCAATAGAAAATTCCTCCTTAAGAGGAAGGGAAAGAAGAGGAGATCCATGTGTGTGAGCCATGGACCAGTCTTCCTAAGAGGCTCTGACCGGACAAAACCTCTTCAGATCCCTCGCCCTGACTGACTTGGGAACTGAGGGAAGAGAAGAAAGATTAGGAGAGGAAAAAGAGATGAGAATAGAGGAACCACCTGAGACTGAAGATTCGGCTGCTCTAGAGAAAATAGGAGAACAGGGTCTTCTAGAAGACTCAGGAAAGGATGAAATTTAATAGAAGGAAAAGAATCCAAACCATGATCCTGACTAGAAGACAAGGAAGGATGAAACAGAGAACTGGCAGAAAACCTCGAGAGAATCTAAAAACAAGCCAAAACAAAAGAACGATCGAGAGAAAGATCCCTAACCACAGAAAACAGAGAAATCTAAGCATGATCAACAATTTGAAATTCTAACTCGGGAGAAAGAACACCGGAAACAATCGAATCAAGATGATCAAAAGAAGGAGAGGCAGAAGAGGAAGAAGGACGAAGAGAAGAAATTGGAAGAACAGATGGAGAAGGAGAATGATCTAAGGATCCCTAAGAAGAATCAACAGATGAAGAAAGACGGGAGAATCCTGGAGGAGGAGGAATAGATCATTGAAAAAGAGATGACGAATTAGACACATAACTGGATGAAAAAACCTGGCTGAAAGTGAAGAAGAAATAGATTTAAAATCTGGAGGATGAGAGGAGAAAGAGAAAGGAGGCCACGATGCAGAGAAACTCAAGACAGCATCAGGAAAGAACTCGCCAAAGAAGGAGCAGGAGAAGGAGAAGACAAATCAACCTCAACTACCTGAGATGAAAGGGAAAACCATAATCAGAAACTAAAGAATCATGAGAAAAAAAGAGAATGAGAAATTTCAGAACCAGATCCTACAAAATTCCTATCATCAAACTCAATTACCCCTATTCACTTAAAAAATTCTTCGCATCTAAAGAAGAAACTGAAAATGGAAGCGTAAAATGATGCTCGGATAAATTCTTAGTCTAGGCTAACCGACTATGATGATCGCTATACCGGAAGTTACATCCCAACCGTAAGCGGAAGTCTATAGTCCATCCGGATCTAAACAAACCCCAACCGGAAACAGAAGCACTCCTACAGGAAGAGATAAAAATAAAAAGGGTCCAAAGACCCCGGATATCCAGTATGACCGGAAGCGCTACTAAAACCGGAAACGGAAATAGGAACCGGATCTTGAAGACTCGGATGTCCTGTAAAACCGGAAGACAGACCGGATACGGAATGAACGGATGTAGATCCGTAAAACGGAAGTAACCTCTGACCTGAGGGCCTGAATCCACTACAACTGATCTAAGAATTTGACATTGGCATATAAGTTAAAGACGGGGGCTTCCGCCGCCGCCACCACTGCTTAAGGGTCATGCCTTTTCTTCTTATTTTCAACCTCAAGACTCATGTGGGTTTGACCCGGTGACCTGCTCGAGATCACCTTCGAGAGCTTATTTACTCTAATAATTTGCTCTTTGTTCTTTATTCATCCACTATACCGGAAGTCACGTCCCAACTGGAAGCGGAAGTTGGAAGAGCTTATTAGATCAGAAGAGACGCAGATAACTCGAATCTTGCATACAAAATCCAAACGGATTCAGAATTCGCCGAAGAAGGCCACCCTCCCTCCGTTGCTGATGCATTAGATACATTAGATTAACAAAAGACACAGCTTTATGCTTAACAGCAACAGGGGTGGGGGAAGAACGACCCGAGGGCAGCGCTGTTAAGACGAATAATCCTTAAAGAAAAACTTAAATACGAATGCAGACCACCCTATGCAAAGCCCGCACATCGATGTGGGGTACATGTAGTGCACTTTAAACAGAGATGTCCTCCATACTCCACAGAGTGAACTCACAGATTGAGGATGTGCACTTGATCTATCGGTCCTTTTAACAGACTCTTAAAAACGAAAAAAGATTACGAAAGAAGCATACAGCTTAGAATTTCGTTAAAAGGAGTCTAGAACCATGCAAACGCCTTTCAAAGAAAGGCCAGAAAAGTTCAAATTCAAAAATCCCAAACGACAAGAAAACAATCTTTCATAGCGAAATAAACGTAATTCCCTGTAAAGCATTATATTTTATTTTTTTTAACTGAAAGTGAATAAGGGCTCGCTGGAGTAATAGAGTGTTTTTAGATGATGATGACTTAGGCATATTAAAGTTGTTACCATGAAAACGAAACCCCACGAAAACCGGTAACATTTATATACAGTTATAAAGTTCAATATAACCACGAAATACTTCCAAAAACATAATGTTGGGAGGATAGACTTCATAGTAGGCATATCTTAGCGTGAGGAAGTCCTTCAATAGTAAGCTGACACAGCGCAAAGCTATAAACACTTTCTGATAATATTTAGGCAGTTGCAGAATAATTGAAAAGTGAATCTGTTTCCTATTTGGGCTCCAGTGCGCATGCGCAAGCGCGCTTAGTGACAGGCATCACTATGTAGTGAGTACAGACTGGTGCCAGTCTGTATCAGTTGATATACTGGAGATGGACCTAACCAGTAGCCTGGTGGAGGGTCCATATTAATAGGAATAGGCATGGGGAGGAGTGTATGCAAGCATAAAAATCTTATTCTGGTAGCTAAATGCAGATAATTGATTTAGCAAGTAGTGATTGAACGGCAATGGATGTTTTTGTTGGAATTCCTTGACACCATAACATCAATGTTAGATAAAAACAAGAGGCCCAAGGGGCCTGTGTCGCTCACCTGGAACATTTACAACTCAACTAATCTTTATGGAGTTTTACATCAATCAGTGCCACTTCCAATGACTTTCAGTCAAATGGTTGATTTTGCAAAGGTTCTTTTGAACAATATTTAAGCAAAAATAGAAGACATCAGTACTAACAACAGAAATTGATGACATGCAGTCAAACTTGTATTAAGACACCCCTCAACTGAGAATCAGAAGACACCCTCTTATGGTAGCTGGTTTCTTAACCCTTTAATGGTCATGATTTTTCAGTAAAACAAAACTTTCAGGTTATGTCTACTTGCAGGCCAGGATATGGAGCATTTTGAAAATGTATCACTGGAATGACTGGCTCGATTATCAAGCCAGTCATTCCAGTGCAGTGGTAAATTTTCAAAAATACTTATGCTGGCCTGCAAATCGACATTCCTCAAGGCCACTGCAGAGGCAGGTTTTCGCTGGTTTGACCATTAAAGGGCTTATAAAGTTTCAAATACATTGCTTAATTGCATTTAGCAAATGAAGAAAATAGTCTTTAAGGCAGGTGGTCTCTTAACCCTTTCACCCATAAATCCCGGAAAAAGTATATTCTTTATGATATAAAACTTATTTTGTTGAATATTTTGAAATTAATTTGACGCGAAGCCGTTGTGCCTTAGGCAACATTGGCTTTCCGTTAAACTAATTTAAGAAGGGTTAATACAGATGGTCTTTATAGCAGGTTCAACTGAGTATATTCCAGACCTTCCTTTTAACACGTGTACATCTTGCTGAATGGCCAAGTTCGCGATGCTGCAGTTTATTTAAAAAATAATCTGACTGAGTCATAGCTGACTTAGGCAGCAACAACTTTCAATGAATCAAATACATTTCAAAATATTTTAACAGTATAGGTATCAGAGTACACAATACATATCTTAAATAGTTAGGCAGCAGTTGCAGGGAAAAGGTTAACCTGTTAATTTAGTTTTTATCTATTATGGTAATAAAAGCTGTCATATGTCAATGGATGGTGGAAATAAAACTCCAATTCCACATTAATTAACCATTTAACCATTGAATTTAAGAAAAGTTCAATTTTCTCATAGAAAATGTCTATTTGCAGACCAAGACTATTTTAGAAAATTTACCACTGGAATGACTGGCTCGTTAAAAAGAGTCCGTCATTCCAATGGTAAAATTTACAAAAATAGTCTTCATTTGGTCTGCAAATGGACAATTCTCAAGACCACTGCCGAAGCCGTTTTTGGCTGATATGATGGCTAAAGGGTTAACCGTTTTCCTAACCTACCAAAATAGGTAAGATATTGTGTCCTCTGATATCGATGGCCAGGTGAGCTAATAATAATAAATTGATAAGAAGCGAATCTTATTAACGCATTTAACTGGAAATAATGCGCTAAGCCGTTGCTTAACAGCTGTTGTGTAAGCTGTTGCTGTCAATTGTATAACAGCAACAGCACTGTCTATGACACCAATGGTCTTCAGCAATAGTGTTTACAAACTGTACACCAGCCTTTCTAATACTGGCTTTGTAACAATTAATCTCTAGACATTGGTGTGACAAGGGTTCAATAGTCATGCTGAAAACTGTTGCTGCACTTGACAATAACAGACATCATCAGCAAAACCATTTTCAAAATGTCCGTCACCATGCTACATGCTATCCAACAAAACTTGTGAATAACGCAATACTCAACTAAATTCATTGCTAGAATTAATTGGCTTTAACCCTTTAACCCTCAAATTTATTCAAGACAATTTAAATTTTCTCAAAGAAAATGTCCACTTGCAGACCAAGAGAAGACTATTTTTGAAAATTTATCACTGGAATGACTGGCTCGGTTATCGAGCCAGTCATTCCATTGGTAAATTTTCAAAAAACCGTCTTCTTTTAGTCGGCAAATGGACATTTCTCACGACCACTGCAAAAGCCATTTTTGGCTGATATAGGGTTAATGATGAATTAATTAAATAAATCTTTTAGAATCAGTATGTGAATATGGTACACTTCATCAGCTCACTACCTCACAGGGTATTAATTTCATTTAAATCCTGAGAATTAGAGTTGTGGTTTTAAATTACAAGATTAAATGTTTTCCTATGCTGGCTAAATATCTAAGATTGAAGGAAATGTCAATTTCCCTTTCTCCGAGATCTAACAATACTCACCATTCTGTTACTTCTGATATACAGCTGGCCTTGACAGCGGCTCTAGGATTATAGACTTAGAAAGCTTTACCGACTCCTGGGAACCGGGTACTCGGCTCCCAACTGCCGAGTACCCGTTTACCATAGAGCTCATATTGTTTGCATAGCCACCAAACAAGAGAAAACTATGGCTTGCCTCCGTGGGGCTGGGAGGCTGGGTCCGTAACAGAATGGTGAGTATTGTTAGATCTCGGAGAAAGGGAAATTGACATTTCCTGCATTCTCCTTCGATCAATACTCACCATTCTGTTACTTCTGATATACACCAGATTTGATCAGTAACCTGGTGGGAAGGGGCAAGCCATACATGCTAATTTTGCCCCTTGGAGAAAGATTTTAGACTTCAAACTTGACTAACGGAGACCTAAAAGGACCGTCAAGTTCACGGAACCGAATCACATTCGCGTCACAGCTTCCCCCCCCCCCCCCCTTTTTCCTCCTAAGAAAAGGGAGAGAACTAACGAACATGTATCTCGCCTGAAACACAAATATGCCAAGAGGGTTAACTGCTCCCTGCATATCGCTTGTATTAGCCTGGGAATGAGCATGAATATATAAGATGAATGAACATGATACATATACATAATACAAAAAACTCTCACTTGTTGAATTACCTTATGATAACAGGACTTCAGACGTACCGCCTACAACCATTCACCGGTTCGGCCATCAGTGACACAATCTGGTTGACATCCTCTCGCTTGACCATGCCTGCTTTAGGTTCTTTTCTTACCGAAGTGAAAAAAGGGTGAAGAGCAGTGTGGTCACTAACTATCGTTTCAAAACAGCTAAAGCGAGTGGATTGGCTGAGTCTGACACATCCCTCATATAGTAATCCGTAAATGAGGACTCACAGTGCCATTGTGCAACGGCCATGATGTCCTTTAACGGAACACCATTGTCGAGGCGGCTATTCCTCTGACATTGTGTGCCCTTACGCCTTGCACCTGGTGCCCAGTCGCCATCTCGTGAGTAGTCTGAATGCATTCGACCACCCAACGAGAGATAGTATCCATGGATGCGGCGCCATAAGGCTTTTTATGGCAGATCCACAGATGTCTATCGTTCGACCGTAACGAGTCAGTCCGTTTCTTGTACTTAGTCAAAGCACGGACCGGGCACCAGACACTGGCATCACGATCGAACCTAGTTAACTTCGGTATAATGATCGGTTTGCCGGGATATCTCAGAGTGATTCTTTGACATAAACTCTGCTCTTGGCAGAAGACGCAGACCTTCTCCAGAAACAATAAATCGGTCCCTCTCTGCCGAAAGCGCATGGATCTCACTGCGCCTTCTAGCTGAGGAAGCTGCCAATAGAAAGACCGCCTTTAGAGTCAAATGCTTTAGACTAGCCGAACGCAACGGTTCGAAAGCGTGCTTGGCCAGTACATTAAGCACTAAAGATAGACTCCAGGCTGGAATGACTACCGGTTGACTCGGTCGGAGATTGCTCATTCCCTTCAACATCACATTTAACTGGGCCACCTCTGGACTATCCCTGTTGGCTAGACAAGGGATAACTGATGCCAAAGCTGACTTGTATCCAGCAACTGTGACGGGAGCTAGTCCTGAAAAGAACAGCTCACAGAGAAAGTCTGCTATTTGCTGAATAGTGGATTGAAAGGTATCAATACCCTTTTCTTCACACCAGTCTGCAAATCTGTTAACCTTGTTGTTATATGACTTGAAGGTTGACCTCCTTCTCGCAGCCGCGATGAAATCAGCAGCCTGTCGAGAAAAGCCTTCCGATGTGGAACGTTGTTTGAAAACATCCACGCAGTCAATCTGAACATTTCGGGACGCTCGTGTAGGAAGCATGCCTTGGCCTGGGAGATTATGTTCGGAATCTCGGGCAACTGCACAGGATTTTCGACCAACAGATCCAGAAGATCCGTGAACCACGCCCTGCTCGGCCAATACGGCGCTATTAGCAGGACCAGACACGGTTCCTCCCTGATCTTCACCAATACCTTCGGTAGAAGAATGGTGGGTGGGTACGCGTAAGCGTGCATCCCTCTCCAGCTTATCGCCAGAGCGTCTGTATCGACGGCATTTGGATCTGGAATCGGGGAGACATATGTCATGATTTGAGCATTTTCCTTTGTGGCGAACAAGTCCACGTTGGGTTTGCCCCAATGCTCGAAGATCCGTCGCAGAACCGGAGGGTTGAGGGACCATTCTGTTGGCAGGATTCTCTGTCTGCGAGACAAAGCATCCGCCAGAATGTTCAATCGGCCAGGAATATGAGCTGCTTTCAAAACAACCGAGTAATTCCTGCACCATTGAATCAAGTGCCACACCCTGATACACAGAGTGGGCGAACTGGTCCCGCCTTGGCGATTTATATATGATACTACTGTCGAATTGTCCGACAGTATCAATATCACCTTGCACCTGATCATCGGAAGGAACTCTTCCAACGCCAGTTCCACTGCTATCATTTCCAACAGATTGATATGCAGCTGACTCTCCGGGAGAGTCCATGTGCCCGAGACCTGGTGTTCTCCCAGGCAGGCACCCCACCCTTCCAGCGATGCATCCGTGTAGACGGACAGCTGGGGGTGGGGTATGTGCAGCGAAACCCCTAATAGGAGATTCTGACGCTGTTTCCACCATAGAAGATGCGATATTATCGGCCCAAAAACTGGCACCAGTTTTGACAGGGGTTCTGTTCTCTGTTTCCACAGAGACATCAGATACAACTGGATAGGCCTTCGCATTAGAGCAGCGTACGGGATAACCTGCTCCATGGAGACCATCATGCCCAGCATCTGAAGGAACCGCCTCGCCTGAATGTGGTTTCCCACTCGAAAACTCTTGAGGATGGCTAACAGAGACACCACTCTGGGCTCTGACGGGTAAACCCTGCCCTCCTCGAGGGCATCCCCAAATAAACGAAATGTTGAGTGGGCGTCAACTCGGATTTCTCCTCTTTGACTATCCAGCCTAGATCTGAAAGCAACTTCAGAGTCAGAGCAGTATCCACGTTCAACCTGGCTGCCGAGTCTGCCTTGAGCAGCCAGTCGTCTATGTAGGTGTGTAGCGCCACGTTCTCTTTTCTGAGAAACGCTGTCACCGCAAGGACCACTCTTGTGAAAACCCTCGGAGCCGTCGACAGGCCAAACGGGAGAACTGTAAACTCCCATACTTGATTCTGAAACGCAAATCTCAGAAACCTGTGCCAACTCCGATTCATAGGAATGTGGAAATATGCATCTTTCAGATCGATCCATACACACCACATTCCTTTCCTCAATCCCGCCATTACCGACCTCGGCATTTCCATCTGGAACCGAGGCGTATGGATAAACCAATTTAATGGCCTGAGATTGAGTATGGGTCTCCATCCCCCTGTGCTCTTGGGGACAAGGAACATGTTTGAATAGAAGCCTGGAGTGTTTCGGTTTGCTGGTTTTATTACTCCCTTCAGAAGCAAACCCGACACTTCCTTTTGAACGGCTTCTAACTTGTCTGGCTCCCTTGGTACGGGTGTCCAGACAGGTGCCAAAGACAGATTTTGTGGTGGAAAGTCCCACCGCTCCGGCATGTAACCCTGGGATAACCATCCCAGGACCAGACTGTCTGACGTCACACCTCGCCAGGCCTCGACGAAACGCATGAGCCTTCCACCCACCATAGACGCCTCGACGTCTAACGGGGTTGTCCGGCTCGCAGTCCGCCACCACCCCCCACCCCTCTTTCTTAACGAGAGAGAGAGAGAGAACCATTTCGTTCTAGGCACGACGGGTATAACTGGCACCGCTGTTCCTGTCGCACAGGCGCGGTCCAGGCGGATATGAAGGGAGCTTTCGTACCCTCAGGTACGCTTCGGCCCCTTCTGTCCGCCCTATGAGGCCTTACCCTTACCCTTCCCCTTACCCTTCCCCTTCCCGCCTCTAGGGCGTCAGGAGCAACATTGGGGAGGGTAGGCGCCTCTACAACCTTCCTGGGCTTCTTCGCCGGCGGCGGCTCCGAAAACCCAGCTGAAGCAGAAGTCGCAACAGGCCTAGCTTTCGCCTTGCCCTTATGCTTCTTCTGCTTCTTTGAAGGTTGTCCCGTTAGCGGTTTCCCCACAGCCCCTAGTGCGTGCGCTTGCCGCACTAGCTCTAGCTGTAGGTTTACCGCTAACCGATTCTGCGCGATACTGGCGGTATCCTCTAAGATGGCCCGCGCTTGGCCACCGAAGATGCTAGGCCCTGTCAGGGCGTCCCAAGAAGACGCTCCCTGACTGCCGTAGCCAGACGCATAAGGTCAATGACCATTTGCCTCCTGGATTTCGTCACTCGCGCTTGCACCCTTGCCAATGCGTCCATCGACAGCACCAGGCCGTCATTGACATATGAAAGCGCCACAGGTGGCACAGGGTGGCCTGCCCCCGCTTCAGCCCACACCGACTGAAGGAGACGATAAGAGTGGTTGACAGCGCTCATCGCTGCCCTCACACCCTCATCGCATGGAGCCCTCAGTACCCATCGGTCATCCTCCGTGACCGACGGGACTACACCATACCTGTAGTATTCCCCCCGCCGAATACGACATCTTGCCCGCACCTCCCTGGAGGCCGCAGGCAGCTGACCCTTGGTCATCAGTTGTTTGCTATAAATAGCATCCAACAAATCTATGAACCGTGGATCCAGTCCCACTGACTGGATCCGGGCCGCGGGCAAAATCCCCGTCCTGATCGACGCAACCGACGGACGGGGCGCATCTTCATCGGCCGTGGCCGAAACCACAGACGGGTCAACCCTGGCTAGCCACGCCAGAACTTCACGGGCCGCAGCAACCTCTCCTCCTCGGCCTCCTCGTCTTCAGACTCTGAAGAGTCGTCACTAGACGAGTCAACCGTGGAACCGTCCTGGCGGACGGCTCCCACACCTGACGGACCGGCCACCGCTACTGGACCACCCGGAGGTGGCCGCAGAGAAACAGAACCCGTCTGGCCAAAGCCAGACAGGACTGCCAGGGGGCCGTACGAGACGGCCCCCTCGGTAACCCGTCCAGAATCCTGTCCGAGGACAGGATCCGTACCAGGCATGGGGAGAAACTGGCCCCCATCCTTTGGTAGCAGGGACGACACCAGCGTGGGCAGAACGCTATGCAGAAAACCCTGCATAGCTGGACCAAACCACGCCGACGGTGCCATCTCCGCCACCTCCAGCTGGGGACGTGGAGCACCCCCACCGGCAGAACCGGGCGCTCCACGATTTACTCTCGGACCGCCTGACCCCGCGTCAGACCCAGCCAAGTCCTTCTGGGCAAGGAACTTAACCATCATCTCAACGGACCACACTGCACAAACATTACACCTATGATCAATATTACACAGGGAACACCTAAAACAGACATGGTCCTTGAACACGACACGGACAAACTTATGGCATTCGTCACATGATGGCGGGGCTGGCTTGGCCTATAACATAAGCACAAACCTACAATAAACAAGTGGAACGAGACCCGGATGGAAGGCAGACAATTAATTTTCAAATAATTTGACTCATAAATTAACTGTAACCCTCCCGCACCCCACCCCGCCACGTTACAACAACGATCGCATTGATTATGACGACAAGAACGAGGCGGGCACTAAACACACCCATAATAGATCCTCCAGGATGTGTAACGGCTCCAGGAATCATATCGCATAGCATTCGGGGTATATTTACTAATGAATATAAATTATACTCCTAACGAAAGCAGCACGATATGTGAAGAAAACAACAAAATGTATAACAAACTGCTGTATCACACGGTAAAACCGCAGACCACGCATCTACTCAAGAATTTTGAAACCACCGATCATTGCAAACCGATCGTGATCGCACGTAAACTTGATCATTCTAAAGTTTCCGGTACCATTTTTAGTACGCAGCACCCAGAACAAGATGCGCGAATTAATGAACAAATTTTTCTTCACATAAACATCCGAGCGACCGGGTGTGACGTCACCCGCTCGGATCCTACGGAGAACGACGTCAGCTGATATTCGTGTTAGAAATACCGTAGCATAACACCTATTTTCATATCTGCCGATCGCCTGTTGGGGGTTAAAGAAGGCGATCGTCTGGCATATATCGTTGTTAGCACACGTCCCAGATTCTATGGGGTCAGAAATTGGAACATGCGACACAGCGAAATTTAGAAACCTAAGTCTTTTAACTATGGATAATAAAGAATGATACAACCTGGTTATCTTCGGCGGTATTCTCCATAGTATCATTTAGTTAATCCTTTCACGAACACACAAACTATCACAGATTAAAGACTTAGATTTTCTTTCACAAAAAACACTAAAATCCTCAATGCAGAAAGCATGTATTGCTCTTGTTGCTATGCAAACAAGAATGAGCTCTATGGTAAACGGGTACTCGGCAGTTGGGAGCCGAGTACACGGTTCCCAGGAGTCGGTAAAGCTTTCTAAGTCTATAATCCTAGAGCCGCTGTCAAGGCCAGCTGTATATCAGAAGTAACAGAATGGTGAGTATTGATCGAAGGAGAAATGTATTGTGTGTGCTGACATATATGACTTTGAACATTTTGATATTTATTTGACAGAAAGTTGTTGCATTCTAAGGCAGCAATGACTTTCAGTCAAATTATTATTTTGAACTAGAGAACAACTGCTGCTAAGTGAGTTTTGTCACTCTGTCAAATGATTACAAGGGTTTTAGAATGCAGTTAAACATGCTATAAAGACCACCTGTACTAAATGCCAATTTTACTACATGCCGCCAAGCCGTTTATCTGATAGATTCAGAAATGGCATGGTTGAAATCAGCATACTCATAACCCAGTACTGAACAAATTTTTGCTTCAAAATCCATCAAATAAAAAAATCCAATATGGCCACCAAACATGCTGTATTTTGATTGGCCCACTGCGGCCATGTTTTTTTAATGGATCAACTTCCCTTGAATAAACTTTAATGGCCCTTAATCCCTAATTAGATCTGCCAAATTTCGATCCCTTCAGCGGTTCTGGAGAAGCTGTTTTGGCTAAAACTAGGTCAACCAAAATGGCCGCCAAACCATTTGACCAATCAAGTTCCTTAACTTGGTTCAGCTCTTGCCATAGATCATATTTCATGGGGTTTGTTTAAATCCACCAAGCGGTTTCTGAGAAGATTTTTAAAGACGTTTTAAAAAATCGGCCAAAAATCAAGATGGCCACTTGCCAAATTGGCCGATCGGCTTCCTTTGAACAAATTTGAATCTCTACAACCTAAGGATGCTTCCTGCCAAATTTAATTGAAATCGTCCCATAAGTTCTCGAAAAGTAGACATTTTAAATTTCCCATTGCTTTAGTATGGGAGCTTTTGGCGGGAAAATGATCCAAGATGGCCACCAAACCGTTTATCCGACAGCTTTGAAAATTGTAAATTTGTGATCAGAATACCCAAAAAACCTATATAAAACCAATTTCAGCCTCAAAATCCATCAAATAAAAAAATCCAATATGGCCACCAAACATACTGTATTTTGATTGGCCGACTGCAACATGTTTTTTGACGGATTAACTTCCCTTGAACAAACTTTAATGACCTTTAGTCCCTAATCATATCTGCCAAATTTCGGCCTGATCCCTTCAGCGGTTCTGGAGAAGTCATTTTCGCTAAAACTAGGTCAACCAAAATGGCCGCTGAACCATTTGGCTAATCAAGTTCCCTTGAACAAACTTCATTCAGCTGTTGCCCTAGATCATATTTCATGGGATTTGCTTCAATCCACCAAGCGGTTTCGGAAAAGATTTTTAAAGACATTTCATAAAATCGGCCGAAATCCAAATTGGCCGCTCGACTTCGTTTGAACAAACTTGGATCCCTATGCCTTAAGGATACTTCCTGCCAAAGATAACTTATGTCGGCCTAGTGGTTCTTGAGAAGAAGTCGTTTAAAGGAAAAAGTTGATGGACGGACAGACGGACGGACGGACGGACGGACGGTCGCCATGGCATAAGCTCACTTGGCCATTCTGGCCAGGTGAGCTAATGAAGAATGTTAGATAAAAATGAAGCTGTAGATATAATCTAGCTAGACTTTAAAAAGGCTTTCAATAGCGTTCCGTATAGATTACTTTCAAAACTTAAATCATATTGTATAGGCGAGAACATTATAAAATGAATTGAAAGCTTCTTAACCAATCGAACTCAGAAGCTCTATATAAATGATCTACCAGCTAACCAACCAACGAATGTAAGCTTTTTGGAAAGTATAAAAGGAAGACACAAACTGTGTATTGGTATCCAGACTCAAACTTGCACACAAGTTCGCGTCAGGACAAACTAAGCAGAACCAAGCTTCTCTAAACAACGAATGTAAGATGTTCGCCGATGATTCAAAGGTGTTTGGAAATCCTTTATTATCAGATCTGCAAGAAGATTAGCAATTTACTTACAACCCAGAAAAAAATACATGTTCTACCATTAGGTACAAACAATTCAGGCCGATGATACAATACATTAGGAAATAGCTTAAGCTGCCCAATTACGCCCACTGATTGTGAAAAGGATTTGGGGGTTTACATCGATAGCAAACTATCAATTTGATACACATATAAATACTATAATTAAAAAAGCAAATTCTCTTTTGGCTGTAATCAAACGAATTATAACACACATACAACCAGCCACATTCAATTTACTGTATAGATCACTTGTGAGACCTGTCTTGGAATATTGCAATGCTGTATGGTCTCCCAAATACAAAGATAACAGGTTGTTTCGCCCCTGGGTTGGTTCGCCCTGGGTCTTTTCGCACCGGGTCGATTCGCCCCGTGTAGTGGGTCATTTCGCACCTATAGATTTTTTGGCTACAAGGGGTGTGGTGGAGGAAGCTATTGTTAATGTGCGGTAGTTTGATGAATTGCGTGCATTGATTAATTGGCCTATTGTATAATCTTTATAAAAATTAGTTCATATTGCGTGTGACTATTTTATAAAAAATTAGTTCATATTGTGTCACTATTACTAGGCATCCTTTAATATTCCGATGATGCCGGTGGTGGAGAATTCAACTAAAGCATTTTATGATGCGCTGACATTTAATAATAACTAATAATATGACGTCATAGTAGTTCATGCGTGCGTGCATAGGGATAAATGAAATTCCTTATAATGCACTAGGTTTAATTTGATAAGGGCTCTTGGAGAACGTTAGAGAATTAATATGATGATGATGATTTAGGCTTTGTAAATAAGTTACCACGAAACGAGAACGACCTTTCACGAAAACCGGTAACAATATATACATAGTTATAGAATACAATATAACCATGAATATACTTCCTAAACGTAACTTATGGAGGATTGACTTCATAGTAGGCATATTGTTTAATAATATGAAGAACAATAAGTGTAGCAAAGCACTAAAAACTCTTAGAGAATATTTGTAGCAGTTGTTCTGCAAGCAGAATAATTGAAAAGTGAATCCGTTTCCTATTTGGGCTCCAGTGCGCATGCGCAAGCGCGCTTAGTGACAGGCATCACTATGGGGTGAGCATAGACTGGTGCCAGTCTATATCAGTCAGTATGCTGGAGATGGACTTAGCCAGTAGCCTGGTTAAGGGTCCATATTAATAGGAATAGGCATGGGGAGGTGTGTATGCAAGCATAAAAATCTTATTCCGATAACTAAATGCAGATAATTGATTTAGCAAGTAGTGATTGAACGGTAATGGATGTTTTTGTGGTGTAATAACAACCCGAGGATTTTTCGTACTCTTGTTCTTTCCTGTCAATGATGATTTTGAACCCCTGAAACAGTGAAGATCAGCAAGCCTTAAAACACTCTTTGATTTGAATAATCGATTCCTAGGAACAGTCAGTTCCGACGTTTCCCCTTCAACAATATCAGGAGATGAAACGTTGGAAGCTGACCGGTCCAGGATCATTTTGTTAATCCTGCCATCAATTGACGCATCTATGTTGCTCACTTGTTTCTGCAGGACTTCCATTGATAAAACAATCCTTTCAAGGATGGATGAATCAAGTGAGGGCTCGGGTTTGGCCTTTATTTTAATCGCAGACCCTAAAGGAGAAGTATTCCCTTTAGAGTAATCAGGTGTGTTAGGTTTGAAAAAGGCAAGCCTAGAGGCCTGGGACCATGAGCTGCAAATAAGACAGGATGACTCAATAGAGCACGAAGTGCATTTAAGGCACAAATGGCCAGAATGTTCTGTCTTGATGAATCTATGGCAGCTGGTGTTAGGTCATCTAATAGAATAAAGAGCAATCTCCTTTTCCTTAGACTTGACTTTACTCTTCTTCAGGGATGGCAAGTTTTGGACACTAGTGGTTTAAACCGCGGTTTAAACCATGGTTTAAACCGTCCGCCCAAAATAGGTTTTGGACACCTTAAATTGTCCAAAACTGTCCAAAACCTAAAATATTGGTATAAAAAATATTTTTCTGAAATGTAATTTTCTTAAAACAACTATATAGCATTTAGACACATACAGGTACATGTACATATTGATGGATGGTTATCTACATGTATTTTTGGATACTTTATTGCTATATAATAATAATAATAATAATCTAAAAGGACACATATGATTTCAATAAATTAGGAGTGTTATTTGCTTCTTTCTATAATCCATGGGTTAATTTTTTTCAACTTTTGTTTGTCTTAAATGTTTTAACTCTGTATATTTCGACCAGTTGTGTTAAACCCACAGAAACCCTATTTAATCAATAATGTAAACATATTAGACTACCTATGTACAGCTAGATGTTTATATTATTGAGAACTGTCTCTGTGTCTAAATCTATTTCTTGCAAAATGTTCATGGCCTATGGAAGAATCTTAAACTCATAGAGAAAATATAGTCTGCTAAGATGTTGTTTCAACAATTAACTGATGACCCTTGCTCGCTAAGGCTATTTTAGAATGCACTACTCAGTACACACATTAGCTATGTTTACATAAGATCTTATGCAAATTTGGGATTAAGGCATTAAGCTGATAGAATATAAATTAGATTCTTCATGTTTTCATCTATCCTCAGTTAATGCTAGATATCAATTAGACAATTAGTAAAAAGATATCCTTGTGCTACATTAATCTTTGAATTCTTCTGTTGTCCTGAATATTTATGTGTTGATGGTATTTGAAATAGTTAATATGTATTTCAAAGGTGGTAGGCCTAAGGATCCAATTTGGAAGCACTTTTTGGAAGTTAAGATTAATGGCAAACAAATGGCTAAGTGTAGAGAGTGTGAGTACACAGTTGTCAACAAGGTAGCAAGGATGAAAATACACTATGAGAAGCATGAGAAGTCTACTGAAAGTCCTGTTGAACAGGCTGATACAGACAGTGCAGACACACATATCAGCAAAGACACCATGATTTTGAAGGTAAATAAAATTAATGCTTAACCCCTTGCCCTCTAATGTCAATAATTAAAAATTCTATATTTTATTGTGACTATACCAAGGAAACTGGTTTTCATTTTTCAACAATTTTGTTGGGCGATGACAAATTTGTTGAAAATAAAAAAACAGTATCTCTTAATTTTATTTGAAAAATGTTTTTTGTTGACATTGGAGTGCTAGGAGTCCAATATATCTAATACATGCCTTAACCCTTTCACCGATGAATTCCTCAGCTATCATTTTCAAGGACACTATGCAGGAAAACTGCAGAATATTTTGACCGCATAGGGGTTATCAACAGGATGTCTCACCTTTAGTTCAGATACCTGAGTTAATTATTCTCTTTGCCATGCTAGTAATAGAGCCAGGTCTGATAATCTCTGATAACCACAATCACATTCTGAGCCTCTTTACAATTCAATGGTATAGGTGTGATAATTGGCCTGTGAGGGCGCTGGCTTAAGATTAGAAATAACACACAATGATCTGCTTAACCCTATACTTTCTGCAACCCAGGGTTTTCAGAAATACTCTTGCCTGAATACCTTTACTACAGTAATATTATGAAAACAATTTGGCATAGCACACTAATTAAACCTAATTAAGCCTTTTAAGTTTTAATTGTATGTATTTGATAAAAATGTAATAATAACTCATATAATAAATGGATTTGTTTAATATAGTGCTTTTGATGCAATCTCTGATTTCTTGTTATTTTTTAATAGGATTATGATGCATAAGAGTATGGTGATATGTCCAACATAGTTTTGGACCATTTTGGACAGTTTTGGACTGGTTTAAACCATTTAAGACAGGTTTTAGACAGGTTTTGGACAATGTCTGCTCAAAGTTAGTTTTGGACTGTCCAAAACCCAACCCTGCTCTTCTTCAGAGACTTTTTCAAATCTGAATCGTAAAAGAGAAAGATTTGATCGGGTATAGTCCCGAAGATAAAAAAAGGATCAGACAGTGCTGAACCCAATAAATAATAGAGACCAAACTAGTCTCTAATTTATTTAATATTGGTTTTTCTTTAAGAGAGTATGTTATGAGATATCATGGATTTCATGCTCAATTGCTAACCAAGCATGTACATAGGTAACTTAAACAAGCTACTGTAAGGAAGAAGCAATTATAGACAATAACTATGTCTAAAACACTCTGGGTGTAAAAAACCAAAACTGGTAACACGCCTACCACGAAAATAGAAATGATCAATAAAATCAATATTTATTAAAAAGACCTACAACCACTTATCTTAGGTCTTTTCTTTTTGTCTGACATCTTGTTGATCCTTTGAACGCTTGAAATAATCCCACAGCAGTATTGAAGAGTTTAAAACTTTTTTAAAACTGGCTATAAAATTTTTCACTACCCCTTCCTTCACTAGTAGGAAAAGGAATGAAGACTTGGTTGCTACAACAAAGTCATGTGATGTTTGTCAGCCAATGAGATGATCATTGTGCCCTATGACTCATTCAGTGGCTCTGGGTTATGTATTAACCCTCTTTCTACCTCATTCTGAGATATAGCATTCAAGCGAATTGCTATGGATCTCATCATTGGAGAGAGTATGGAGATTCCTGAAGAAGCCTTCAGTCACTCTGTAACCACTATACACAGCAAACATTGGCTGTAAAAATTTCATCCTACTACGCTTCCCTTCAGAGAAGGAAAGAGCAATAGTAATGCAAGGAGGTAGGTTGTAATGTAGTAATAACTCTGTATTAGAAGCCCACCCCCTAACTCAGCAGATTGTATAGGAAAATTTGTAAGAATAACGTGTATAATAATAACAATCGTGTCACAGGGTGTGTCTACTTCAGACCGATCTCTGCCCTGATACATTTCCGGCCCCTCTAGAAGTCAATACAGGTCTCGGATTTGTAAATCTCGACCACATATTAGATTAATACTAATAGTAGGCCACGCATGTTCAAGATATAATAAAGTTTATTCCACACTTTTGTAGTCAAAATGCGCTTAAAACAGTCTTGGCATGATTAAATAAATAGCTTCCTTATAACTATATTTCAAGACCAAATTTATGTACCAAATAAGTACGGGAGAAAATGTGCATCAATTTTGTAACGCTGATCAACATTAAATGATCCAAATTGAATTATTACGAACGACAATATAGCCATCTTCTTAAGTACCCGTTATTCAGATCAGTATAATACTCAGTTCCTATCACGCAATGATAATATATAGAAATTCCCGAGTTCCGAGTCCCCGATACCAGAACATTTATATCCGAGTACTCGCTCTAAAATAAACTCTTCAATTGGAGGCAAATCACGTGATTTGTATTTTTTGCGACGCCATTTTATATCAAATTGTGGATTAATTTTGATGCAACAAACGACCTTTATTAAAGGATACGCAATATTTAGGCGCTCAAATCAAATAATGACACTTCCCCAGTGATGGTTTGAGGTATACATTAAACATAGGCGTAGGCGGTGAGAATTTTTACGGGAGAAAATGCGTTAATTTCCATGGTATCAGTTTTAGAACTTTTTGGGAAAAACGTTAGCGCATAGCTATTCAGAGAATGGGGAACGCGGGATAAGTGTGTGTGATTACAACAACAATGACAAATAGCGACCAAGTGAACAAGCTTTATTCATCTAAAACTAATGATGAGTCAATACAAACAAATCAGTTATTTATTTAGTTTAATTAATCATTCACACATTCAGCTGATAGTCGGATGTTTGTTTCCATGATTGGTAACGCGAGCAGAGATTCACAAGCGTAAAAGTGTCTTGACAAAAATTTCAACATGGCGATTATACGATTATTTCATTTTATAATCGTCCACAATCATTTAGAATTATATAATTGCGATTAATCGAATAATCGAAAAATCGTGCAACCCTAGTACCATCATGGGCCATTTATAAAATGACGATCCGCACCAATAATGACGTTGAAGGTAAATTGCTAAAGATATTTTCTACATGTAGAAGTATAATTTCTTCTCACGTTTCATATATTATGTGTAATAAGTTTCCCTGTGGTGCTTGTCTTGTCTTGTAAAGCGAGACACTGGCGTTACCTATTCGTTGTCGCCTGTCGGTGTGTCATTTGGGGTTTTTTTCAATGGCCTTACTAGTTAACCATTTAATGACTAAATTTATTCAAAAAATTTAAATATTTACTTATTGAATGTCCATTTGCAGGCCAAGAGCAGACTATTTTTGAAAATTTGCAACTGGAATGACTGGCTCGGTTATCGAACCAGTCATTCCAGTGGTAAAATTTCAGAAAAAATCTCTTGTCCTGCAAATGGACATTCCCCAAGATCACTACAGAGGCCAGTTTTGGCCGGCTTCGTCGTGAAAGGGTTAACAGTGACTGTATTGAAACTTTAGTACTTTACAGACATGTTCTATACATTGTATATGATGCGATCGCTGCCCTTACTATGTTTTTACGGGCGTCTTTCCTTCATGATTTTGGACTTTTAATTAATTTCCCTTTTTGCATTAAAGATCTTATGCATCATAGCCAAAATAAGCATATTTTTTATGTTACCTCCACTAGATTAGAACCCAGTACGGCCAGTAAAGGCAGTAATTCAATTAAAATGGCGTTGCTTGGTGCATCCAACATTTACCGTATTTTTTCCAGGAGTCACATAGTTCTGAAGAGCTGAAATCTTTGTCTTTTGAATATTTAGAAACTAATTTGACTTGGAGCTGTTGTTGCATAAGTAAGCTATAATCGATGCCAATGATGTGTAATTTCATAATAGTCAAACAGCTTAACCGCGTCGGATTGTCAGGAAATATAGATATCTACGTAAAATAGAATTTAATTTTTTTGTAAAAAATTTTAATTTGCTATTTTTAATTTAATTTCACGGTGGCATCACGGGATGAACTCGAAAGCAGGACAAGCCGGCCTGCCATTTTACCAACTTGTTCCATTACTCCAACGAGAGGCAGAGATGGTCGAGAGGAACATTCTGGCAAATGACCTGGAGCGCGACAACACACGGTACACACGGCTGGACGAGAAACCGCATGATGCCTGGGACAAATATATGAACAAGACACTCACGATGACACATTTCTTGAAGCCCTGTGGAAATCTCTATGGACCAAATGAAGAGGCATATGGCCATCAAAATAGCATTCACCATGACCCATCATACACCACAAATTTATTAATTAGTCAATGGTAAACGTATGTTATGAACATGCTGCTGCTGCTTCTTCTTCTTCTTCTACTACTACTACTAAAATAACCTGAACTATGTAGCCTACTATGTAAACAACAATTTGGAAAAAACATATATTTTAATAAAATAAAATATTTTATTACAATTTATCCTTTTGTATTATTTGTGTTGCCACTGAATGATGAGCGATGAAACTAGATCATGATGTTTGCGTTTCTAGTACGCACAACAAGGAAATAGAAGTCACATGCTCAATAGAGGAATCCAGTTTATCGATCAATCATATGACGTCATAGGCAGCAATAGCACCCTGTCAAACTATCTAACTGAAAGTTGTTGCTGTGACAAACTTACTATACAGCTCAATATTCTTACAAAAAGCTGTGGCACGACGACGAGAATGGCACCACCCCTCACTCAAAAACAATGATTTAATCCTTTCCTCATGGAATCAGCAAAAACTGGCCTCGATAGCGGGCCTGATGAATGTCCATTTGCAGACATTTTGGAAAATCTAAATCTTGACTGACTGGCTCGATAACCCAGCCAGTCATTCTGTAAAATTAGTCAAATTTACAGTTTTTGCCGAAGTCCGTGGGTGTAGCAAGCCACAATCATGTCAAGAAATCGACAGACAGGCAGGATAGAGTTGAATGATGATCATAATGATGAATGACTGATGCCGAGTGAGCGCTCACGGAAACTGGTTCTTTGTTCATCCTATTCCAACTGAAATTCTCTGTTGTCCTCTAGACCATGTAATAAGATGTCTCCTCAAGAGAATTACTAAACTAGACTGCCTAAACCTATCCATCCTCGTGATATTGTTGTATATCCATGCAAAGAAAACGTGCAAAACGAGCTGTGAACTGCTGTCAATCACGTTAGAAATGTAACAGGAAGTTGCTTGGTTAAGTCTAAAAGTCAGATCCATAAAAGTTTGTGTGAAATACAACTAAATAAATATTGCTGGTTTATGATTATGTTAACAAATTCCCTATCTTTTATTTTATTGTTAGAATCACAGGACTTAAAATTCTTTTTTTATACATATATACAAATTTAAACTGACTGATTATAATTGAAGTGTGCCTTTCTCTAGCAAGCCTAGAAGGACTAGAGAAGACGATCCCTTCTTTGTGAGACAATCCGCAATCTGAGTCTTAGAAGAACTTGTTTTGAATTCATCAACTGTTTGATTCCACTTATTTCTATTCGTAAACGTTTTTCTGACACATGATTATTAGAATGCACTGTCTGGTGTAAAGAGTGGTTATCTGTTATACATTCCAAAGGTAACAAAGTTGGACAAGCATGTCCCAGAGTAATCTCAGTGTACAGAAACGCTAAGAATATAGCTTCATCAACTGCCTCTGACATGGCCAGCGCTTCTGCAGCTAATGTACTTCGTACAACTCTTCTAACTTTTTTAGATTGCCATGATACTAATGAAAATTTACCATTATCGCCTACGAGAAATACTAAGTAACCTCCTTGGCTACCTCCATCTGGAAGATTACCCAAAGAAGCATCACTGAAGACTAAGAGCTTTAATGAATCACTTTTTCCTAAGTGTTGAAATTTCAAATTAACATTTTCAGATTTAATTTTCTTAATGACCTTGTTAACTTCAACTAAGTCCTTAACTTTGGCTTGATTAAACGATGACGCTAACAAACTGGCATCAAACATCACATCAGGTCGTGTTTGACTTGCTATCCACATTATTTGACCTATTTTTGATCGCATAGCATTACTTTCCAACACAGTCAATGAGGATTCTTTGTCAATTGCTCGATGCTTGGTTAATTCAATAGGTTCAAGAGACTTGATATAATGATGCTGATCCAGTGTAATTTTGTTTTCATCTGAAGTTAGATTAAGACCAACATATTTGAAAGTGTCTATCTCTTCACGGCCTACATTCAATTTTTTCCTAATCCGCTCAATAAAATTCTGCTCAAAATTATCACTTCCAGACCAGATGAAATCATCAACATGACTTGCTAATAAACCTTTGAGTCCATCTTTATCAACCCAATAAAACACAGCAGGGTCAACTGTTGAAACTTGTGAACCACTGTCAAGCATTACTTCCTTAACCTTGTTATACCAGCAAAGTGAGGCATCACTTAAACCATATACACATTTCTTAAGGTGCCAAACCACACCAACAACATTTGCCTCTTTAGGGGGTTTCAAATAAATGTCTCTTGATAACTCTTGACCTTGCAAAAAAGCAGTCTTAATGTCCATTGATTTGGGCTTCCAATTATATTGAGCAATTATAGCTAAAACCAGTCTAAGAGATTCCGTAGCACAAGTTGGGGAATCTTTTTCTACATTGTTCTTATCAGTGTCCTCAAAACCTCTAGCCACTAGACAAGCTTTACAAATATCACCAGTAGACGTTCCTTTCACTGTACAAATCCATCTCGTAGAAATACATTTTTGACCAGTGTCAGGTAATTCCTCACATACATCAAATTCAATCCATTTGTTAAGTTCATCAATTTTTGCCTGGTCAAAACACACATCTTCAACCATGTAAAAACAGCTATCGCTACTTTCAGAACTATTCAAATCTGTAAATTGTACATCTTTAAGTCGACTAATGTCCGCTGAAATTTTAACACCTTCTTTGGAGGCTGGTTGTATATATTCAATGTTGTACCAGTCTTTCAAGGCACTGGTTGCTTTCCCAGCTCTTGAAAGCACCTTGACAACGCATGAATTACCATTCTCTTCTGTAAAATTCAAATATTGTCCAACCTTCGGCTTGAGACAAATTCTAGACAAGTCAGGTTCGCTATTAGAACTTACAGAATTCTGCACAGTTACTGATTGTTCATTGAGTTCTACAGTTTGATCATCATCAAAGTCATCTATATTAACATCCTCATGAGTACTATTTTTATTATCATTAACTGACTGTTCGTCAATACTCGAGTCAATAGAAAGCTCCATATGCTCATTTAAATCTGACAATTCACATGAAAGTTTTGTTAAACGGCATTTGTGAACACGAATGTATGAACCTCCATGTCGTACAAAGACGACCACTCCGTCCTGACCGATCACAACACCTGGCCCTTTCCACTCATTGCTATCATCTCGCTTATAATAGACAATGTCTCCTGTAATATAGTTGTCATAATTTCTAGTTTGTTTCCGTAATGCCCTTCTAATTCTATCAGAAGTTTCAACTTCAATATATACTTTTCTAGCCTCATGAAGACCAATTAAATGTTCAGTAACGCATTTACTTTCTGATGAACCTTCTAAAGCAGGCAAATCATCTATCAAAACTGATGGGAGATTGGGATTTTCACCATAGACTAATTGATGTGCACTAAAGCCATGCACATTACACAAACAATTTTTTGCATTCACTGACCATGCAAGTGCTGTTTGCCAATCCAGTGTAGTGTCATGTTTTACTTTCGAAAGAATTTCACTCAGAGTCCTATTGTGTCTCTCAAGAATCCCATTACTCCAGGGGCTGTACGCTGGTGTAGTCTTAACTGTTATATTAAAGTTCTCTGCCATATCGTGAAATCTTTATTGTCAAACTCCCTACCATTGTCAGTAAGAACAAATTTGGGGGGCCCATGTACACTAATCCAAATTTGAATAAACTGTTTGACTATGTCTGACCGTTTACTAAAAATCACAACAGCAGCGCTATAATGTGTGAATAAATCAATAATATGTAAATACCACACATTTGACTGTATCTCATGCAAGTCCATAGCTACCATATGGTTAAATTTAGTGGCTAATGGCACACTAACTGCGGGTTTAGGTAAAGGACGTTTGAACTTCATACAAGTCTCACACTCTTTTACAATGTCTTGTAACATATTGGTGATATCGATATCCAAACCTACACCTGCAATTTTTAGTAGAATAATCAATTTTTCTGATGTAGCATGTCAGAATTGTTTATGCAATTTGACAAGTTCACATTTATCATATTTCTTTGTGTTTACTGTAGTAAGAACTTCTTCAATTTGATTAGCCTCAACTGATGAATTATCCCCTTTTAAATTAACACAGTGGTGGCCACTGGAAGTGAAATTCAGTCTTACTGGCTCACCAAACATTGTAGCGCTATCATTGCTTAAGTTCAATACAGTGTTTGCTTTCTTTAGAGAATCTTTACTTAGTAGAAGGGGTATGTCACAGTTAACTACTTCAGTAGAAATATTACAGCTTGTGTTACCAATTAAAGCTGGGATCATAATGTTTTCTATCGACTTCACCTCAACACCATCGCCAAACTTAAATTGCTGATTACTTTCAGTTCTAGTAAACATACTATCACTCGACTCACGTAAACTATATCTGTACTCATCTAACCATTTTTTTCCACAAACTGTTCTTGTACACGCGGTGTCTATTACTGCTGTACCATAGGCTTCCATCATGAAAATTTCATCTTTGTGTTTCTCATTTGTAAATAATGTAATATTGACAGATTCTGACTTTTCAGTTTTATTTCTTTCATTTAGATAACAATCCTTAGCCCAATGAAAAACTGATTCACAAATTGCACATCTGGTTCGTCGTCCAAATTTATTCAAAGGATTTGTACCTTTCAAGTTAGTATTATTATTATTTCTATAGGTCATATTTCTTGGTCTAAATTCAGTTGTAGATCTTTCCGTAGCGAAAATGGTTTCAACAGGCTCCTGCTTTATCTTAAAAGGTGTGTTACTATTAACAGCTGTACATGAATGATCTTCGCTGAAGATTCTTTTTAATGCTGATCTCATAGTATCATACTTAATATCAGGACATGCAGTTAATGCTAACTGTCTCTCTTTTGTGTTGAGATTGGAATTGTCTAAGAGTTTAAAGGCTAATACAGCATCAGGTAATGACATGTCATGTTTTTTAGTTCTAGTGTATCTGTGTTCAAATTCATTAATGTAATCACTCATAATCAGTGTCAATTTTTTTGAAACTTTCAAAGTTTGTGTATGCTTCATAAGCACTATCAATAATATCTTTTTTATAGACAACGTCCAAGGCATTTAACAGTATATCCATTCCATCTTCATTATTTAGATCTTCAGCCTTCAGTTCTAAAGCAGTCTCTCTCGTCCTTCCAGTCAACGATAATGCGACAGCCAGCGCTTGTTTTTTAGGATCCAAATCAGTAACTAATGTCCACATTTTAATTTCATTCCTCCACGTTTCATAAGTCACTTTGTCATCAAACTTGGGCGGTATCTTGTAATCCTGTGCCATGATTAAGTTTGGCTAAACCACGCTCTGCTACCATGTAAAATTAGTCAAACTTACAGTTTTTGCCGAAGTCCGTGGGTGTAGCAAGCCACAATCATGTCAAGAAATCGACAGACAGGCAGGATAGAGTTGAATGATGATGATGATGATGAATGACTGATGCCGAGTGAGCGCTCACGGAAACTGGTTCTTTGTTCATCCTATTCCAACTGAAATTCTCTGTTGTCCTCTAGACCATGTAATAAGATGTCTCCTCAAGAGAATTACTAAACTAGACTGCCTAAACCTATCCATCCCAGGGTTGGAAAAAAATCGATTTTTTTCAAAAAAATCAAATCAATCGATTTTTTTGATTTAAATCGATTTCAATGATTTAAATCGATTTTTATTCGCGACATCCCAGGAAATTACGTAAAACTTATACAGTGAAACCTGTATTAAGACACTGGCTGTGGGAGTCGCAGAAGGTGGTCTCTTAAGACAGGTGGTCTCTTAATACAGGTCCAGATGCATTGCTAAACTGTATTTTGGAACTGAATAAAGTGGTATTTTTATGACTTATTTTTAACTGAATTTTAAGCTTGCTGGTTTCTTAATACAAAAAAACTTTGTTCGCTTAAGCAGTTTTAACAGTATTATTATTGCATCATTTTTTATTGCATCATTTTTTTATTGCATCATTTTTCTATTGCATCATTTTTTTATTGCATCATTTTTTTTAAATGATGCAATAGAAAAGCATTTTTTCATTCTTGAAAAATACAGTCAAAACTGCTTAAGTGACAAAGGCTATGAAATATTTTCAATTCCATAATTAGCAAAATGTCTAACTCCGGCCGAAAACAAGATCCAATATGGATTCATTATGAGAAAGTGAAGACCCCAGATAAGGCCGGTGTCCGGGCTGTCTGCAAGGTCTGCCGACACGAACTCCAAGGTATCCCAGAGCGGTTAAAAAAACATGCAGCCAATTGCACAGGTCCACCAACACCAGCACTTCAAGGTCTAGCTGTAGCCGCAACAGAAACGGGGACTTCATCTAAATCTGAGCAGCAGCAGCGCGTTGAAACTGTTGTTGATCAAAACGATGTGGTGGTGATGGAAGTTGAACCTCTGTCAACTTCAAGTTCTGCTTCAGCGGCAGTGAAGCGCCCAGTGCACGGTCAATTAGCTGCTGGTACATTGGCCGCTAAGATACCCAAGCTGAATTATGGTCTACAGAATTATGTCATCAGAACTTCAGCAGAAAAACGTGGTGAATTAGATCGTGATGTAGGTAGGATGGTGTATGCTACGAACTCCTCATTTCGCTTAGTAGAAAATAGACATTTTATAAACCTTGTAAAAGATTTACGACCAGGCTATCAACCACCATCCAGAAAGGACATAGGGGGGAAATATTTGGATGTTATCTACACAGAAGAGCGGGAGAAGGCGAGAAAAAATTTGGAAGGTGAACTTGTCTGTCTAGCATTAGACGGTTGGAGCAATATTCATAACGAGCCTATCGTATGTGCTACAGTGACGACCTGCTTAGGTGATATTTACTTAGTGGATACTACGGACACCTCTGGACATCCTCACACAGCGGAATATCTTTATGACATTGCGAAGCAGACAATTGAAAACACGCACAATGATTTTGGGTGCATTATATGTAGTATCGTCACAGACAATGCTGCTAATGTAGCAAAGATGCGAGAGTTCTTGAAAGAACGACTGGGTTTCAACATGATTGCGTATGGATGCACGCCTCATCTTCTAAATCTGACTTCAAAGGACTTAGAAATGGGTAATGTTAAGGAGCATGTCACACAAGTTGTGAAGTATTTCCGAAATAACCACTTTGCTAGTGCCCAAATACGCCAATCATCGTGCAGAAAGTTAGTGATGCCAGCAGATACAAGGTGGAACACAATGTACGATTGTTTAAACTCGTATTGTGAGGCATGGCCGACACTTGTGACAATCTGTGATGGACATACTGACCGCATAGATGTTGCCATTGCCAATAAAGTTCGTAATGTAGTAATCAAACGTTCTGCAGATGAATACCGACTTTGTTTGAAACCAGTAGCTTGCGCTCTCGATAAAGCTCAATCGGACAATTGCACAATAGCAGAAGCAGTTGAATTATGGAAAGATGTAAAAACGGCCCTGCATAATGACACTAATAATTCAACAAAGCGTGCGGCCGATAAGCGTTATCAACAAGCTGTGACACCTCACCACATGCTGGCCAATCTACTCCACCCTAAATACCGTGGTCGAAACTTGACTCAGCAAGAACGTGAAACTGCACTCACCGTAGCATCCGAAATCCCTGGTTTGATGACTTTGGTAATCAAATTCGAGGCCATGGCACCACCATTTCACATTCTTAAATTTAACGACGAAGTTGTTAATGGAGTAACCTCTCTTCATTGGTGGAAGTCGCACAGACGTGACTTCGAGGATGATCTGCTGGAAGCATTTGAATTCACTCAGCGTCTGATGTCAGCTGTGGCGGCGTCAGCTGGTGTCGAGCGCGTGTTCTCCAGCTATGGGCTCGTGCAGAGTAAGTTGAGAAACAAACTTGGAACTTTAAAAGCGGCTAAACTAGTATTTCTTTTTCGGTCCCTAAACTGTGACAAAGAAAATGACTTCCGGTTTCAGTTGAATGATGATTGTTGACTAGACTAGTGAAGTACAATTGCAGCATTATTGAAAACTGAAAGTGAAAAGTGATGACAGACACATCTATCTGTGACTCAGTTAGGTTTGCGCGATATTGCTTGAGAGAATATCGATATCGTTATTATAAAAAAATTGCGGTATCTCAATAGTCAATATATCGAGTGTTCTGGTTAATCACTTAATTGTGAATAATTAAAGAATATGCATCCCATCATTCATAACATATTGAATATTTTGAAAGCAATTTCACTGGAAGCCGTTGCTGCCTAAGTCAGCAACGGTTTTCAGTGAAATTGCTTTCAAAATATTCAATATGTTTATTATGTTACGAATGATGGGATGTCTATTCTTTAATTATCACTGTTTGAACTAATAATATATAGAGTTCAAAATTTATATATTACGTCATATTAGCAACGATTTTTCAATTTTGTTCACAATTGCATCACAGATACAGTGAGTAGCAATAGGACAGAAATGATGCAATGCATAAATCTAACGAATTAGCCCTAATTAGATGCACAAAATCTATGAAGGTATGCAAAAGTCATCATTGTCTAAGTCTATCAACCTTGTTAACTTCTGTCTTTAAAAATATGCTCAAATTAAAATTGATAAACTGGTGTACATTTTTCAACAATTTTGGTGGACGATGTTGCTGTCTGCGACAGCTCTATCATCCACCAAATTTGTTGAAAAATGTACACCAGTTTATCTTTAACCCTTAGCACACTGATGTCGAAATTTTTAAATTTCAAATTAAATTTAAAGATAAACTGGTGTACGTTTTTCAACAAATTTTGTGGAAGATGGTGCTGTCACAGACAGCAGCATCGTCCACAAAAATTGTTGCAAATTGTACACCAGTTTATCTTTAAATTTAATTTGAAAATTTAAATTATCATGCTCCAGAGTGCTAGGGGTTATGTTTATTTTGAAAAATTAAAACTACATCAGTGTGCTAAGGGTTAATGTAATGTAATGATGTGTTTACGTGTTACAATGTATATAGTTTCTTGCCAGTTTCAGCAATTACTGATTTTGATTTTTGAAGTTGTAGTAAACTACTTAATTTAATAACATTTCAATCTTTATTGTTTTAGTGTTAAATAAAATGGAGCCCAAAAGTCCAACTTGATAAGCACTAGCCAATAGTAATCGAGACACTCAATGACACTCCAGAGTGACTCCAGACGCATGTCATAGCTGAAAAAAGAGACAGTGTCTTGCTTTAAAAGAGTGTGCTTTTGGAATTAGACTAATAGTAATAGCCATACTGGCCCATACATGACTTTTCATGTACACTATTGCTTTAATGGTCATGTAGTGACATGTACGCACATGGAATTCTCCTCTTCTTTACAGCTTACACATACTTAATGATCATACTTTGTACACATGTGTGATGTACTGTGTACATGAACCTCAAGTATGTAGATTGTAGATGTGGACTCGTGCACTGGGTCTAGTCTTGCTGATGACAAATATGAGCAATTAAGTGTATAATTCTATTTTGTGTTGATGTTCAAGTGCCATGGAAGCAGTAAAATAATTATGTTACTTTAATTTAACAAAATTACTGTTAATTGTATTAATTACTTGAAAATTCCTCTATTTTTGCAAAACTGATTTAAATCACGATTTTTTCGAAAAAAATCGAGTGATTTAAATCATGATTTAAATCATGATATAAATCAATTGATTTAAATCAAGCCAACCCTGATCCATCCTCGTGATATTGTTGTATATCCACGCAAAGAAAACGTGCAAAACGAGCTGTGAGCTGCTGTCAATCATGTTAGAAATGTAACAGGAAGTTGCTTGGTTAAGTCTAAAAGTCAGATCCATAAAAGTTTGTGTGAAATACAACTAAATAAATATTGCTGGTTTATGATTATGTTAACACATTCCACTAGTAAATTTTCAAAATTAGACTTCTCTTTGTCTGCAAATGGACATACAATAAGCAAATTTTTTTAATTTCTTGACTAGATTTAGCCATTAAAGGGTTAATACTCTTTATTATGATATAGCAACCACTTACCTTTTGACCAAACTCCAATCATGTCTTGCCACGTATTCAGTCTAGTACGTTCTCAAAAAGAAAGTAACAATCATGTAAGTAGATAGCGCTTCTAAGGCTTCTACTCTGTGCATGATACGCAGAGCAGAAATTTTCAGTCAGATAATGTAAAAATCCATTGTTTGAAAAATCGTGAAACATAGACTGAAGGAAATTCAATTTCCCTTTCTCCGAGATCTAACAATACTCACCATTCTATTACTTCTGATATACAGCTGGCCCTGACAGCTGGCTCTAGGACTATAGACTTAGAAAGCTTTACCGACTCCTTGGAACCGGGTACTCGGCTCCCAACTGCCTAGTACCCGTCTACCATGAAGCTCATATTGTTTGCATAGCCACCAAACAAGAGAAACCCATGGCTTGCCTCCGTGGGGCTGGGAGGCTGGGTCCGTAATAGAATGGTGAGTATTGTTAGATCTCGGAGAAAGGGAAATTGAAATTTCCTTCATTCTCCTTCGATCAATACTCACCATTCTATAACTTCTGATATCCACCAGAATTGGTCAGTAACCTGGTGGGAAGGGGCAAGCCATAACTACTACTTTTGCCCCTTGGAGAAAGAGCTAGACTTAAACTTGACTAATGGAGACCTAAAAGGACCATCAACTTAACGGAACCGAATCACATTTGCATCACTGCCACACCCCCCCCCTTTTTCTCCTACGAAAAGGGAGAGAACTCACAAACATGCATCTCACCTGAAAACACAAATATGCCAAGAGGGTTAACTGCTCTTTGCATATATATATATATATATATATATATATATATATATATATATATATATATATATATATATATATATATATGTATTAGCCTGGGAATGAGCATGAATATATAAGATGAATGAACATGATATATAGACATAGGGTTGGGCGATATTGCTCAAGGCATGACGATATCGGTATCTCATTAAAATACCGCGGTATCACGATATATCGTCATTTGGGTGGGGTGTGGAGTTAGGGTGTAAACATAGAATAACATGTATTTCTAATTGGTGGCGTCTGCAAGTTATTTTCATTAAATTTATTGCATTGAAACCGTAAATTGAGACGCCATGATTGCCATTTCCGCATATTTAATACACGAAATTCCACACTTTCACACCCTTCAATATACAGTTTAAAGCAACGAATGTAATGCAACTAGCCGTATTCATCACAAATAAGAAAAATAAAGGATTTTCTTCTGTTCTTGTGTTATATTTTGTGTTATCTTTACCTCACGACAACTGTCAAAAGATTGAGCAAGTAATACGCATTAACTTCATTGTGTAGAAAGGAATTCCGCAGAGCGAAATCTGATTGGCCGCCGTATCATACTTGAGCCAATCAGAATTCACACTGCAGAATTCCGACAGCTGTTATCACGCCCCCCGCTAATTAATAAAATAACACTGCATGATTTTGAACGAGAACCAGCGTGAAGACTGGAAACAATTATATCAGATTTTATTTGGTCTGTAATATTAAATACTAATTTGCCCCATTGTAGACCTATTCAAATTCGCTCACTACTTAGCGGGTTTATCCATTGATCTCAAGGCGTAGCCGGGATGTGTGAAATTAACCCAGTTAACTCTGCAGCCAAGACTGCCACAACAGATAGAAGACTGGAAATAATTAGGCCTAAGTTCTTTATTTTAAGGACGTTTCTCACTTATAATAAATCTGTAATGAATTTTGATCTGATTCGTTTAAAAATGCTAAATATATTGTATAAAGTTACATAAAAACGTATAACGGTAAAGCAAGAGATTAACTTCCCCCTCACCCACCGTTCCAAGCTGTGGTATTGATAAGGGATTAAGTGTGTGTGGTTTCCTATCGACCTCAAAAGTTTTAAAGTTTAAATCTTTCATGGTCAGAAGAATGTTTAACCATGCAGATCAATGGCTAATGGATACATAGCTTGACCTGTAGTAATGACGTCATCAGAATGGAATGTGGGTAGTGCAAATGGTATTCCCCACTGACCAATACTCAGAATGAGGCAAGAAAAAACGTCGTCTATTTGTGTAATTATGAAAAGTGAACAACAATGGATTATTTTGTACTTTAAATCATTTTATTAGCGCAAACAAACCATGAATTAAATGAGCACAGATTATTTTGGAGTTTATTAAGTTTTTATTACCTTAGACAAAGACTGGATTATTACTTACAGACTATTACTGGACCGAATAGAGGTAAGAGTATGACATTTCTAACGTAATTATTTATATTATACTCACAGTTAAAAGTGCAATATCGTCCTGTCGGTATTGACGATTTTTCCAATTTATGACGATTTCGGTATCAGTATTTCGCGATATTGACGATAATATCGAAAAATCGCCCAACCCTATATAGACATAATACAAAAAACTCTCAATCTTGAATTACCTCATGGTTTATGGATTTCAGACGTGGCGCCTCCAACCATTCACTTGTCAGGCCATCAGTGACACAATTTGGTTGTCATCCTCTCGCTCGACCATGTCTGCTTCTAAATTCTTTCTTACAAATGCCAAAAAAGGGAGAAGAGCCGTGTGGTCGCATAACTATCGTCTCAAAACAGCTAAAGCGAGTGGATTGGCGGCGTCTGACACATCCCTCATATAGTAATCCGTGAAAGAGGACTCACAGTGCCATTGTGCAACAGCCATGATGTCCTCTAACGGAACACCATTGTAAAGGGCGGTCGAGGTAGCTATTCCTCTAACATCGTGTGCCCTTGCGCATTGCACCTGGTGCCCAGTCGCAATCTCATGAGTAGTCTGAATGCATTCGACTACCCAACGAGAGATAGAATCCATGGATGCGGCACCATATGGCTTCTTATGGCAGATCCACAGATGTCTATCATTCGACCGCAACGAGTCTGTCCGTTTTCTGTACTTAGTCAAAGCACGGACTGGGCACCAGACACTGGCATCATGATCAAACCTTGTTAGTATCGGTATAATGATCGGTTTGCCGGGATATCTCAAAGAGTGATTCTTTGACATAAACTCTGCTCTTGGCAGAAGACGCAGACCCTCTCCGGAGACAATAAATCGGTCCCTCTCTGCTGAAAGTGCATGGATCTCACTGCGCCTTCTAGCTGAGGAAGCTGGCCAATAGAAAGACCGCCTTTAGAGTCAAATGCTTTAGACTAGCAGCGCTCGACATAAGGATAGTGATCGCAACCTGTCAGTAGGTTACGCTAAAATAGACCATCGTAACCTGTAGGTTACGACTCGTTGCCGCAACGAGAAATTGAGTGAACCGGTACCCATTTTATCATAGAAAATAGTTCTTTTTGTGATGTGTACTATCTATATCAATAAATAACATTGACCATAAAACTGTCGTGAAATACCCAAATATTTAGTAGTAACGTTCAGCACCTGCTCTGAGAAGATTTCTTGCCTACAAACGCCCTAGATCAGTCAATATGTACGCCGATACATTTTACAATTCCTCTGCCTGTTGATATTCAGACGTAGAAAATCCTGGCGCAATTGGCAATTGTCATATCCCCCTCTAGGCTTCAATGACAGACATGCGTTCGGACATCTAAGCGTTTTAAGAAATCTATTTAAATCTTGATATTCGGTTGTATTCGGATTCACTATATAATACAATAGTGTAAACCCAAAATTCCGAGTTTGCTTTACAAAGATCGTCTCAAAACGTGTACACTTTTGAACAGAAATAGTTCTAGCGCGTGCGCACAACTGCTTGTTTAGAGAAATTGACAGATCGAAAAAGTGAACCATGATGATAATTACCGGTAAATAAATGGACTATTTTTGTTTGCAAGTTAATATCTGCACAATTCACGCCATAAATGATACGAAAATTAAGTGAGCTAGCTTGTTAAAAAAAATCATTCCCTGAATTAAATTTTTTGGCCGTGAACGGAGGATCGTTCTCGGTACATTCAATCACTGTAACCCCTGCGTAACCTGAACGACCATTCGTGACTTATGTCGAGCCCTGGACTAGCCGAATGCAACGGTTCGAAAGGGTGCTTGGCCAGTACATTAAGCACTAAAGATAGACTCCTGGCTGGAATGACTACCGGTTGTCTCGGTCGGAGATTGCTCATTCCCTTCACCATCACATTTAACTGGGCCACCGCTGGACTATCCCAGTTGGCTAGACAAGGGATAACTGATGCCAAAGCTGACTTGTATCCAGCAATTGTGATGGGAGCTAGTCCTGAAAAGAACAGCTCACAGAGAAAGGCTGCTATTTGCTGAATAGTGGATTGAAAGGTATCAATACCCTTTTCTTCACACCAGTCTGCAAATCTGTTAACCTTGTTGTTATATGACTTGAAGGTTGACCTCCTTCTCGCAGCTGCGATGAAATCAGCAGCTTGTCGAGAAAAGCCTTCCGACGTGGAACGTTGTTTGATAACATCCATGCAGTCAATTTGAACATTTCGGGACGCTCGTGTAGGAAGCGTCCCTTGGCCTGGGAGATTATGTTCGGAATCTCGGGTAACTGCACTGGGTTCTCCACCAGCAGATCTAGAAGATCCGTGAACCACGCCCTGCTGGGCCAAAACGGCGCTATTAGCAGGACCAGGCACAGTTCCTCCCTGATCTTCACCAATATCTTCGGCAGAAGAATGGTGGGTGGGTGGGTACGAGTAAGCGTGCATCCCTCCCCAGCTTATCGCCAGAGCGTCTGTATTGACGGCATTTGGATCTGGAATCGGCGAGACATAAGTCATGATTTGAGCATTTTCCCTTGTGGCGAACAAGTCCACGTTGGGTTTGCCCCAATCCTCGAAGATCCTTCGTAGAACTGGAGGGTTGAGAGACCATTCTGTTGGCAGAATTCTCTGTCTGCGAGACAAAGCATCTGCCAGAATGTTCAATCGCCCAGGAATGTGAGCTGCTTTCAAAACAACCGAGTAATTCCTGCACCATTGAATCAAGTGCCACACTTAGATACATAGTGTGGGTGACTTGATCTCGCCTTGGCGATTTCTATATGATACTACCGTCGAATTGTCCGACCGTATCAATATCGCCTTGCCCCTGACCATTGGAAGAAATTCTTCCAATGCCAGTTCCACTGCCATCATTTCCAACAGATTTATATGCAGCTGGCTTTTCTGGAGAGTACATGTGCCCGAGACCTGGTGTTCTCCCAGGCAGGCCCCCACCCCTACAGCGATGCATCCATGTACACGGACAGCTGGGCGTGGGGTAGGTGCAGCGAAACACCTATTAAGAGATTCTGACGCTTTTTCCACCATACAAGATGCGACATTATTGGCTCCAAAACTGGCATCAGTCTTGACAGGGGTTCTGTTCTCTGTTTCCACAGACACATCAGAAACAACTGGATAGGTCTTCGCATTAGAGCAGCGTACGGGATCACCTGCTCCATGGAGACCATCATGTCCCGCATCTGAAGAAACCGCCTCGCCTGAATGTGGTTTCCCAATCGAAACTCTTGAGGATGGCTAACAGAGACACACCACTCTGGGCTCTGACGGGTAAACCCTGCCCTCCTCGAGATCGAATCGCATCCCTAAATAAACGATGTTGAGTGGGTGTCAACTGGGATTTCTCCTTGTTGACTATCCAGCCTAGATCTGAAAGTAACTTCAGAGTCAGCCAGTATCCACCTCTAACCTGGCTGATGTGTCTACTTTGATCAGCCAATCGTCTATGTAGGTGTGTAGTGCCACGTTCTCTTTTCTGACATACGCTGTCACCGCAAGGACCACTCTCGTGAAAACCCTTGGAGCTGTCAACAGGCCGAACGGGAGGACAATAAACTCCCATACTTGATTCTGAAACGCAAATCTCAGCAACCTGTGACAACTCCTGTTCATTGGGATGTGGAAATATGCATCTATCAGATCGATCGACACACACCACATTCCCTTCCTCAATCCTGCCATTACCGACCTCGGAGTTTCCATCTGGAACCGAGGCGTATGGATAAACCAATTCAATGGCCTGAGATTGAGTACGGGTCTCCATCCCCATGTGCTCATGGGGACAAGGAACATGTTTGAATAGAAGCCTGGAGTGTTCCGGTTTGCTGGTTTTATTGCTCCCTTCAGAAGCAAACCTGACACTTCGTTTTGAATGGCTTCTAACTTGTCTGGTTCCCTTGGTACGGGTGTCCAGACAGGTGCCAAAGACAGATTCTGTGGTGGAAAGTCCCACCACTCCGGCATGTATCCCTGGGATAACAATCCCAGGACCAGACTGTCTGACGTCACACCTCGCCAAGCCTCGACGAAACGCATGAGCCTTCCACCCACTATAGACGCCTCGACGCCCAATGGGATTGTCTGGCTCACGATCCGCTCCCCTCCCCTCTCTTGACGAGAGAGAGAGAACCATTTTGTCCTTGGCTCGGCTGGTCTAACTGGCACCGCTATTCCTGTCGCACAGGTGCGGTCCAGGCAGATACGAAGGGAGCTCTCATACCCTCAGGTACGATCCGCTCCCTTCTTTCCGCCCTTTGAGGACTTACCCTTCCCCTTCCCGCCTCTCGGGCGATCAGGAGCAACATTGGGGAGGGTAGGAGCCTCCACAACCTTCTTGGCTTTCTTCGCAGGAGGTGGCTGAGAACAGCCAGACGAAGCAGAAGCAGCACCAGGCTTAGCTTTCGCCTTGCCTTTATGCTTCTTCGAAGGTTGCATGGTCAGCGGCTTTGCTACAGCCCCTAGTGCGTGCGCTTGACGCACCAGCTCTAGCTGTAGGTTCACTGCCAACCGATTCTGCGCAATGCTAGCTGTCTTCTAAGATGGCCCGCGCTTGGCCACCGAAGATGCTAGGGCCTGTCAGGGGCGTCCCAAGAAGACGCTCCCTGACGGCCGTAGCTGGACGCATATGGTCAAGAACCATCTGCCTCCTAGACTTTGTAACACGCGCCTGCACCCTTGCCAATGCGTCCATAGACAGCACCAGGCCGTCATTGACGCACGAAAGCGCCACAGGGTGGCCTGCCCCCGCTTCAGCCCACAACGACTGAAGAAGGCAATAAGAGTGGTTGACAGCACTCATAGCTGCCCTCACACCCTCATCACAAAGGGACAGGACCTCATTGTGGTGTCCCTGGGATTTGTCCACCAGTGCCGGGGCAGGACCACCCGCTCCAGCACTCTGGACACCCAGAACCCATCGGTCATCCTCGGTGACCGACGGTACAACACCATAACTGTTGTATTTCCCACTGTGGAATACGACACCTCGCCCGCACCTCCCTGGCGGCCGCAGGAAGCTGGCCCTTGGTCATGAGCTGCTTGCTATAAATAGCCTCCAGCATCTCAATAAACCGTGGATCCAGTCCAATGGACTGGATCCGTGCTTCGGGCAAGATCCCCATCCTGATCGATGCCACTGATGGACGGGGCGCATCCTCCTCGGCTGTGGTCGAAACCACAGACAAGTCTACCCTGTCACTGGGTCGGTTGGCGGCAAACCAACCATCACGGGACCGGTGTCCGGAACCAGATTGGCCTCAACCACGGGTGGAGCCGCTGCCCTGGCTTGCGCCAAGCCAGACAGATGGAGGGCGGTTCCGTCCAGGATGGAATCGACCTCCATATTCTCCACCCGCGGCATCACAGGCCGCAGCAACCTCTCCTCCTCTGCCTCCTCATCTTCAGACCACGAAGAGTCGTCACTAGACGAGGAAACCGTGTCTGACGGACCGGCCACCACTACTGGACCACCCGGAGGTGGCCGCAGAGACAGAACCCGTCAGGCCGGAGCCCGACGGGACTGTCAGGGGGCTGAACGAGACGGCTCCCTCAGTGGCCAGTCCAGAACCCTGTCCAAGGACATGGTCCGAACCAAGCATGGGGAGAGACTGCCCTACAGCTTTCAGCAGCAGGGACAACACCAGCGTGGGCAGAACGCTACGCAAGAAGCCCTGCATAGCCGGACCAAACCACGCCGGCGGTGCCATCTACGCCGCCTCCGGCTGCAGAGCGCCTCCAAGGGCCGAAATGGACGCTCCACGATTTGCTTTCGGTCCGCCTGACCCCGCGTCAGACCCAGCCAAGTCCTTCTGGGCAAGGAACTTTAACATCATGTCAACCGACCACACTGCATATACATTACACCTATCATCAAGGTTACATTTGGTACACCGAAAGCAGACATGGTCCTTAAACAGGACCCGGACGAACTTGTGGCACTCGTCACATGATGGCGGGGCTGGCTTGGCCTATAAATAAGCACAACCTACAATAAGCAAGCGGAACGAAACAGAGATGGAAGGCAGACAATTAATTTTCAAATAATTTGACCATAAATTAACTGTAACGCTCCCGCACCCCACCCCGCAACGTTACAGCAACGATCGCATTGATTATGACGACAAGAACGAAGCGGGCAATAATACACCCATACACTGATCCTCAAGGATGTATCACGGAACCAGGAATCATATCGCATAGCATTCGGGGTATATTTACTAATAAATATAAATTATACTCCTAACGAAAGCCAAAACGATATGTGAAGAAACAACAAAATGTATAACAAACTGCTGTAGCACACAGTAAAACCGCAGACCACACATCTTAATCAAGAATTTTGAAACCACTGATCATTGCAAACAGATCGTGATAACACGCAAAACTTGAAAATTCCAGTTTTCTGGTACCATTTTAGTACGCAGCACCCAGAATCAGATGCGCGAATTAATGAAACATTTTCTTTACATAAACATCCGAGAAACAATCGGATCTTACGGAGAACGACGTCAGCCGATATTCGTGTTCAAAACACTATAGCTAACACCTATTTTCATATCTGCCGATCGCCTGTTGGGGTTTAAAGAAAGCGATCATCCGGCATATTTCGTTGTTAACACACATCCCAGATTCTTGGGGGTTAGAAATTGGAACATGCGATACAGATGAAATTTTAGACACCTAAGTCTTTTAACTATGGAATAATAAGGAAATATACGACCTGGTTATCATCGGCGGCATCCATATTAATCCAAATATCCTTTGAGAATGCACAAGCTATCACAATTAATTACAGACAAAAAGACGTAGGCTAAAACTCTTAAGATCTTTCCAACTGCAAAAAGCATGTATCTCTTGTTGCTATGCAAACACTGCCGCTCATTCAAATAATAATTTAACACTATTTCTATTTTTAACTCGCATATGACTTTCCTCCCCTAGTCCCCTCACCTCACTTCCTATACATAGGTGCGAAACGACCCAGAGCGAAGGGGAATATGGGCGAAACAGCCCACGGCGAAAAGGCAAAGGTGCGAAACGACTCAGGGTGCGAACGGGAATTGGGGCAAAATGACTCGGATTCAATACAAATGACAGTCCATAACTATGGAAAATGGCTACGAAACTTATACCAAAACTAAGAAATCAAAGCTACGAAATGAGATTAAGATCTAGTATACCGGTTTCACGCCGTCTCACGGTTTTTTATGGCGACGGTTTAAAAACCATTACGAAAAAAAACCATCCATAAGATCGCCATTGCGCAAAATCTGGTGACTGTCCCAAACTAGTTTGTTCTTGACTTGCAGTTTAATATTATCATCTAGTGTAACCATTTGCTACTAGAGACATAAAATAGTCATCTATAACTATTAGCCGTGGGAAAGCAAGGGTGTTGGTGAAATCCAAACAAATCGGCCGAGGATGACCCTCTGCAAATATGATTTTATTTGCCAGCAATGAATTTTACATGACGTAAGCTCTGCAGGCTCAATGTAGGACTGAATAATTTGAAAATCAAAAGTTCTTCTTTGCAACAAATAATCCTTTTTTCAATTCGAGTTTGTACTATGTTTAATTAGGATTCCAAATGTGACATGATACAAAAAAAACCCAAGAAACGTGCTGTGAAAACAACGTCGCTATACAATGAACTCCCAATCCAAACAAATCATTATTTCCCTTAGATTTCGACAAACATAAAATGATCCATCACGAACTAGGAAATGAAAACGATTAAGTCGCTTCTTACGTTGGCGGAGTAGTTACAAGTAAAACACACCTCTTAGGCTCTCAAATACGAGCAGGTGTAATGTGATTGATTGTTAACAAATTCTTCCGCCGGGATATTCACTATCGATTTTATGAATGAAATTTGTAGTATTTTTTATCACGTGACTTTTCTGCTCGATAGGCTCGAAATCGTGTTGTTTTACGGCCCGGTCTTTTTCATCTTCGTATATCTTCAAGTACAAAGTGTTGATTTAAGTAGATTTAAGTTAGATTCACGAATCATTGCGTATATGTTGTCAAATTATCATAATCTTGTTATTATATGACATATGAACCTCGAAAAATAGTCAAACACATTTTTTGTGAGAATTCTTGAGGCGCGATTTCCGGGAAATGACTACTCTTTAGTTACGTGCTGAATGACATTCACCCGCTTCAACGACAGTTTATTGAGGAGTATTACTAAATACAGAGTACTCAAAATACAGACACATGACTTACTAGACTAGATCATACTGTAGGCGGTTATACGAACTCTAACCGTATGTGCGGTACTCTACTAGGAGCTTAAACTCGCTCTCATATCCGGGTTCCTACTTACACGCGTTAGATTTTACGCTTTCGAAAAGAGTTACCTAATAACAGTGTTGAAAATCAACATTTTAGTAGTAAGTGTTATTTTCACGACATCACATGAACCAGTCTTTATTTTTTTTATATATTTTAACTACTATTTTGAGATAGATAGCGTCGAAGTGAGCAGTTGTACGTAGTTACCGTTCTAATTTCGTGGCAATTTATGTCAGTTTTCAAATCGCAAAAGACATGTACTGTAGCTAATGAAAATGCCATATTTTCATATTTCAAATTATTTTCGTTCATTCTAATCCTGTAAATCGGTATTTCGTTAATACCGGTTTAATTAGTTATACCGTCACCGGTTTTCTTTTAGGCCAAACCACCCAGCCATATTAAGATCACTAAACCTAATGTCATTAAAGTACCGCAGGTTGCGTGGGGATCTAATTGAAGTCTTCAAGATCGTTAAAAACAAATACAACATTAATAGTGCAGATTTTTTTCAAGAACCTTACACAAATGTAACATGAGGCCACCCATACAAGTTAAGAGTAGCGGTGCAACAAGATTATTAGAAGCTTTTTTACCAAACGAATAGTAAATCTCTGGAATTCTCTCCACCCATGTCCCATATCATGCATATGATTCTGTTGAAACAAGACAGGTTTTCAAACAGACTAGATAAATGTATGATTTTGACTAGCACCAGAGCGGTATCACCACCAATAAAACCACACCAGCAAAATACAAACATACAGTTACAGTATAACAGGACATAAGAAGCCTACGGCTTAAGTTCTGAAAACACGATGATGATGATACCAGTTTTCGAAAATTATATATAAATATAGCATTCAATTATGTCGATATACTGTAATTTTTTAACTAAGTGCACTACCTCTTTGACAGTCAAGAATTCTATGAGGGGAAAGACCAAGTGCCGGTCTAAATACTGTCCCATGCGTGAAGTTAGATCAAACTCTGCCATGTTGGAAAGAATTTTAAGGATATCGGGACGTTTCGTACCAAGACCGTTCGGGGTAGGAGGACCCAGATGTTTCGTGCCCCTAGAATCATCATCATCATCATCATGAACTCACGTGAACTCACATGAACCCTCTTCTGACAGAACGCATCAAATGGCCTTTGGCGTCAGTTCTGGGCTGCATATACTGGATGGCTGATTCAGATGTAGTTTGTGACCACATTCATGGTTTGTTAGCATTTCTTTAAAGAAAGTGGGATGAAAGATCCCAGATAACGCAGCTTACTGGGCCAGTGCTGGGCCGGTACCATGCCGATACTTTCAGGTATCGGTCCAGCATCGGCCCAGTAAGCTGCGTTATCAGGGATTGATCAGATTCAAAGTTGAATAGCAATGGGTGTTTATTCCATAGTTGGTCTAATCTGGATTTAAAGGAGTTGATAGAAGGTGCATTGATAATGTGTCCAGGTAGTTTGTTCCATTGGTCTGTGCAGCGCACTGGGAATGAAAACTTTCTGATATTTAACCTAGCTCTGATTTTCTGATTTTTTTTTACTATGACCTCTTGTAATACTGTTATGGTCAAAGAGATTGATGAGGTTTGATGAAGGTTGATCATATTTGTTGTGAAGTATTTTATATATCTCAATCATATCACCTCGCAGTCTTCTGAATGTGAGAGTTGATAAGTTGCAAATTGAGTTCTTTTAGTCTTTCATTGTATGGTAGGTTACGCATTCCTGGGATAGGTTTTGTGGCACGCCTTTGAACATTTTCAATCGCATTTATATGGGTTTTTTAGGAAAGGCGCCCAGACTACGTTTGCATATTCGATATGAGGCCTGACAAGGGATTTAAAGAGGTGCTTGAAGTTGTCTTTATCTATGTAGTTGATGTCATCATCCTCATCATCATCATCATCATCATCATCACCACCATCATGATCACGGAGACATGATTGAAACGTACAAGTTCCTGCACCATATATACAAGTATACTCTCCCTGGCCTTATAATTGACACTTCACAGAAAACTATAGGGGTCATAGTCTCAAACTGGCAAAGCGACACTGTAATTCTTCACTCTGGCAACACTTCTTTAGCAATAGAGTGTTGAACAACTGACACTCAATCAGTGAGGGTGAGGTCCAAGTGCATATGCTAAACTGCTTCAAAAGCTGCCTCGATCGATTCTGGTCACATCATCTATACAGCACAGACCTCCATGACCTGCTAGAAAGCTCTATTGCCCATTAAAAATCTCTCAAAATCACAGCTCTTCATTCTGGTTCCAGTAACTCTCACAGCTGGTTTACATATGTCCAAACTATTCTACATCAGTATGGTCTTCCAGCTCTAAATAGCACAATGATTAGAACTCCTACTAAGCTTCACTGGAGAAAACTAGTCAAGACAACAGTAGATTCATACTGGACATGGCACTTGACTCGGGAATGCAGTACAAAGAAGACGCTGTCATTCTGTCCCACCTCCGCATTGCTTATTGGCAAAATGCACCAGTCTGTGCTCACTGTTCGTAATGAAGTAAAGGGTGTGCGTAGATGTAGCATAAAAACCAGATTTCTCACTGGAACGTACCTAGTTCAGGCACATCTTGTCAAATTCAAGCAAAATGAAATAGACCCTACATGTCCACTTTGTCAGCTCGAATCTGAGGACTATGTCCATATGCTGGTAAAATGCAATGCCTTGCTCTCGCACAGACAGACTCATCTCTTAGAACTCAAAACATTAATTAGATCTAAGCTTAACTATGAGAACTGGATTACTATCATTAGAGACATTAACACAGTAACCCAGCTCATCATAGATTGTTCTGTGCTAATTGACTCAAACGTTATTCCAAATGACCCAGAACTATGTAACAAAATAGAATCAATCGCGGGAAGATTATGTGACAGCATCCACTGCGGGCAAGTTTACATGCTTAACACCGTAAGAAGTAGGTGCTGCAAAAGTAAGCAGAGACTAGCACAAAAGACAGATCGGTAGCGTATGTAACAGGGTAAATACATATATATATATATATATATATATATATATATATATATATATATATATATATATATATATATATATATATATATATATATATATATATATATATATATATATATATATATATATATATATATATATATATTTCGCAATATGGTTGTACTACCCGGCTACGAGTGACAAAGTTCTTATATGTCACCTTAAGTTCGTTGAATTGAGGAATAGATGAAACATAAACACTGGCTGATGAAATGCTACATAGGCGAATTTATTTACAGTGATGTTGCTTTGAATACCATGGTTTTCAGGTTAAAACTCACGTATCAGAAACCCTGATGTATCATATATAGTTAAAAGAAAACAGGATAAACACATTAAGGAATAATCTTAATATATTGCAGGATATGGAAACCCAAGGACGATTAATTGTGACCCAAATTAATCCCATTGCAATATGCGGTCACATGGACGCCTCTTACTGGGTGTTCATATCCATAAGAACAATACAATAAAATACCAATATTATATATCATAAAAGTATAATCAAAGCAATCTAAATGTCTTCATAAAGTTACACCATGCTTGCATACTCCGACTATCAGATAACATTTCTTGACCTTATCATTCATCTACATTCTAGCTATGTCTCAATCAGCGATCCTAACTAGTTTATCAAAGCATAAATATATAATAAACAATATACTTATTAGCTATTAGCATCCAGTTCCTTAACTAGATTATATTTTTCCTTTAATTATTAATGATGTTCCTTTTTCGGCAACGTCCCATGATTACATCAACACCATTGGTTAGTAACAATCTTGTCCATTCAGATGACATACCGGATATAGGATAGTAGTAAAGTCGGGGTGCACAAATTAATAGGATATGGAATAGCTTCTAAGATCACACCAGACTTCCATACTTGGATGTAATTACATTTCCTGACACTCACCCCATAGCTTACAAGACAACATTTCAGATGCCAGATTCTCTACAGCAATCCCACCGAATAGCCGTCATTTGAATCCTGAATAAAGTAATTACTACATGGTAACAACGTCATCAACCGCCCAACAAAGTACATGTAAAATATTAAGATAATCGACTATGCTACTTTTCAATTATGGCAAGGTATAATGTATATATGGAACATAGCCTGTTTATAATGGCCCATTTACGCTACAGCATTGCAAATCTCATATTAACCCATTTCCTCCTTAATATAAGTATTACTTAAAACGTAAACAAAATAATATCCAGTGATATTTATTATTATTATTATTATTATTATTATTATTATTATTATTATTATTATACAGGGTAAGCCGATTAGTCCAATAAGAAATCACCCACTGTATTATTTACACCAACTAGATGCAAAATAACGCATTAGATATACACTAGGTAGTAAGTCAAGAAAGGGAAATAAATCTGTCTAGTCAGAGCCCGGCACAGTTTATTACTGACAGCAGTCCTCCCCCCTTGATTTCTATCAACATCTAAGGGTGTCTGGTTGTGCAGCCTCATGGAGGATAATTAAATCAACTGACTGGCTAGCCATATTAAACACTTCTACAATGCACCTGCAGCTGCATGGTAATTGTAGCAGGCAGTATACATAGCGTGTCTAGCTTAAATCCCACAGTTCATGACGCTAATATGCGTGTGCCCAGTTTCATCCCAAATTCCCAGGATCTACAATTCAACAAACCAGCCCATATGATTGGTGGCTGTTTTGGAAATTCACTACCCTGGACGGATTCTCTTCTCACCTCATTAAGCAAAATGACCATCTAATGAGCAATATCAAATAGTTTATTCCTGCTGAAATATTCCCTGCTTTCTGTACAATAACTGAATACTAATATTATTGTATCCCGTTCAGGCTCTGTGTGTTGGGTGTGTGTGTGTGTATACGTGCCTGCACGTGTGTGTGTGTGGTGCATGCGTGCAGGCGTTCATGCATGCATGTGTGTGCTGCGTGCGTGCGTGCGTGCGTGCGTGCGTGCGTGCGTGCGTGCGTGCGTGCGTGCGTGCGTGCGTGCGTGCGTGCGTGCGTGCGTGCGTGCGTGCGTGCGTGCGTGCGTGCGTGCGTGTGTGTGTGTGTTGGATTACATCATACTTAATTAAATGTTAAATTTCACTTACCATGAAGCCTGGTTATTCAGTTCTCATCCTTTAATTTGCCATACAATGCCGAAAAACAGCCATGTCTATATTTCTAGGTAAATGCCATGCAATTCACTGTGCTAACCTTTATAAGTTTCTACTCTCACTCTCTGCTATGCACAGTCCGGTCCTATTAACCACAGTTCTGACTTCCTCTCTCTCACTCAGCTGTTCTCCCTGTCTCCCATTACTGCAACCTGATCTGGTCAGATTTTAATTGACGCCAAATAGTCCTGAACTATATCTTAGTTACTAAATTACACCTATGGGATAGCCGGATTAAACCAACTCAGTTTCACATGGATACCTCAAGTTATCTCATGTGACACAAGATTACTATCCAAGATGCACTCAGAAACCAAGTCCAGCTCCTCTCTTAGATACATATTCATACACCAAGCATGCATAAATTAGCTGGGAGGGTGACAGGTTAATTAATATGACCAGCGAATGCTGGAATTGAGCATATACCATGTGGCTTAAACATGTACATAGGCTGGGTGGAAAGTTATTTATTCATTAATTAAAGTCATGTAAATTCACTCTCTCACATTCTCCCCAACTTTCTTTTTGTCGTCCCGACAATTATTTATCAACTGGGCTAAGTTGTTTTGTTAGAACTAGTGCTAATAAACGTTGAGCCTTAGCTAGGTCAGCTATGATTCCTGATGTGCTTTCACTCATAAACCCTTCTTGTTTCACCACAACTTGTACAGCTTCACTGGTGAGTTGACTGGTATCTGTATACCCTAACCTGTCGCTATGCTTTCCAGCTGTGATCCGTGTAGATCGCCTAAGAATTGGATGTTCCCCAATGTCCTCAGAGACTTTACTAGCATCCTGGCATATCCTACCAAGTCCAATGGCTAATCCATCTGTCACTCCTAACCGTAGATCAGGTCCAATATTATCCAGTGACTCTGCTATTTCCTGAACCGTTTTACTTGTCGTACTCCTTAAGCGGCTTGCTCATTCTAAATGGTTACTTTGATGATTTGTGACTGGTGTTCGATTAATATCTGCATTATTTAAAGCAGCAGCTACATTAGACAAATCAATATCTTCATTCTCTGATGTAGATATATCTGGTTGATCATCATCTGTGTTGTCTTCACCTTGCTGGAACTCCTCATCACAAGAATTCTTATCGTCACTGGGGATAACATCTCTGTCATACATACTAACATATTCATGCACATTTAACAATTCAGTCCTATTTACTCGCCTAATATTGCCAATGCCAGTTATTGGTTGAATCTCATAGACATGATTTAATGGATCTATTCGTCTAATTACTACATAGGGTTTATCACACCACCGATCCTGAATCTTGTTCCGCCGTTTGATTCCTCTATTCTTGATGTAAACTTTGGTTCCTGCGGATATATCAAAATCACTAGCTTTTTCATCACATCGTTTCTGACGTTTTTCTGCTTCCTCCCTGAGTTTGTTTCCTGCTAATTTCTGAGCGATCTCCATTTTCTTTTGATGCTGTTCTATCCAGTCATGCATAGCCATGTCCTCATGTGTATCTGTGCCACCTGACAACATACTATCAATGGGCAACCAGGCTTCTTGGCCAAAGAAAAGAAAATGAGGTGAATAACCAGTTGATGCACGAGGTGTCACATTGTAAGCCCAGACCAACTCTGGAATGTACTTAGGCCATTTCCGCTTCTGTTCTGGTGTTAATGTCCTCAACAAATCATGAAAGGTCCGATTAAACCTCTCAGTCTCTCCGTTTCCCTGGGGATGGTATGGTGTAGTTCTGGTCTTTTTGATATTATACATGCTACACAATTCTGCAATAACGGAAGATTCAAAATTCTTGCCTTGGTCACTATGAATGGAGCGTGGTATACCATATCTTAAAAACCATTCCTTAACCAATGCTTCTGCAACGGTATGTGCCTTTTGGTCACGTGTTGGAACACACAGGACTAGTTTTGTAAAGACATCAGTCATCACTAGTACATTTTCACGTCCATCACTAGATCGTTCTAACAGTGTAAAATCAATAGCCAATATGTCCAATGGTTTCCTAGCAATCAAACTTTTCATGGTAGTGTGAACATTTGGCTTTGATTTGGCTAACAAACAACGTTCACAATGTTGACAGTGACTTTCTATTTCGGCAAACATTTTTGGCCAATAGCACCGTGCTCTGATCAACATCCAGGTTCGTTCCTTACCTTGATGTCCCATCTTGTCATGAATGGCTTCCAGAACTTGACTCTTCATTGAGGAGGGTAACAATAATTGGGTCACTTCTTGGCCATCCACCCAAATGATACGATATAGAACACCCTTAATTTCCCTCAAGTGATTCCATTGATTGACTAATTTCTGAACGTTACTAGATTCATTGCGAATCTGGTTTCTAGCAGGTTTTCCATGTTTCCAAAAATATACCAGTCTTCCAACCTCACTATCTAATCTCTGCAGTTCAGCTAATTCTGTACTACTGTATGACGGCAAGGTATCTGAAACACTATGCGCATCCGTTGATGGGCTTGATTGACCCGAGGTCTGCATCTCCTCTGCTGATACATCCAATCTTTGCAACTCACTGATTTTCCTTCTTAATTCCACCGGTACGACTATTCCCCCAAAAACGGTTCTACGATCCAGGAACAATTCTTCTGCTTTTAGCATGAACCTTAGCATGTAACCGGCTAAGAGCATCTGCATTCCGATTGGACTTCCCTGAATGGTATTTAACAGTAAAATCAAACTGAGACAACTGTGCCATCCATCTAGCTTCTGTCGCTCCTAATTTGGCTGTTTGTATATATGAAAGAGGATTACTGTCGGTGTATACTACAAATTTGGAACCTAATAAATAGTCTCGGAACTTATCTGTTATGGCCCACTTCAAACCTAACATCTCGAGTTTCATAGAACTATAATTTGCATCATTTCTTTCAGCTGGTCGGAGTCCTCTACTTGCATAGGCAATGACAACACACCTCCCATCCTGTTGTTGCGAAAGAACAGCACCGAGGCCTCTGTAACTGGCATCTGTTTCCACGATGAATGGTTGCGAAAAATCAGGGTATCCTAATAATGGACTGCTGGTTAGCATTTCTTTGAGGTTTTCAAAGGCTTTGTCACAGGAATCATCCCATCGTTCACAAAATGATCGGCGGTCTTGCTTAGACTTTAACTGTTTCTTCTTTTTATTATGTCCTTCAAACAGTTGATGGAGAGGTTTGGATATCTGTGCAAATCCTTTCACAAATCTTCTATAGTATGAGGCGAGGCCGATGAACGATCTTAACTTTGTCTCGGTCTTTGGAGTTTTCCAATTCTTCACACACTCTATTTTGTGTGGATCTGTGGCAATGCCTTCTTCTGAGATTTGGTGTCCTAAATATTTTACTTTCTTCTTGAATAGATGGCACTTCTCTGGTTTGAGCTTGAGACCAAATTTCAATAGACGCTGAAAAACTAGTTCTAACCTCTCTATCATTTCCTCAAATTATTGTCCATACACCAAGATGTCATCTAGATAAACAATTAATGTAAGCAGATTTTGATCACCTAAACAAGCTTGCATAAGACGGGCAAATGTTGCAGGAGAATTGCATAACCCCATGGGCAATCTTGTATAATCAAAGAGTCCAAAGGTTCCTACACGTATAGCAGTCTTGGGCATGTCTTTTTCCTCCAGCGCACATTGAAGGAAGCCATGTGCAAGATCGATTGTGGAGAAATATTTTACACCTTTTAAGACATCCAGAGCTTCTTCAACACGTGGGAGTGGATGGGCATCTTTCACAGTCTTTGCATTTAATAACCGGAAATCTCCACACACCCTGATGGTTCCATCAGTTTTCTTAACTACCACTATTGCCGAGGCATATGGCGATATACTCGGCCGAAGGATTCCAGAAGCAAGTTGTGTATTGATGTACCTAGTTACTTGCTCCATTTGATTTGGAGGAATTCGTCTATGTGGCAATTTAACTGGTATATCATCTGTCAGCGTAATTTTGTGCTTAATCAAGTCACAGTAGCCTAAATCATGATCACCTTTACTGAAAATCCTTTTATGCCTGAAAACTAAATCATTTATCTGCTCCCTCTGTTGTAGTGTAAGGTCACTTCCAATATCCAATTTTGAAACAATATCTCTAGTAGATAAATCTGCTTCTGCTTGGTTCACTTCTAACTTATCTATTGAGGATTCATACTGTTTGGATTCTACTTCAAATGTCTCTGTGTTAATAAGAAGCCCTTTGGTCAAGATTCCAACCCGTTGGTGCGGTTGCAGATATACGTCGTCCTCACTAAAGTTGGCAATACTTACGGCTAGACTGCCCTGCTCCACTTTTACATATGCTGGTGTTACTACTACTCCTTTTGGGAGATGAGTACTTACCTTCAAGTTCTCCACTAGGGCATAATAATTTGCACAAATATCACTACGACTTGTGGCTGTAACAACACGGGCAGATCCGGCTGGAATTATAATAGGTTGTCTACCAGAAATTCTAACATATCCATAGGTGGAAAGTTCTTCATGCTGATACATGATACCAGGAAGCTGACCATATAAAGATAACACTTCCAACCATGGTTTCGCTCCTGGATTCTGAGAAATGGATTGACTCATCTTTTGGTTTGCCCCCAGTACTGGGTGTTCATATCCATAAGAACAATACAATAAAATACCAATATTATATATCATAAAAGTATAATCAAAGCAATCTAAATGTCTTCATAAAGTTACACCATGCTTGCATACTCCGACTATCAGATAACATTTCTTGACCTTATCATTCTTCTACATTCTAGCTATGTCTCAATCAGCGATCCTAACTAGTTTATCAAAGCATACATATATAATAAACAATATACTTATTAGCTATTAGCATCCAGTTCCTTAACTAGATTATATTTTTCCTTTAATTATTATTGATGTTCCTTTTTCGGCAACGTCCCATGATTACATCAACACCATTGGTTAGTAACAATCTTGTCCATTCAGATGACATACCGGATATAGGATAGTAGTAAAGTCGGGGTGCATAACTTAATAGGATATGGAATAGCTTCTAAGATCACACCAGACTTCTACTTGGATGTAATTACATTTCCTGACACTCACCCCATAGCTTACAAGACAACATTTCAGATGCCAGATTCTCTACAGCAATCCCACCAAATAGCCGTCATTTGAATCCTGAATAAAGTAATTACTACATGGTAACAACGTCATCAACCGCCCAACAAAGTACATGTAAAATATTAAGATAATTGACTAAGCTACTTTTCAATTATGGCAAGGTATAATGTATATATGGAACATAGCCTGTTTATAATGGCCCATTTACGCTACAGCATTGCAAATCTCATATTAACCCATTTCCTCCTTAATATAAGTATTACTTAAAATGTAAACAAAATAATATCCAGTGATATTTATTATTATTATTATTATTATTATTATTATTATTATTATTATTATACAGGGTAAGCCGATTAGTCCAATAAGAAATCATCCACTGTATTATTTACACCAACTAGATGCAAAATAACGCATTAGATATACACTAGGTAGTAAGTCAAGAAAGGGAAATAAATCTGTCTAGTCAGAGCCCGGCACAGTTTATTACTGACAGCAGTCCTCCCCCTTGATTTCTATCAACATCTAAGGGTGTCTGGTTGTGCAGCCTCATGGAGGATAATTAAATCAACTGACCGGCTAGCCATATTAAACACTTCTACAATGCACCTGCAGCTGCATGGTAATTGTAGCAGGCAGTATACATAGCGTGTCTAGCTTAAATCGCACAGTTCATGACGCTAATATGCGTGTGAACACTGCCCAGTTTCATCCCAAATTCCCAGGATCTACAATTCAACAAACCAGCCCATATGATTGGTGGCTGTTTTGGAAATTCACTACCCTGGACGGATTCTCTTCTCACCTCATTAAGCAAAATGACCATCTAATGAGCAATATCAAATAGTTTATTCCTGCTGAAATATTCCCTGCTTTCTGTACAATAACTGAATACTAATATTATTGTATCCCGTTCAGGCTCTGTGTGTTGGGTGTGTGTGTATGCGTGCCTGCACGTGTCTGTGTGGTGCATGCGTGCAGGCGTTCATGCATGCATGTGTGTGCTGCATGCGTGCGTGCGTGCGTGCGTGCGTGCGTGTGTGTGTGTGTGTGTTGGATTACATCATACTTAATTAAATGTTAAATTTCACTTACCATGAAGCCTGGTTATTCAGTTCTCATCCTTTAATTTGCCATACAATGCCGAAAAACAGCCATGTCTATATTTCTAGGTAAATTCCATGCAATTCAATGTGCTAACCTTTATAAGTTTTTACTCTCACTCTCTGCTATGCACAGTCCGGTCCTATTAACCACAGTTCTGACTTCCTCTCTCTCACTCAGCTGTTCTCCCTATCTCCCATTACTGCAACCTGATCTGGTCAGATTTTAATTGACGCCAAATAGTCGTGAACTATATCTTAGTTACTAAATTACACCTATGGGATAGCCGGATTAAACCAACTCAGTTTCACATGGATACCTCAAGTTATCTCATGTGACACAAGATTACTATCCAAGATGCACTCAGAAACCAAGTCCAGCTCCTCTCTTAGATACATATTCATACACCAAGCATGCATAAATTAGCTGGGAGGGTGACAGGTTAATTAATATGACCAGCGAATGCTGGAATTGAGCATATACCGTGTGGCTTAAACAAGTACATAGGCTGGGTGGAAAGTTATTTATTCATTAATTAAAGTCATGTAAATTCACTCTCTCACATTCTCCCCAACTTTCTTTTTGTCGTCCCGACAATTATTTATCAACTGGGCTAAGTTGTTTTGTTAGAACTAGTGCTAATAAACGTTGAGCCTTAGCTAGGTCAGCTATGATTCCTGATGTGCTTTCACTCATAAACCCTACTTGTTTCACCACAACTTGTACAGCTTCACTGGTGAGTTGACTGGTATCTGTATACCCTAACCTGTCGCTATGCTTTCCAGCTGTGATCCGTGTAGATCGCCTAAGAATTGGATGTTCCCCAATGTCCTCAGAGACTTTACTAGCATCCTGGCATATCCTATCATGTCCAATGGCTAATCCATCTGTCACTCCTAACCGTAGATCAGGTCCAATATTATCCAGTGACTCTGCTATTTCCTGAACCGTTTTACTTGTCGTACTCCTTAAGCGGCTTGCTGATTCTAAATGGTTACTTTGATGATTTGTGACTGGTGTTCGATTAATATCTGCATTATTTAAAGCAGCAGCTACACTCTCTCACACGTAGATAAAAATTTCTTCATCTTGATGTTCTGCACATGCATGCATTACATACTCACATGTACATCTCCACGTATTCTGATTTATCTATCAGTTAATTCAACGTTTTCACTGATGAAGGATATGTCTCTTCGTCAATCAGCGGTGTGAATAGTAACCTGAAGTGTGTTTCATGTACAGTTAAGAAAATTTAAGTAAATTTTTACCACACTGTTGTGTGGGTGCTCCAACCAAGTGGAGGGGCATCCGTATACAGAACAGAACAGAATCACTGCTGGTTGTTCTGGTAGGGACTGCCCTATTGCACCACCACGTAACATGCACACAGTTCATAGAAATAAGTAAGAAAGGTACCATGCACACCGTCTGACCATACAACAGCTGTACCAAATCCTGAGATTTAACCTGGAACGGACTGCCCTATTGTACATGGCCAATTGACTTAAAGTTGCTACTGCCACAGTGCTACTTTTGTATCAACAAGTTCTGTCTGTAAATTTATTGACATATCTACTTAGCACTACCAATTGTTTTGTGCTATATTGGTGCATCTACTGGCATCATACCATGAGAGCAAAAGTTGCTAGGCACTGCCCTAGTGTGTGTGATCCAAAGTAATGCAGATCTGTGATCAAATCTTGGCAGGGACTGCCCTATTGGGTGTGATCTATAGATCCCATCAACCCCAAATGGTTCGGCCTGCCCCAGTCAAATTCTGTACATAGCAACATATTGCAACCATGGCCCATTTGTGTTGCACATCATCCGACATTGTGTTTCTTGTTAAGTTTGGTGTATACACATGCAGCAGTCTCATACTCTGAGAATACAACTTTGGTAGGGATTGCCCTATCGTGTGCAACTCATGTGTATACTGTAAATCTCTGATAGTGTGGAAACATTAGTAGATAGTAAAGTTGCAAAATCTTAGTTCCGCGTAAATTGTGTAGATAAAAAAGTAAGAATAAGCTGTACTGTACATATGTAATAGACTTGAAACCCCTATTCCTGCCATAACTGGAAGGAGGAAAGTTCCCTGCATGGAGCGTAAACTGTTAAGATCGACAAAAGGCATTCACAGGCCTCAAGAGTCGAAATTGATGATGATGATGATGATGGTGATGATGATGATGATGATGATGATGATGAACACCAAACAACTACTGAACGAAAAATAACAGCGTACAAACATGAACAGAGAGCCTCAATGACACAGAAACCAAAAACTAACAACAACAAACATAGAAACACTGAAACATATACATATATGAATTCAACTCACAGACAATTGGACAGCAGTCTACCAAAGTCACCACCAAGGTGCAGTACTCACCACAACAGTCAGCAGACAACACATCACACATACACATCAAAGAAAACAAGTGTGCTACTGCTTATGGGCAGCGCAACCTTCAAAAGGCTTAGCGGGCGCTATATGTCCACAGTAGACATGAACATAATAGTATGATCCTTCAGTGGGGCAAGGATAGCATAAATTCATGACAAGCTCATGCCTCTACTTAAAGCAGAACAGCTTGATGCTTTAGTAGTCCATGTTGGGACTAATGATATTGGCAGATGTAGATTGTAAGGTATGATCAGAAATTATGACGAATTGATTGAACGCATACAAACAATTGCACCCGATACCAAAATCTTTGTTTCATTGATCCTACTACGACCAAACAACAGGAGTGATAACAACTTGGTAGATGTCTTCAACGGAATGTTGTGGTCCCTTGCAAATTGGCACAAGGCCAGCTTCAATTAAAAATACAGAGCTATTCAGTGACATCAACTGTGAACCACGTAACTACAACCTATTTTGGGATGATGTCTACCCTAATCATGAAGGCCTCTGCCTCCTGTCAGATAATATCAGTTACCATCTTCACTCTGCGATGAACACCACCTCAGAATCACAGGATTTTTATTAATCTCTAGCCACACAGTGGAGAAGATGACCCCAGCTACAAACCAATTCAAGCATCACACAATGCCAACATATCTCTCAAACCGATACTCAGTACTAAGTGAAGAAATTGTAGCCATACTGTAGCTCGCGGGGGTACGTGATGGTCCGCCATGACATTCCTTTCCATCACACCGCAAGTGCATGATGTGTAGGTGGGCTGTTTAGCTGCAGATCTCAGGGTCGCGGATCCCGTATCACGTCTCTCCAGAAGGTACAAAGACTGGCCTCTAGAGCCAGTGGAACACTGATGTTCCAGTGGGGCCGTGCGACCATTGCCGCCGAGATTAAACCACACAGTGTCATCCCAACTATTTGTGTCACCGATATGTCTGTCCATTCTAATTTAGAGAAATGGATTAGATGATAATTAAACAGTTATAAATTTACTACACTATGCAAACAATATCACTCGTTTGACAGTAAATTGTAGCTCGCGGGGTAGTGTCGGGCTGTTCCGGTGTATCATGTCGACTCGCCGTGCCGCAAGTGCGCGACGAATGATGACGCTGGTTAGCATCCGGTCTCGGGGTGACTGACCTTGTACGAGACTGCCCTGTGGGTAACAAAAAACGGCTCCTAAGGCCGGTGGAACTCAATCGTTCCGGTGGGGCCGTGCGACCATCGTCGCGAACATTAAATACAACAGTCTCATCCCAAGAATTTGTGTCACCAGCCCATAGCAATTTCGTGATCTATGGACTTACAAGATTTGATTTTGGTGACCTATAAATATACGTCTATACAATGATTTCACCTAAACAATTATAAATATGCTAGATAAAATTAAAATAAGAGCATACATAGAGACATAGAGACAGGTAGATGAACTTTTAAACATGGGGCTCCCGGAGGTACCACACAGACTCGTAGGTCCGCAGAGGTATCCCCGCAAGGGAGGCGCCCATACACAAGACTTACCTAATTAACTTAATATAAGTTATTATACCTCTAAGCTGAAAGGAAGAAGATTATCTCGGACGAAAAGATATGTGCCTCATGCCGGCACTACTCCTAGTGCTAGCTTGGGTGAGGAGTATTATCCTCGCGTGGACCGTCGTCGCTGAATCTTTGCGAGAGGCAAGTGCCTCGCGCCGGCCTCCGTCTTGGGAAGGTGTCGCCACTGCTTAAAGCGGGAGAAGAGTAGTAGGCAAAAATGGGCCCACTCTATTATTTCAACCAAAAATGCTTGAGGAAGAAAAGACCATACCCAGTGAGATTATGACTATAGGGATGCGTGCTGTTTTACGTGAAGGCGGGACGAGCGATTCCTGATGGATTCCCCCGTCACCGTCTTATGTGATTCCTAGTATGCTGAATTAGTAGTTGCCGCTTTATTTATGCAGGCCTTCTGCTTTGTTTAATTAGTGTTTAGTTGTTTTTAAAACAAGAACTATTTTTGTCCGCAAATGGCTGGTATCTACCTAGCTATTAGACATGGCGTCACTGAGAACAGATGCCCTAAGATATCAATACTGAAGACAGCGCTTATACATGTTACTTAGTAAAATCTCCGAACTGGATAAGAATCCGGACATCCCACTCCGTAACCACATAAAATGTTACAAGACATAGGTTACTTTTCACGGAAGCATTATTAGACAATCGTCCTATCGTTATGGTGGGGGTGAGAGAGACGAATACTCACCGTAAATGTCCTTCCCGTAAGGACGTGGCAGATCTAAATATCATGCGCAGACATTCTTATGGAATTCGGTGGGGATACATATCTCGCCCGTCACCGGGTCCTATGGAACTAACCGTTTAACCTGTCGTTAGGTTTATATACAAGTTGCCCAGCTTTGCACTGAGGTGCGGGAGATGGTTCGGTAAAATAAAACAATAATTAAGATATGTTTTCGCAGTGCTTTCCTACATTGGCAAAAGTGCTAACTACTAAGTATCCGAAGATACAAGGGAAATGTCTGCGACACCACACCCTGGCCATCACCGCTCTGAAACTGCAATAGTTTCCCAGAGTCGGATCAGCCCATGGTGCGGATAGTAACATCCAAACAATTAAGAAGCCACAAGGCTGAGTGGAGCATGAAGAGAGACAAAATCTTGGAGTTATGAGTCTTACCAGAGTGTGGGGCTAGATTATCGCACTGCCGGAAGAGAAGAGTATATTACTGAGTTGGTAATGAAGAAATTGTCTCTAATCATTTTGAACCTATCCTATCGAGCTGAATAGAAAAGGTTTAGTCGGTAGCATGCTGGGCTAAACAGAGTTATAGCACGGACAGCGACCCCAGTGAAAAATTGTCGGTGGCGGGAGAAAGTGCTGCACATATAAGTGTTGCTGTATAGTGTTTCCTAGGTGCACTGCATTCCTATATTTTCTATGAATAAACAAAACATTTGAACTGATGGCTACTGGCCACATACATATATAAACTAACCAGAACAATCAATACCGTGTAATATGATCAGAATTATATATTTTAGCACAAGTTAATGAACCTACTACGGTGCGGTTAGTAAAACACCTTACTGAAAATGAGAATAACTATAAACAAATACAGAAATTATAACTAGCGGTCCTAAGACTGTTACGGTACCCTTTTAGTCATCGGGACAGTTCTTACTAATTAGAGAAGTATATATAGCGAAATCATTAAAATATGAAGTATAGTTACTTGAATACTCGGTAGTCATCATTAAGTTAGGCTACCGTGTTACTGAAATTGATACGTCATTCCATAGTTGATGTGCATTGATGCATTCCCAGGAAGTTGGAAAGTTCCCGCAGGTTGGTTTCCGCAAACAGGATTCCTGCAAGAATACTCATGGAGGGAGTACATCGCTCAGCACTGTAAGCCTAATAGGATGTCTAGCGAGCAGTCAGCAAAAGATACGATAGTACTACTGCTGTGAAGAAAGTTCCCATACACCGATGGCATGGATGGAAGTTGAGAACAACCCGCTCACAAGCGGGTGTTGTCAGATGCAAATGAAGATACAAAACAAAGCGTAATGGTGCTGGGTATGTCAGCCAGCTCTTTAGACGCACCGGGCAGAGTTTACTTGCTGCGGTCGAAAGTCAGAGGAACCTACATGATATTAGTGTGGTGACAGTTGAAATACCACTTTTAGGCATGGCTGGCAGATCCGGCAAGTCATCCATCAAAGAACATCCTGCCTCTACATCTGTAGAATCACATATTCAGGCCATAAAAGCCTCACCGCAAGTTTGTGTTCCGAAGTAGGTATTGATATTCGTGAACGATAGTTAGAAAGTTCCAAATTGCTCTCGCAAGTAGGGCGTTACAAAATAGTTTTTAGTGTGGTGGGTTGTCACTGCTAGCTACGGGAGAGAACCCGTCAGAAACCGAAGTTATATGCGTAATATCTATCACTTAATAGTAGCTAGTACAGGTCCGGCCGAGGATGCTCTGGATCTCTTGATCGCTTCTCCTTTTATACTCCTCGTGACATCACAGTCGCAGGCTCCAACCAATCATCATTCGAGCAACAGCCAATCAGCGCATGGCTAATAATAGCACAGTCGAAAGTTCTAGAACATTCTAGAAGTTATGCGCCCACATGGTTATGACGTCACAGCAAAGTTTTGAAGATAATCAAGAAGGGTTTTCCGTGGATAACTCAGCCATTTCTTAACCGATTTTGAAATGGTTTACAGATTTAAAAATCGTCGAATTCTGGTCTTAACTAATGCCAGATTTAACGGGAATAAGTATTCAAAAAGGATTACAGGGTACCATCTCGGTACACTAAAAGCGTCATCCCACCGTGATAATAAATTACGTACTCCATCAAAGATATCATCTAAGCGCGCGTATGCGCATCATGTGCTTTAACGAACTTAGTCGTTTTCACAACGAGATCTCTCACATAGGCCCATATATGCTTATGGCTCAAGCCAGGGGGCCGTGTCCAGGGAACGAATCCAGGACGGGCGGCGCGTACCCAGCTTAGCTGGTACGGCCGGTACCCGACCAGTCGACCCGAACTACACCACCCCTCCTAGTTTGACATCCATGGCAAACGATCGCACATGGTGGATAGACGCACGGACATACACTAGGCAGAGATTATAGACTTCCCGGGCAGGTGCATGGCCGGAGAGGATAGTGATGCAATAGACGCACATTCAAGAGGCAGCGCACATAGAGGTGCTAAGAGGAGGGGGGAGGCATGCTTCCAGTTTTCAATTTTTGACGTGGAATTATTTATCCAGGCCTCTTCTTTTTTTGTTTTGTTTTATTAATATTACGGTGCGTGCTGTAACTTTATTTAGTAAATGATTCTAAACAATAGCTCGCATGGGTGTTCTCTCCGAGTGCGGATAATCATTATCTTCGCAGAGATCACCCAAGCTCCAACGTACCACAATTTGAGTTTTAAAAATATAATATAGCAAAGCAACTGGCATGCGCGGCTGTGTCTGATAACCATAGTCATCCTAGGGACAGGATTCAATTGATCTAACACATATAATAAGAAGAAAAGTATTTAAAAAATAAAGTAATAATTAATACATTTCCACGAATTGCACCATTGATGTTTCTGCTGTATCACAAATAATCAAACCTCTGCTGCAAAATTTCCCCATTGAGTCTGGGTTTCGCGATTGACGGTGGTTGGTCATGGTGGATGCACTATCATTGCTGAGATGCGTTCACTATTACTGGTACTGTCGGAAATATCTGAAGTGATGGTGGCGGAAATATGCGCGTCCATAATGTCTCTCACAGTTACTGCCGGTTCTAATATATCCGTCCGTAAGGCAGCGGCGGTACTAGTGGATGCTAATGTCATTGATGCTGTAGTGGTGGTAGTCATCGTGGTGGCTGCTGTAGCTGTAGTGGTGATGGCAGTGAGCTGTACCAGAGGCTGAGGCCGTGATACGGGAGTGGATACGGTAGGAGACGACATCTTCCGAAACTTAGCATATTTTAACAGACGATTTGCAGTAACGTTAAGTACGGGCTGAATGTCCTGTGTGAGGGTGATTCGTCTCTTTCACGCATATGGATGTTCCGGCATAGTTCCCTTTCTAATAGCTGGGTCAGAAAGGCTAGGAGGCAGATGCTGGATAACACGGGTCGGAGTTATACTAATCGCCGCAGGCTGCGACGGTCCTGGTCCCTCGTCTATGGTCAGTTATGGCGGAGATGGTGACTGCGGGTAACTTGGAATGTCTATTTCCACAGGTGTCGTGATCACTACCGAAATCGACTGAATGGCTAACACTGTCTTAGACACTATGGGTGCGGGTGTAGTGACCGTAACCGGATGGCTAATAACTGAGGCGGGTGCTGCTGGACTGGATTCTGCTGGAGACTTTCGCTTCTTACTCCGCTTCAGGACCAGTGTAGATGCAGTAACTGGTACCGGCGTAACACTTCCTGATGCGGCTGTGGGCAGGATTTCATGTCTGGCTGCCGGTATGTTGCTTATGGTAGCTGCGGGAAGACGATGACTAATGGGATATCTATGAGTAGTGTTCTTCGTGCGGGACATTTTCTCGGTCGGAAGAACTTTGACCGGGAACCGAGATTCGAAACGGGTGGCTAAAACGTCACGATCCTCGTTCTCTTCTCCAGGAACTAATGTTACTTCTAACACATGGTGATGATATCGGAACATGTGGGTCACCCCGTAGCGAGTGGCGGTGTAGAGATACTGGCACATCACACAGAAGGCTGACTGGAAGAGATGGTCCTTATTAACATGAATGGTGCGGTCAGATTTTCTCGTAAATGTTCTGGTACAGGGCTCTCCGCTAGCTAATAACAAGCTGCATGGGAACCGTTTTGGAACTGGTACCGATTCTTCTTCAGACGAATCCAATAACGCTAAATCTTCAAGGAGTGACATCTCATTCCCGCATGGTAGTTGGCTGCGGGAACCTTATTCAAACCCTAATGCCCTATCTCTTCATTGTATTTAAACTTTCCAGGCCAAGTATAATAAGGAAATAATAATAAAACAGCAGAATTTGGTTTACGACACGAAAGAAGCCTAATGCTATCTGTTCTTCCCTGGTGTCGAGTTTTGACGGGAAGACAAAGTTTCAGGGCGCGCTTCCTCCTTTTATACTATTTGGTGACATCACAGGCGGCGGATGACCACACCTAAAAGTTTTATCAGGTGATTCGGTCATTCTGATTTGAAAGTTTCCTCTTTTTCCGATCTAGACATCTAGGGATTAATTCTTCCCGTATAAAGGGAGTACTTTTATTTATAGGAAGAATGGCTCATTAACCTTGTCTTAATTTTGCGCATTTAACAGCCTTCGATCCACATAAAAACGTGGTACTACCTTTTCTTTGCGGTGCCTCACCTTTTAATTAGCATGAGGCGGTTCTCCAGATTGGATGTTTATAAACTTGCATGTTTTAATTTTTGGCTGGAGCGCCCAATGGGGTCTGTGGGAGCCAGGTGACGTCAGTGGCAATTACCCGGACTCACCCTCGCCACTCCTCCATCACGCTGTGGTAGTCGCGTCTTTGGGCGGCTCTTGTGTTTAAAGCGCTTGATCTAATTTACTGGAAATAGCAGTAAATGTCACATGGCTCTAAAAAGCATGTGTTTTGATCGGAAACATGTATGCTAGATAGAAATATATATGTTACATCAAGATCTTTATAATGTCCCCTATTTGCGCGAGTTCTTTAACATGCATCTTGGTACATGTCTGTAATGGGTAGTTCTCAACCCGTGTCGAGTAAATTACAGTACAACTCAAAAAGTGTGTGCCACAGTTATTACAATTTACAACGCCATCATTCGGAGATTGTGAATACAGTCAACCTGAGTGTCTGTGTTTCTGACATGTCGGTGATTTGAATTTGATATGCGTGACTGGTTAGCTGTGGATGATACTTGCGCTGTGGTGAAGGTGACGTGTTTATGGCCATAATGTGCGGGAGTGGTGAGAGAGAGGCGGCGTGAATGTCAACTTTATCGAACCCTGAGGGTATTTCACTCTGTAATGGCCGAGCCCGTGGGCGGGACAGAGTTACTTTAAAGCACAGATGACCTGTCGGATGCTGTCGTACCTTTGATCAATCCATTATCGAATTCAACTTTTCGGTGGTAAAATCCTACTCGTGACTGACGACAATACCAGTAAGTACTGCTAAATGATGTTGTTGGCAATGTTGAATATCTCTGTTATGCTGAGTATAACTGAGTAAGTATGTGATGTACACGCAATGACGAATTGACGTATCCAGTCTTGAAGGCAGGTGTGTTCTGTAGGTGTTGATGTTCTGTCTGTTGTGTGATGTTCTGACTGCTCACGGGGGTGCATGGTAGGCCAATTGGAGGGGGTGGCCTTTGGACAGGGGGATGTGGTCATCTCCTATTACATGACGGTTGGTGTCTTGTCGTAGTTTTTAGACACAAGGAAAATTCGAGCCGAGAGTCTGCTGAACAGGCTGCTTCCGTGCCCATCGCTGGGGGTAATGTTGGTCTGTGCGGTGCGGGATGCCTCCTCCTCTGTTGCAGCAGTCTCTCTCATATCTGAAGATTGATGGTCAACAGACGACGAGTGGAGTGTGAAATGGACTGGGCCAGTGATGTCAAAACTTGGTGTATAGATAAGGGATGCCAGTTGGATTTGGGGTGGTGGTGCGGCGATGGATATGGGTTCCGCTTGGGTGGGAATTGGTTTCACATTTTTGGGAGGTGGTCGGGTACACCTTGTTGTACGGTTTTGCGGTTCTAGACACACCAAGGCTTCATCCAGCCTCTTCACTTCCATGCTATTCACCACATGTTGCACCACACAGCAAGCATGGCTTGGGTCAGCCTCGGCTTGCGCTTGTGGTAACTCTATGATGGGGGGGGGGGGGGGGCATAGCATGAAGTGGGTGGGAATGGGAAGAGATCGGAAGAACAACTTTTCCATCCGGTCCCTTGGACAAAACAAACACAAAATACTTCAGATACGACTTCCCAGATCGAGTAGACCCGTGCTGAGGAGGGAGAGGGCGAATATGTATCTCGTCATCGTCGTCAGCATTAGCTGCTTGTTCACCCACGTTATGGCTTGGTAGAAGTGGGGCTGAACTGGCACCACGGTGCTCTGTGCTCACCGTGGTAATACTAATTTCTGTAGAGATATCTGTCTGGGTACCGGTGTCATGAGAAACGGCCAGTCCGAGCTCTGTTGCTGGGTCATCACTGACACACGGTTTAAGTCGATCGAAGTGGATGACTGAGGTCAGGCCATCCGAAGCACGGATATGGTAGGTCACGTCCGATGTCTTACCTACTACCACATAGGGGCCTTTCCACTGGTAACTCAGTTTACTTGGCATGTTTGCAGATCATCGTGAATCGTGTACCCAAACCATTCTTCCTGCTTCATACGGATCTCCATGCACTCTCCGGTCGTGCCATGTCTTTTGCCGCTGGTGTGCAGTGGATACGGTTTCTCTCACTAACTAATGGGCTTGTTCTATCCTTTGCTGGAAGAGTTCAACAGAGAGAGATGGTGAATCTTTCCCTCCTTGTATTCGAGGCATGGCCAGATCCAGGGGTAAGGCTAATTCACGGCCTAACATTAACCAAGCAGGGGTGTACCTCATGCTGGAATGTACTGAAGTGCAGTACGCCATGAGTACATATGGGAGCCGTAGGTCCCAATCTCTACAATCAAGGCATGTTTCCTTAGTAAGCATCTCTGCGAGAGTTCTGTTGAATCTCTCTACCATCCCGTCATTCCGGTGGTGGTATGGAGTCATCCTTGTCTTGACGATATGGAACAATTTGCAGAGCTCTGATATGAGCTGACTCTCAAAATTACTTCCTTGATCGGAGTGCAACTCATAAGGCATGCCAAAGAAGCAGAACACATTGTTGGCCAAGACCTCCGCTACGGTGGATGCCTCTTGGTCCGGCAGAGCAAATGCTTCTACCCACTTCGTAAAATAATCTTGTAATACGAGGATGTATTTATTTCCATCATCTGTCGTATTCAAGTGTCCGAGCACGTCGATAGCCACTCACTCGCACGGTGCACCAACAATCTTAATTTGAGATGGTGCGATATGGTGTTGGCCAACAGCACATTTTTGGCACGGGAAACATTTGGCAACCCATACCTTGACACTATCGCGAATCCCGATCCAGTGGAATCTCAATTTGATATGGGCAACAGTCCTTTCCACGGCCAGATGCCCGGCATTATCATTTAGTTGTTTCAATATAAGTTCACGATAACTTTCCGGGACTACCAAACGGTCATTAATATATAGAACGTTATTTATTAATTGGCATTGCTCGAACTGTTGGTAATAACATTTTGCCGTGGTGGATAGAGGTCTTACCGATTCCTTAGGAGGACGTACCCCCCCCCCCCCTGAATCCATGCGTATATATTTTGTGTCTGTACATCTGTTGTTTGGTGGTGTGCGATTTTCTCCGGATTCCACTCTGTGCACCTCAATTCGGGGAACTCCGGAGATGGCTGTGTTGACTGTGTCATGGTGGTGGCCTCTTCATGTTCATCTTCTGCGCCGATTTTGCTGAGGGCGTCAGCATTCCCATGCAATTTGCCGGGATGGTGAACAACATTAAAGTTATAGGCCTGCAGGGATTCCTGCCATCTCGCTACCTGGCCCTCCAGATTTTTTAAGTTCCTGAGCCACCTTAGTGAGGCATGGTCTGTACGGAGTGTAAATGGGCACCCATACAGAAAGTGTTTATAATACTTGACGAAATGGACCGCCGCTAATTGTTCTCGCTTGGTGGTTGTGTATCTTCTCTCCGTTTTATTCAGAGTATGCGAACCATAACCCAATACCTGCTCTGTTCCATCTTCCGTGTCCTGAGATAGAACCACGCCGATAGCGTAAGCTGATGCGTCAGTGTCTAAGATGAAATCGAGGTTTGGATTAGGGTGAGCAAGAATTGGGGCAGTCGTCAAGAGTTCCTTCAGTGCCCTTAAGGAGGCTTCACACTCACTCGTCCTCTCAAATGGTTGATCTTTCTCGGTGATTTTGTAGAGGGGTGAAGCAATCTCACTGAAATGTCGGATGTAACAGCAATGGTACTGACATAGGCCAAGAAAACTCTGTGTCTCCGTAACTGAAGAGGGCTGTCGCCACTCTGCTGCTGCCTTAGTTTTTGACAGCTGAGTAGCCACTACATCACCGGTCCGGATATGACGTGTCCCAGGAACTCAATGCTCTGCCTAAAGAGATGACATTTCTTCAGTTTGAGTTTCAAATTGGCCCTGCGGAAGCGGGAAAGCATGGTGTCCAAATTTATTAAAGTTTGCTCAAACGTGGGTCTGAAGACTATTACGTCATCGATGTAACAGAGACAAATTTCCCATTGCAAGACGGTTAATACCTTCTCAATTAGTCGTTCAAAAGTCCCGGGAGCATTGCACAACCCATAGGGCATCTTGCGGAATTGGAAAAGGCCATCCCTACAAACGAATGTGGTCTTTTCCATGTCAGCCTCATCCATGGCTACTTGCCAGTAACCGCTAGCCAAGTCAAGGGTACAAAACTGCTTGTCTCCGGACAAGGAATCCAAGGCCTGATCTATCCGGGCCAACGGATAAGCATCCTTAACGCTAAGATCATAAAGGCGGCGGTAGTCTATAAAAAACTGCAAGGTTCCATCCTTTTTGCCTGCTAGCACTATTGGGCTCGCCCATGGGGATGCTGAAGGTCTAATAATACCAGTCCGCAACATGTCGTTCACTTGTTGGTGTGCTTCCGCTTCCTTATGAATGGGAAGACGTCATACTGGCTGTCGTACGGGGCGATTATTGCCGGTGTCGATGGAGTGTCGTACGAGATGAGTTTCTCCGAGATCCATGTCCTCAGAGGAAAAACTATCACAATATTTATGTAGTAGTTTCCGAATTTCACGTTTCTGTGATTGCAGTAATCCAACTGTGGCACATAGATACAAATCATGTAAATGTTCGGGTAAATCATCAGTCATATGTGGTGGTGTGTCAGCAGGTGCAGGTAATTCCAATGAGATTATGTCCACTAAATGGCCGCAGCGTACTCCAGGTTCCAGAATGATGGGATCTGCGGTAACATTATCCACTCTAAAAGGTATATTTTCCTTATTAGTAGTGTCTAATATTATGTGGGGACGTGCGCATTGTGAGGCAATCATATAATCAGGATCGGGTTCCAGCATGGCAATGTGTGTGTTGCTTGCTAACTGGGGTGCGGTGGCCCATAAGATTTGTTCCTGTTCTGGCTCAACTGTGGTGGTATTTGATAATATAACCACGCACGTGTCGTATAATGACGATGCCTGTCCAAGAGGGATTCGTCCGCCGTGTATGTCAAGTTACTGTTGTCTGCAATGTATGATGGCTTCGCTGGCACTGAGGAAATCAGAGCCAAGTAGGGCATCGTTATGAATAGAGGCGCTGATAACTCGCTGTATGAATTGCATCTCCTCTATTTGGATAACTAAATTGACTACACCGGCTACAGGCACATCAGCTCCCGTAGCCGTCTGTATGTAAATGTTTGTAGGCTTAAGGGGAGGCTTTTTATGAGGTGGGATGCTCTCATATAACCGCTTGTTAAATACTGTGATAGAAGCACCGGTGTTGACGGTGGCACTGGTGGAAACGCCACTAAACAGACAGGCACATTTTAATATTACTTTGCGGTGTACCTGTGGAAGAGGTTCCAATGATGCTGTCTGTGACAATGGCATCGGAGCGGCATCACTCTGTATGTACTCTGACTGTTTCCATACGGCTTCTCTTAATGTTGTGGATGGCTGAGTGAGGAAAGGGCCAGTTCGCCGTCGCTGCTGGTGTGAGGGCTGCGGTGAAGGCGGAGCTGGGGGTAGCAATGGTGATGGAGTGGTTGCCATTTCTGAGTAGGCTGTATTGGTGTAGACGGCGGCACGCACGGGATGACGGATACGCTCTCCCTGTGCAAGTAATTTCTTGCAATGCTTCATGGGATGTTTTTGTGAAGCACAAAAGAAACAGTGATGCCACCAGGGACGTGTGTTTCCCCGTCTACGTCGGCGCTTGTGAATCCATGAAGCGGAGTGAATCATTTCTCCTGAGTCATTACTGTCTGTGGATGCGGGAGATGATGTTGGATGGGGTGGTGTTTTGCATACCACCAAAGGACAGCAAGAACTTTGTGTCTTGGTGGCGGGACATGGTGCTTGCAAAAACGTTGTTTCAGCGGAGGTGCTACAACCTACCACTGCCGTTTTACATAGGAAAGAAGGATTGTTATGTGCGGAGGAAGAGGGGATGGCAATGCTGCGGATGGGGGAGGCAACGTAGGCATTGCCATGTGTAAATCCATGCATTTGGGTGTCAGTGTAAAAGCAGATTTAGGTGGATGATGGTTGGCCACTGAACGTTGTTGTATGAAGGCTGCAGTTGAGCCTGGGGGCAGATACGGGCACCGAGTGGCTCTGTGTAATTCGGTGCCCTTAGGAGTTTGACTGCTTCTCTGGTTGCGGTGTGCTGCAGTCGGGAACAGGCATGGTGGAAGGAGGTCAGTTAGGACACCGCTCCCTCCAATGGCTTGGCTAACTGCATCCGAAACAGATGTTCAGTGGCGGTGTGGTGCTCGTGGTGTTTGTTGTCCTAAACTGCGTGGTGGCAAAATTGGTGCTAAGTGTCATGACTAAATTTGTGAGTGCTGAGATCTGCTTATTGATCTCGTCTATCCGTTCTTTCATGTTGCCGTTGTTATTGTTGCGCTGGTTCCCACGCATTGGGGGCCCTGTTGGAGCTTCCTTTACGGGCACGCCCCCTTCCTCCAGGCACTTGATTCTGATTGGAATTCTGTATAGCTGGTGGTGGTGATGCCTGTGCGGTTGGTGTTGATGAACTGGGGGGAGCATGGGTGGGCGGGGCGATAGCTGCACCCTCTATCTCATTGATAGGATGGAGTTGGCGTCAGTTACTCTTTTCCCGCTCCAGAAAGTTTTCTATACGGACCACGGTTGCCGTTAATTGGACCAAACTACCATGGTCGGCAAGAAATAATTTCTCTTTCAGGGTGGGTTCACCGCTCAATGCATCGATAAAAGCCTTCCGTATTGGTGCTCGGATATGCGCGGGTGACTAGCCTTCTGATTCGGCTAGCTAACTCGGGAAGAGTTTCTCCCGCGCATCGTCGGAGTTTCTTAAGTTGAAGACGACTGGTTTCTCCGAGGGCTGTGTCGTCAAATCGCTCCATCAATGCTCGTTCCAATTGTGTGTAGGTGGGTGTGTAGTCGGTTCCAAGATCCGCAAGAAATTGAAGGGCTTTTCCGGAAAGTTTTGTGGCGAGATATTCACCCATTTGCTGATTGCTCCATCGATTAGTCCGACTTATGATCTCGAACTGTATTTTATAATTGGTCCAGTCATTCTCCCCACTAAATTCGGGAGGGAGGATGACTGGGCCAAGACCGCGGGAAGAATGAAGCGGCTGAAATCCGGGTTTTTGAGAATATGACGAATATGCTGAGGCTGGTCGTGGTGCAGGTGGTGGTGGTGTTGGTGTTTCCCGTCGATGCCGATGCCGGGGAGCTAGGACATGTGTACTCCAATTTAATGAGTCTGCCACAGTTGTAGACATTCTCCCCGAGGTGAGGATTGATATTCCTCATATGGTGGTGGTGCAGTCGGCTGACGGTCGTGATGTGTTGCGTGACTGATATACCGGCGAAATGGTGGTGCCGATTCTTCCCGATAAAGCCGCGGTGTTCCCTTTGAGTATAGCACTGTGCTAAAAGGGGGCGATGCAGGAGGTTGTCTGTAATGTGGATTATCACCCGGTCATATGGTCTCCGTAGATGACACGGGTGAATGATAGTAGTCTGAAGGACTGTTGAGATGCCCGTAATCAGGTCTTTGTCGGGGTCATCCATGATTCGGCCCTGTTGGTGCTGGCCTGTCGCGGGCATCCGATATGGTTCTGAACTCTGTTCCCGCCTGTGAGGCATCCCGAAAGGTGCTGTCGCTAACAGGTGAAAACAGGTTATACTGCGGTGTTGTTGATTCCGCTGAGTTTCTGGCATAGTCGGTGAGCATGTGAGCTGAAAATCCATCGTATGACGCTACCTCTTGATCGAGGGAGTCGTCGCTAAATGGAGATGGTATTGAACTGAGCTCACTATATGATGTGGGCGTGAGTTCACTGCGTGTGGTTAATGATGTTCTTCGAGACCTCATTGGGCACCATTTGTAGCTCGCGGGGTAGTGATGGGCCATTCCAGTGTATCATGTCGACTCGCCGCGCCGCAAGTGCACGACGAATGATGACGCTGTTTAGCATCTGGTCTCGGGGTGACGGACCTTGTACGAGACTGCCCTGTGGGTAACAAAAACCGGCACCTAAGGCCGGTGGAACTCAATCATTCTGGTGGGGCCATGCGACCATCGTCGTGAACATTAAATACAACAGTCTCATCCCCAGAATTTGTGTCACCAGTATGCCTGTCCATAGCAATTTCGTGATCTATGGACTTACAAGATTTGATTTTGGTGACCTAAAAATATACGTCTATACAATGATTTTACCTAAACAATTATAAATATGCTAGATAAAACTAAAATAAGAGCATACGAAAATACGAAACATAGAGACAGGTAGATGAACTTTTAAACATGGGGCTCCCGGAGGTACCACACAGACTCGTAGGTCCGCAGAGGTATCCCTGCAAGGGAGGCTCCCGTACACGAGACTTAACTAATTAACTTAATATAAGTTATTGTACCTCTAAGCTGAAAGGAAGAAGATTATCTCGGACGAAAAGTTATGTGCCTCATGCAGGCACTACTCCTAGTGCTAGTTTTGGTGAGGAGTATTATCCTCGCGTGGACCGTCATTACTGAATCCTTGCGAGAGGCAAGTGCCTCGTACAGGCCTCTGTCTCAGGAAGGTGTCGCCACTGCTTAAAGCGGGAGAAGAGTAGTAGGCAAAAATGGGCCCACTCTAAAATTTCAACCAAAAATGCTTGAGGAGGAAAAGACCATACCTAGTGACATTATGACTATAGGGGTGCGTGCTGTTTTACGTGAAGACGGGACGAGCGATTCCTGATGGATGCCCTCATCACCGTCTTATGTGATTCCTAGTATGCTGAATTAGTAGTTGCCGCTTTATTTATGCAGGCCTTCTGCTTTGTTTAATTAGCGTTTATTTGTTTTTAAAACAAGAACTATTTTTGGCCGCTAGCTATTAGACACGGCTGTCACTGAGAACAGATGCCCTAGGACATCAATACTGAAGGCAGCGCTCATACATGTTACTTAGTAAGATCTCTGAACTGGATAAGAATCCGGACATCCCACTCTGTAACCACATAAAACGTTACAAGACATAGGTTACTTTTCACGGAAGCATTATTAGACAATCGTCCTATCGTAATGGTGGGGGTGAGAGAGATGAATACCCACAGTAAATGTCCTTGACTTAAGGACGTGACAGATCTAAATATCATGCGCAGACATTCTTATGAATTTGGTGGGGATACGTATATCGCCCGTCACCGGGTCCTATGGAGCTAACCGTTTAACCTGTCGTTAAGTTTATATACAAGTTGCCCAGTTTTGCACTGCGGTGCGGGAGATGGTTCAGTAAAATAAAACAATAATTAAGATATGTTTTTGCAGTGCTTTCCTACATTGGCAAAAGTGCTAACTACTAAGTATCCGAAGATACAAGGAAAATGTATGTGACACCACACCCTGGCCATCACCGCTCGGAAACCCCCAATAGTTTCCCAGAGTCGGATCAGCCTATGGTGAGGATAGGGACACAAGGCTAAGTGGAGCATGAAGAGAGACAAAATCTTAGAGTTATGAGGCCCACCTGAGTGCGGGGCTAGATTATCGCACTGCCAGAAGAGAAGAGTATATTACTGAGTTGGTAATGAAGAAATTGTCTCTGATCATTTTTAACCTATCCTATCGAGCTGAATAGAAAAGGTTTAGTCAGTAGCATGCCAGGCTAAACATAGTTATAGCACAGACAGCAACCACAGTGAAAAATTGTCGGTGGCGGGAGAAAGTGCTGCACATATAAGTGTTGCTGTATAGTGTTTCCTACGTGCACTGCAGTCCTTATTTTCTATGAATAAACAAAACATATGAACTGATGGCTACTGGCCATATACATATATAAACTAACCAGAACAATCAATACAGTGTAATTTGATCAGAATTATATATTTTAGCACAGGTTAACGAACCTACTATGGTGCGGTTAGTAAAACACCTTACAGAAAATGAGAATAACTATAAACAAATACAGAAATTATAACTAGTGCTCCTAAGACCGTTGCAGTACCCTTTTAGTCACCGGGACTGTTCTTACGGATACAATATAATTAGAGAAGTATATATAGCGAAATAATTAAAATATGAAGTATAGTTACTTGAATACTCGGTAGTCATTCTTAAGTTAGGCTACCGTGTTACTGAAATTGATACATCATTCTGTAGTTGACGTGCATTGATGCATTCCCAGGAAGCTGGAAGGTTCCCGCAGGTTGGTTTCCGCAAAGAGGATTCCCGCAAGAACACTCATGGAGGGAGTACATCGCTCAGCACTGTAAGCCCAATAGGATGTCTAGCGAGCAGTCAGCAAAAGATACGATAGTACTACTGCTGTGAAGAAAGTTCCTGTACACCGATGGCATGGATGAAAGTTGACAACAACCCGATCATAAGCAGGTGTTGTCAGATGCAAATGAAGATACAAAACAAAGCGTAATGGTGCTGGGTACGTCAGCCAGCTCTGAAGACGCACCGGGCAGAGTTTACTTGCTGCGGTCGAAAGTCAGAAGAACCTACACGATATTAGTGTGGTGACAGTTGAAATACCACGTTTAGGCGTGGCCGGCAGATCCGGTGAATCATCCATCAAAGAACATCCTGCCTCTACATCTGTAGAATCACATATTCAGGCCGTAAAGACCTCACCACAAGTTTGTGTTCCGAAGTAGATATTCATATTCGTGTATGATAGTTAGAAAGTTCCAAATTTCTCCCGCAAATAGAGAGTTACAAAATAGTTTTTAGTGTGGTGGGTTGGCACTGCTAGCTACGGGAGAGAACCCGTCAGAAGCCAAAGTTATATGCGAAATATCTGTCTCTCAATAGTAGCTAGTACAGGTCCAACCTGTTCGGCCCCTGGCTGCGGATGCTCTCGATCTCTGGATCGCTTCTCCTTTTATACTCCTCGTGACGTCACAGTCGCAGGCTCCAACCAATCATTGTTCGGGCAACAGACAATCAGCGCGTAGCTAATACTAGTGCAGTCGAAAGTTCTAAAACATTCTAGAAGTTCTCCGCCCACGTGGTTATGACGTCACAGCAATATTTTGAAGATACTCAAGAAGGGTTTTCCGTGGATAACTCAGACATTTCTTAACCGATTTTGAAATGGTTTACAGATTTAAAAAAGCCAGTCGAATTCTGGTCTTGATTAATGCCAGATTTAACAGGAATAGGTAATCAAAAAGGATTTCAGGATACCATCTCAGTACACTAAAAGCGTCATCCCACCTTGGTCGTAAATTACGTGCTCCATCAAAAATAGCATCTAAGCGCGTGCATGCGCATCATGTGCTTTAACGAACTTAGTCGTTTTCGCAATGCGATCTCTCATAGGCCCATATACGCTTATGGCTCTACCCAGGGGTGCGTGTTCAGGGAACGAATCCAGGACGGGCGGCACGTACCCAGCTTAGCTGGTAGGCCGGTACACGACCGGTCAATCCGAACTACAAAATGAACACAATAATACACAACATAGAGCCATCCGGTGTTCTTTCTACGTGGTTTCGCCGGAGGTACCACACAGATCCTTGAATCCACAGAGGTAACCCCGCAAGAGAGAGCTCTGCTAGTTAGCTTAATATAAAGCTAATATACCCCTAACACACACACACACACGCACGCACGCACGCACGCACGCACGCACGCACGCACGCACGCACGCACGCACGCACGCACGCACGCACGCACGCGCGCACGCACGCACGCGCGCACGCGCGCACGCATGCACGCATGCACACACGCAAACACACAGAGAGAAAATATTGTTGTTGTGAGACGAAAGTGCCTCACGCGGGCCTACATCACAGGAAAATGCCTTCAACGCTGAAGCGAAGGAAAAGAGCTGGCAAAAAGGGCCACTCTTTTGTTCAACAGAAAATGCTAAATTCTAAAAATCCTATTGAAGCCATAATTAATGTGATGCACACTGGTTTACGTGAAGATGGAACGATTGATTTCTGAAGAATTCCCAGATCACTATCTTATGTAGTTCCAAAGTGACTGTATTGGCAGTTTCCGCTTTATTTATGCAGGCCTTCTGCTACATCTAACCTGCCAGTTAGTTGTTAGAAACGAATACAAGCTTTGACCACAAGTGGCAGGGAGTCCTACCTAACTTTAGACACAGTTATCCAATGGCCACAAATGCTCAGCTTCCCGTAGGTCGCCTTGCCTAGCATCTACCTCCAAGGATAGTGTGCATACATGTTACGACACAAGGCCCCCGAATCAGATGAAAATCTGGTTACCTTGCCCCGCAACCACATATAACATCACCAGGACAATGGCTCCAGTCCACATAAGCAAATTAAAATACTGACATGTCGTTATGGTGGGGGATAGAGAGAGAGAGAGAGAGAGAGAGAGAGAGAGAGAGAGAGAGAGAGAGAGAGAGAGAGAGAGAGAGAGAGAGAGAGAGAGAGAGAGAGAGAGAGAGAGAGATCCACCACGAGCGTCCTTCCCATGAGGGCGTGGCGGACGCCAAGATCTCACCCAGACACTCCAATGAGTTGGATGGAGATCTGCATCTCGTCTGTCACCATTTCCTACGGATCTAACAGTTAACCTGTCATTAGGGTTAGGTTCCAGAATGCCCAAAATTGCACTGTGGGCCAGTATATAACCCAACTAACTCACATATTTAACTATTCATTTTCGCAGTGCTTCCTACACTAGCGTGGGGTTATCTAATTAACAAGAGTTTTCATAAATAAACAAAACATATCAACTGGATGGCTAACTGCCATATACACAACTAACAGATGCCATGATAAATACAATCAGAATAGAGAAATGATTAAGATAAGTATCACAGGTTATTGGACCTAACAGTGCTGCTAGTTGAAAGCACCCACAGTAAACAAGGATAATATTTACAGTTAAACAGAAATTATAAGAATGCAGTCCTAAGACCAGGAAGGTGCCTATTAGTCATCAGTACCATATACAGAAATAATAACTAAATTTTCAATAGTATAGCTACTTGAGTACCTATTGGTCATCGGTGCGGAACAAGTTCATGAGTTACTGAAATTGAGGCGCTAACATATAAATAGCGCGAGATGACACATTCTCTGTTGCTGGAAAGATTTCCGCAGGCAGGTATCCACAGGCAGGTGTCTGCAGGCAGGTCTCCACAAGCTAACTTCTCCATGCAGGTCGGATACGGTACACTCTCAGGACAGTGAAACAGAGCAGTTCAGGAAATGTCCATTTGATAGTCTCTTAGCTGATACATAATCTAAACAGTGGTTGTAAAGTTTTCCATCCGGCGACGGGAGTAGGAAAGTTTGAAGTTGCCCATTAACAGAGAGGGCTAATATAAATTATTATGCATGTACAATAACTGGCACATGGTGCGGGATACGTCGCATAGCTCTTGCGACGCACCTAGCAAAGTCCCACCAGACTGCGGTCAAAAAGTTAATAAAATCACACACGACATACAGTGCGGAAGTGGAAGTCCACTTTCAGCGTGGTTGGCAGATCCGGCGAGTCATCCACCAAGAATCACCATCAGCTCTGCATTCCATAGAATTACATCTGGGCCCGCATGGCCTACCACAGTAATACTCCTGTAGAAAGGTATGGATGCGGAAGTTATTACTTTAAGTTAGTTTATTACCCCGGATGGCCGTCCGGGGGTATCCAAAAACTGTGGATGCCGAGGACTCCTTACCACCACGGATGAGCTGAAATCTGAATGGCGCCACAATGATAATCAATGAAATCACTGTAGATGTGCAGTTACACCCGTCATCTCGATGGTCCAGCAGTCCTGCGCAGACTGGCTTCCACGCTGGTGATGCTCCTGATTCTCGATTTTTCACCACTTTTATACTACTCGTGACGTCAGAGGTAAGTGCCTCAGCCAATATGCGGCCGAGCAGTAGCCAATCAGCGTGCAGCTAGAAGTGGTGACGTGGCTATCATGTGCACAACACATTCTTTATCTATTTATGCATACGCACGATTACGACGTCAAGAGCAATATTTTGAAAATAATTTAACGGGAGTTTTGTGGATAACTCATCCATTTCTGGGCCGATTTTAAAATAGTAAAAGGTTCTGTAAACCTCGTTTTATTCCGGTCCTGAGCGGTACCAGGAACAACGAGTATGAGGTAGTTTAAGGCATTTACGAGTACCAACTCGGTTCACTATAGGCATGCACTCTCTTCCAATTCTGAGACGTGTTGTCAGGGAAGCTCTGACGCGCGCGCACATGTGCCCCACACGTTTTAGCGGACGTAGCCATTTTTAATGAATGCCTCTCCCATAGGGCTTATATATGCGTACTATCCCACCCAGGGGGGGTGGGGGTGGCATGCATGGAACGAATCCCGAGTGGCCATTCCGTACCCTGCTCAGCTGGGATGGTCAGTACCTGTCCGGTCGATCCGTGCTACAATACCCAACAACGAGGCACCCAAATATACTATGAGTTGCAATGAAACATAATAAGCTACACAAACTTGGCCAAGGGAAGACATGAAAAAACAAAACACAAACACATAAGGCATAAAAAAAAACCATGTAAAAACACTAACTGGTGAGAATACAAACACCAAGACAGTACAGATATCAAAACATATTCAAATAAACAATGATATAAATTCTAAAACAGTAACCAATACATGTATATACACAATGGCAGATAGGTTAATTGACACAAAAAAAGCTGAGCTTGAAGCGCTAGTACACAAGATTCACCCTGCTATCATACTAATAACGCAAACTTTACCAAAAAACACAACCATAAACATTAGTGAACTACAGATTGGTGAGTACCATCTCTATCTGAATAGTAATCCATCAAGAGGAGTCATCATCTATACCCATGTAACATTAAATGCTGAAAACTGTGAAACCCTAAATGATGACAGCTTTCAGGAATCGGTGTGGAGTACATGGACAACACGACAAGATGAAAAAATTGTTGTTGGTTGTATCTACAGACGTCTCAACTCAGACGGCCCAGACAACAACAAACCCGTAACTCTACTAAACAAGGTTGATACAGCAAATGCAGCCCACATTCTTATAGTAGGGAATTTCAACTTCCCACCAATTAACTAGTGCACTGGAGTTTCTTCTAATGAAGACAAAGATGCATTTCTTAAAACTAGCAGCGATATTTTTCTACAGCAACTATTTATTAATGCGACACGGCATAGAATAAATCAGACTTGGAATATATCTAATTTTAACAAACAACCTAAACATCGTCCACGAAATAATCCACCTACCTTCACTTGGAAAATGTGGCCATGATGTTCTACAAATAACACTACATCCTGACATCTGAAGCACATGCAGACAAATAGCTACGCCAAGGCTACTGTTGAATAAAGGATGGTATACGGAAATGGGAAAAAGACTTAGGAACGACTGACTGAAATCATCTGCACGAACTTAATGCATCAGAAGCTTGGAACCTCCTACACAAAACATTGATCACGATGAAAGAGCAGTATATCCCTTCATCAAAAAAACATGGTAAGAAAAAGCACCTCTGGCTTGACCGTACCACAACAGAATCACTAAATAGCAAAAATCGGGCATACAAAAGATACAATGAAATAAAGAAAACCACAGATTACGCCCGTTACAAAATTGCAAGAAACAAAGTGACAGCATGCATCAGAAAATCAAATCAGACATTTGAACATAAAATAGCAAGTGAAAGCAAGGGAGATCCCAAAGCTTTTTGGACCTGTGCAAGAGCAAAACAGTTCTATGTGAATCAATTAGCAAGCTACATAACTCAGCTAATGGCACTATGACTACAGATGAGAAAGACAAAGCAACCATTTAAACAAATTCGTCTTAAGTATGTTCACCGCAGAAAATCTTCATTCTACACCAATCATTATCCTCAGAAGCAATAGTATTGTACTAAAAGACATAATAACACCTATTGCCATCGAAAATAAAGGGAAAGGACTCAACCCCAAGAAAAGCAATGGCCCGGATGAAATACCAGTGAGATTATTAAAGGAAGCGGCTAAAGAAATTAATACACCACTATGCATAATCTTTAACAAGTCTCTGGAAGAAGGCATATTACCTGAGACCTGGAAGTATGTGTACCACAAGGATCAATATTGGGTCCAGTGCTCTTCCTCCTGTTTGTGAATGACTTAGCTGACTCAGTTCAATCCACAGCCAAGCTATTTGCCGATGACACAAAACTCTACTATACCATCAAAGCAACACAGAACTAGCCAAACACTTTTTTCCATCCAGAGTAGTGGAGGAGTGGAATAAGCTACCAGAAGATGTCATTACTGCACCCACCGTGGACACATCGAAAGAAGACTGAGAGCTGTGCCCTTAGGCAAATACAGCTAGACCATCAAGTATAAAGTGAGTATCAAGTAAGTAAGTGGGCGATTACTGCCAGTATGAGTCACGCCCACCTTACATATTCCAATTTCTGATAATGCTTTTTACTTATTTCAAATACTGATCTAATATCGCCCACCCACCCCCACACACCCCCCCCCCCCACCCCTACCCCCACCCCTTTTTTTATCAATCTTAATTTACCATAAGAAACTCAGCTCAAATACTAGCTGATTAATTACTGTTATTATTAATATTATTACTATTATCAAGTTATTATGTGCTGCGTCACTGTCGGTTTGTCAGCTCGTCTACATTCTACATGTATTATCTGTACATCTGTCAAATAAGCATTGTCCGAGCCAGATGTCATCATCGTAGTGGACATATTCGGTATAGATGAAGTCTCATGATTTCGCTTCTTCCCCAACCCTAGCCCTTGGGACTCTGATGGCAAAATTTTCAATTTTCAAAATAAAACAAATGAACTGGTTTTACATTCTCTAGCCAGGTTTGGTGAAAGATTCTGCAGTCATAAACAGCAACATTGTCCACCAAAATCATTGAATATTGTACACTAATTTCTCTGCTTTAGACATAATAGTGTAGAGTGGATTTGCTTGGCGCCATGTCGAAACAGCCTGGGCTGAGATGCTCCAAACGCATCCCCAGTACAATCCTATTGGCTGGTGTACATAGCATAAGTCTGTAAGAGTGTGGATTATGCATGCGCGCCATTCGAGATAGCATGCCTATGCTGCATAGACAGTGTATGGTATGGCATCTTTTGTGTATATAATCACCCGTATTCCCAAATCGTTATTACGAGGCCCATATCCTTCATCTTGGGATGAATTATGACCAGGATGCGTTCAGAAACACGAATCCGTTAACAGAATTAAAACCGGACAAGAAATGGCTGAGATAGCATTAAATTAAAATTTTGTCAAATTAATTCCTAAACTGGTGTAGGCCCGTATCACGCATGCTCCAGGGGGCTGGGAGGAGAAGGTCACCATGACGTCACAACGACATGCTTTCAGCCTGTTATTCCTCCAATATGGTCGTCCATTGATTGGTTGGCGGTGTTGTGACTGCTGATTGGTCATCATACAGTATATACGGAGCTGTCTCAGCTACGACTTCTCAGATAAGGAGGTAGTAGCTCAGGCGGTAACGAGCTGGGCTGTGAAACCGGTGTCCCTGGATCACGTCTGTGTTCGACCACCTGATGATCGATGGAAACATAGGTAATCTCCTTCCCGCCTCGTTGCCTCTTTTCACCCAGGAGCAAAATGTAAATATTTATTCAATTTATAGTCTTACGAGTGTGCTAAAATAGAAAGGCTATGTAACCAGTTTATAATAGTCATTTGGGGAACTAGAGATGGAAAAGCTGTTGATTCAGGATAGGTACGGAACTCACCTCACATCATTCAATCATCTCTCAATTTTATTTTTTCTTTCCGAGTACATAATAAACATACATATTAAATATTAAGAATTAATATCAATTACATTTTTATTAAAAATAACCCCCACCCACCCCACAATCATTCCTCACTTGAGTAATTCCATGAAAGGAAACTGCAAAGATGATCAATAGCTTCACATATAATAACAAAACTGTTATTTAAGAGATAAATTTTTCTTAAAAAAGGCAGATATTTCTATTTTAAACTTTACAGCTGCCCTCTCAATCACCTTTAATTGAAATGTCAACCCATTTCTTAACTCAATATAATTCATACACGTATCCGTAACATGGCATTTATAAATATAAAATTTTCTTAATAAAAATAATTAATTAATATGGGGATATTGGGAAATTGGAGCATATCCAAAATTATTATTTTTTCCATCTCTCTTATAGTAAAATTTACAGTATATTTTATTCTTTTTATTATATTAAAGACAGAATACCAGAAAGCTAAAGTAAGGGGACAGTTATAAATATAGTGAACAATACCTTCAATTGTATTTGGGCATCTATTACAAAAGGTATACCTAACAATATTTAATTTGAATAAAAACTACATGGCAGAATGTGATGCAATAATTTAAGCTGAAACAGATCATATATTCTAAATGTAAACATATCTTTTAAATATAATTTGCGTTGTGATTTAATATAATTGAGAAATGATCCATTCACATAAAAAATATCCCTAATAAAAATAATGCTAGCATCATAAAGTTCAGGTATAAAAACACACTTAATATTAATTAATATTTTCTTAATATTCCATATAATTTGATCAAAGACATCATCATTGGAATCAGGCTTAAATTTAATTCAAATTTCTAATAACTCTTTATAAAAAGGAGGAAGGATAATTGATAATTTCATAATGTTAAACTGACAATATAACAAAAATCCCAAACCATCAACCTTTTTAAAAATTGTTTCAGGAATTACTTTCCAGGGAGCAGCAGAAGGTGAAAAATATCTCGTAAAAGAAACAAGTTTCAAAGATGCATTCATATAGTATAAATTCATGGTGTTAATACCACCATTTTTGACTCAGGGCATTAAGTTGAATTCGCTTAATCTTTTCACGTTTTTGACCCCCAAATTAATCAATTGAATAGACGTGTTGTGCACGCTCACAATGGTCAGGTGATCAGGATGACCTTATCCAGCAGTGTAAAATATAGTTAGAAATAACTACGTCAGGTGCTTTAGTGGTAGAAGCGTGCAAAAACATGAGGGGTGGTAGAGTGACTTTTAGAGGTAGTGACAAGATGAGATCGTGATGAGATAGTCAGCAAAGCAGGTTTCCTTAATGCCGTAGAGTAGGAGTGGTGTGAATGGAATTCGTCATGTCCAGTGTATGCATGTGTAAGCAATAACTGTATCGTGTCAGCAAATTTTACTGGCATATTTGCTTGTACATTAAAGTCCAGTATCGTCAATTTTCGCGGACCATATTGTCGTCTGTTATGTTTCTCGTCACCAGTAGTTGCCGATGACGTCACGTCTACATTCGTCATCTATCATTATGAACTTTCAGTCAGTTCCAGTTTTTTGTTTACTTGACTGAACCAGTGGAAATTCACCATCCCAAACAGTGAAATGTCATCAGTAGCTGTTGATGACGTCACGTGTAGCTGGGTATGGAATGGCCACTCCGGATTCACTCCAAACACACACCCCTGGGTAGGATAGTGTGCGTACATTGGCCCTATGATGGAGGTTTTCATTAAAATTGGCTCGGTCCGATAAGACGTGTGGTGCGCATGCGCATGCGTCAGAGCTTCCCTGACAACATGTCACGAAATTGGAAGTGAGTGCATGCCTGTAGTGTACCGAGTTTGTGCTCGTAAACCCCTTTAATTAATCCGTTCTCGTTGTTATTGGTATCAATGAGGACCAGCATAAAACAAGCTTTCTAGAACTGTTAACCATTTTAAAATCGGCCCAGAAATGGTTGAATTATCCGCGAAAATCCCATTAAATGATCTTCAAAATATTGCTTTTGACGTCGTAATCGTGTGTATGCATAAATAGATCTAGAATGTTCTAGAACGTGGTAAATACGTCACTGACCTAGCTGCGCGCCGATTGGCTATTGCTCGGCTGCTGATTGGCTGAGGCATCTGCCTCTGACGTTACGAGTAGTATAAAAGGGGTGAAAAATCAAGAATCATGAGCATTGTCGGCGTGGAGACTAACCCATCTCTCTCTCTCTCTCTCTCTCTCTCTCTCTCTCTCTCTCTCTCTCGCTCTATCTCCAGACGGTTTTACCGTAACTGTGGGGACATCACTTTTTTCTCTCATTTTTTGATTTTCATTTCCTTCGTGTTTCTGTGTGTGTTGGCAAAAACTTCTAAGAGGGATAGCAATTATTACCATTAACTAAAAAATGTGAGAGAACACTGTGTGGATGGTCCCCACACAGAGTGGGGACCTAGTGAGAGAGTCCCCACAACTGTGAGAAACACTGTGGGGACATACTCTCTGATTGGCAGTTCATGCAGTAGCGGCAGTATGTGGATGGGAGAGTACACCGCCGCATAGTCTGTGCACGTGAGTGTTTTTCATATCACGTGTTCGTATGCCTTGTGCAATATTTTTTTTGCATGAGGGTGTGAGATAATTTTGTGGGGACATTTCAATGTGAGAGACGGTGAGAGAAATGAAAAAAACTTTTAAAAAAAATTGATAAACATGAATCATGGGGACACAAATCCTAAATAAATTTTTTTGGATGTTTCACGCTTATCCCGATCATTTGAGATACCGTAATTGTGGGGACAGGGCATTGTCCCCACAATCCAAGCATGTCCCCAGAGTGTAGGGCGTAGACGTGAAAATGTCCCCGGAATTACTTATATGAACTTATACGAATCCTCTACTGACAGCAGGCGTCAACAAGCCTCTAACGAATGGGCTGCATATATTTATGGTTCATTTTAATGTTATTAAGTTGTTATTAACAATTATACATTGGCTATGTTATAATGATTCTGGTGTATAAATATTACAGATGGGTTCACAGTCGTAGTTATAGTGCAATGGATGACTTTCCCATAGCTTGTCTAGTCTAGCTTTGAAAGAATTCACTGAGGGGGTCGCTGATAACGGATTCGGGTAGTTTATTCCATTGATCAGTACAGCGCAACGGGAAAGAAAACTTTCGTATATTGAGTCTTCATCTTATTTTCTTAATTTTTAGGCTGTGGCCTCGAGTTATGCTATTTGTGTCTTGTCGCTCAATAAGGTCTGCAGTAACTTGGTCATATTTATTGCTGAGAATTTTATATAACTCGATCATGTCGCCACGCAATCTTCTAAATACTAATGTTGGTAACTTTAACTTTTGGAGGCGTACGTGATATGGTAGATTACGCATACCAGGAACAAGTTTGGTTGCCCGTCTTTGGACATTTTCGATTGCATTTATGTGCTTTTTCAGATATGGGGCCCAAACCACATTAGCGTATTCAATATGTGGCCTAACAAGAGATTTGTAGAGATGTTTAAAGTTTTCCTTATCTAGATAGTCAAATGTTCTCCTAATCAGTCCCATTATCTGGTTAGATTTGCTTATTTTTCCATTTATATGTTCATCGAAGCATAGTTTATCGTCTATTATGACACCTATATCTTTTTCACTAGATGAATAGGCTAGAGTATGGTTATTAAATTCCATTGTATAAGTGTGTAGAGATGGGTTTTTTGTTGATATTCGCATACTTTTGCATTTATCTGGGTGGAACCTCAATAATGAATTATCAGTCCATGAACACATATAGTTAATATCATTTTGCAGGGTGTCACAATCTTTTGGGTTAAAGATTGACAGAAAGAGTTTAGTGTCATCTGCAAATAAAAAGATCTCGGACCCACTACTGATTACATCGGGAAGATCATTAATGTAAATTATAAACAGTAATGGCCCTAAAACTGAGCCCTGTGGTATACCGCTTGTTACGTCTGTTGGTTTAGATATGATTCCATTTATAACTACTACGGTAAAACGAGTTTTCTCTCTTTCTCTCTTTCTCTCTCTCTCTCTCTCTCTCTCTCTCTCTCTCTCTCTCTCTCTCTCTCTCTCTCCTTAACAATTCCCTTGCGCAAAATGGCCGCGCATATTAGGCAGTTCTAGACACAACCAAATTTTTGCGTGGCCGCTCGCGCGTGGCCGGCCACGCAAAAGCGCTCTCGATGAGAATGGTTCCCGGCTCGTAGCAGAATAGAGTCTGCCTAACAGTCTGCAACTACTTTTGTTTCATTATATGGGTCAATTATGAGATTTGTCCATCAAAGCCATCATCGTACGTTCAATTTTAGTCGAAATTAAAGTTTCAAAACAAAGTAAGCGATTGTTACCACACGTGAATGTTCTAACAGAAAAAAGGTTAAAGACATGAACGTGCATTCAATTGAACGCGTCCCCTTGTCAGAAGAAGCCAAGGGAGGTAACTCTATAATAACAGGAAGTGCCAGCAGTCAAGGAAGCACTAGCAGTGCAGGTAATATATTATATTAACTGTTCTTATCAAATTAGGCATTGCCAAAAGTAGACACATTTGTTAATTTATTTATTAAGTCCATCAACATTTGCATTACCAATCAATATTTATTGACAAATTTTATCCAACATGTGGATATTATGTCCAGTTACAGACCAATCGATGTGAACCTGTAATATGAAAATAGGCGTTGCCAAGTATCATATTGTCCGAGTTCAGTTAGTCCACACAGAGACTACGATGGACTCACTATGCTCAGCCACTAAATAGAGGCATAGACTAATTATATAGAGACATGTCAAGTTGATGTCATTTGCGCAATTCACCCCCTGGGGATAGGCGCGGTAAACAGACAGTATTGTAGAGACAATTCGCTGTATTTAGACTTGGTTGAACATAAATTCAACCAGAGATGCGTTACGAATGATAAAATATGCTAACTTATACGAAACAAAAACGTCTCAAATATCCGAGTAACCACTTCAATTCTTTACCAGCATGCGGGTAACCAAACTGGCGGACTCGACTAACACTAATGACAAAAATTACTGCTACGCTAACGACTGCTAGAAAGCTAATCTATGCGAAGTAATTACATTGAATTTGTGTAAACCATTAAAAAAATTATCAGCTCGTTCATACAGCTCACACTGAGCACACGACTCGCTACACGCTCTCCATACTGGTAGAATAGGCCCAAGTGTGCCAACAACGCCCTATAGGATAAGTGGCTGACTGTACCACCTAGTACTGTCTTGTACCGCTCAGACTCAGATTATTTCTATGGCGCCAGACACTGGTGATGCCAACTATCATACTTGTTTGTGTCCCATAGCGGATTCTACCAGTCACTTGCGCAATCATGCGGACATAGACTATTTTCCGTGGCGCACTGGTAGTCCTTGCACGAGCTAATGCAAGCCTGGAAATAAGGTGCCTGTCAAGGACATTGTCAGGCACCAATCAAATGTCAGGAACAGTCTTGCCAGTTCCTGACATTTTGTCAGGTACCGGTACAGATTTAAACAGTCCCAGTAGTTGCAGTGTGCAACAAAAGAGTCTGCATACAAGTGTTAACAAAGCCATAAAATAGTAATCTACCTAAGGTGTATCATGATCATTATGACACATGTTTAGTTGCTTTTTTAAATGTTTCTAATAAGTTCAAGTACACTGAAGTAGAATAATGTTGACAGGCAGCAAATTCTGGATGTCCTGTACTAAATAGCTGGTGCCTGACAAAGCATTGGACACTGTTGAAAAAATTATTTCCAGGCCTGTAATGGACTTAGTCTATTTTCCAAATGTCTGTGGTAGAACATCCATAGAGATAGCTGCATTTTTAGACAAAGATTCCAAATTACGCCAGCAACACTCACATAGTGATTTGCCTAAGTTTCGCACTTGTATTTTATTATGAAACACAAGGCTAATTTCTGTACCAAACATCTCAAAATTCTATAATTTAGAAGTTACAGCGCCATTCGTTGCACCATCATCCTACGTTGTGCCTTCCTAACAACGCAGTGAGCAAATACCTTATCTTTCCACACATATTCTACGTTCGTCTTATGAGACGCGCGTCAAGACTCTGATAAAATGATCAGATATTATCGCCAAAATAACTAAGTCCGCAACACCTTACGCTTCGATAATTGACTCTGTTAAAATCTGCACTCATCTGTCCAGTAGTGCAAAAATACATACCTTCATTTGGTTCTTGATTTTTGTATGTTTAGTTGTTTGAAATTGCACAAGTTACTGAAAGACAATTTCAGACTCTTTTATTTCATTCTCCGTCCTATGGTGCAAGTATAATGCCCGTCAAAGACAATGCAAATCTGCCTATTGGCTTTCAATCAAAGTTAACCTGCGAACTCATCAATGCCTTGCTGAACATAGAAAATGTATCACAAATTACGTCTACAAGTGCTAGAAACACACCTTATAGGACATTGTCAAATTAGATGTAATCCTGCCAAGAAGTTTTGAAAGTTATGCTTGGCACTTCGAAATTCCAGTAGCAAATAGTTGATAGAAATTCTAAGTCATTTCGGCCTAAATTTAGTCATGTTAGTGCACGCAGGAATATACCAACTACACAGGGCTGGGTCAAATGCAAAAGAATTTGTATTTGAAGTAATTTAAATACATTTCAGGTATTTGAAAGTTTAATTTAATATAGATTTCTCATATCTTCTGTAACTCTGTTGAATATTTTATAATTAATTAAGAAGCAACAACCTCCAGTGAAATCTTTGTCAACAGTATGGTTGTCTTGATATATATAGAGATTCAGTGTTAAAAATGACCCAATATTGGTATTTAATGATATTTTTATTATAAAATCACAGCCCTACATCCCATTAAGAAAAGAGTTAATCCTTTTATAAATAGCTACAAATTGCCATGAAATTATTTTTTAAATTATTTTTCATACACTTCATACATGCCATTCTCATTTTTAATTAGCCAGGCTTTAAAGACGATGGGAATGAAATCTTTAGATAATTTTGAAAATAATTTAGCTGAAAGTGTTGCGGTCTTAGACAGCAACAATTTTCAGTCAAACATTTTTCAAAATATGTGCATGATTTTCTGTTGACAGATTATTAATGCATATATAGAATGAAATGAGCTTTGCTTCTAGTCTGTTCTTTGCTTGCTGTTAAACCCCATTAAACCAATGTATAGTACTGTACTCCTCTTTAGCTGAATCCTACTGTCTGAATCTTGTATAACTGGTTTAATTCTCAAATTCTTATCAGTAATACAATGGGCAATTATCTTCTTTCAAAGCAAGCTAGGTAGAGCTGGTCAAGTTACAACAACACCTCCATTTTACTAGCTTGCAGGACTCATACCAGAGTCTTAACCCTTTTCACCATGAATTTTATATTCAAATCATTCATTTAGATGGTATGGGTGGGTGGGTGTGATGGGGTTAATTATCCTTTCTTGCACTGAATGTCAAATGATTAAGATTTGTAGAAGAAAGACTCATGTAGATGTTGGAAATAGTGTTGTTTTCTTAGACAGGATTATCAGCCTAAAGGCATTGTTTTTCAGTATAAAGACCAGTTATCATGTGAAAAGGAATGAACCTTAGGAATAAGAATTTTCAGAATCTTGCAAATAAAATAATAATCTGAATATTTTTGGGTGCAAATGGAATACAAGTTTTTCCAAAAAAAACACCCCAATTTTGAATCAAATAGTTGTTATTACACCACAAAAACATCCATTACCATTCAATCACTACTTTCTAAATCAATTATCTACATTTAGCTATCAGAATAAGATTTTTATGCTTGCATACACTCCTCCCCATGCCTATTCCTATAAATATGGACCCTCAACCAGGCTACTGGTTAGGTCCATCTCCAGTATATTAACTGATATAGACTGGCACCAGTCTGTACTCACTCCATAGTGACGCCTGTCACTAAGCGCGCATGCGCACTGGAGCCCAAATAGGAAACAGATTCTGTTTTCAATTATTCTGCAAGCAGAACAACTGCACAAATATTATCAGAAAGCTTTTATAGCTTTGCACTATGTCAGCTTACACTTGAAGGACTTCATCACGCTAAGATATGCCTATTATGAAGTCTATCCTCACAAAATTATGTTTTTGGAAGTATTTCGTGGTTATATTGGTTGGTAACAACTTTAACATGCCTAAGTCATCATCATATAAAACACTCTATTACTCCAGTGAGCCCTTAATCACTTCAGTTAAAAGAAAAATATAGTGCTTTACAAGGAATTACATTTATTTCCCTATGATAGGAAACAATCTTGGATTTGAATTTTTGCAGCCTTTCTTTGAAAGGCGTTTGCATGTTTCTAGGCTCCTTTTATCGAAATTCTAAGCTGTATGCTTCTTTCATAATTCTTTTTCGTTTTTTAAGAGTGTTTTATTGACCGATAAATCAAGTGCACGTCCTCAATCTGTGAACGAGTTCACTCTGTGGAGTATGGAGGACATTTCTGTTTTAAGTGCACTACGTGTACCCCCACATCGATGTGCGTTTTTTGCATAGGGTGGTCTGCATTCGTATCTAAGTTTCTTTAAGGATTATTCGTCCTTACATCGCTGCCCTATGGTCGTCCTTCCCCTTCCTCCGTTGCTAGTAGACAAAAGCTGTGTCTTTTGCAATATTCTAATATGTCTAATTCAGCAGCAACTGAGGGGGGGGGGGGGGGTTTCGGCGAATTCGGAAGCAGTGATAGCTTTATTTGCGAGATTTGAATCCTTCGTTGCAGTTTTGACTAAATCTTTAGACGAAAGAATTTCTTCTGCTATCATGGACGCCAAGAAACAGGAAGTTTCTTCTGATTCCGACGATAGTCCGAGGGCTAGCGGGCATTCCCGCAAATGGGGGAAACCGATTCCTCTAACGTCAATGCAGGTCTCCAGAACTAAAGCCTAGAGAGGCAAAGCTCTCGAAGGTGAGCTCGTGCAGGGTCAAAGACTTGAGGGTGACGGGCATAAGCCACAAGCCGTGGTGGCGGAGGCTGAGGCTAACGTCCATAAGCCTGGTGCTTATGCTAATGCACCCCCCCCCCCCAAATTTTTTGGTCATAACGGTCATCAAGATTCTTCATAGGTCGCCTATAGCTATAGTCCGCAATCTAGTTTTGCTAGTTCTTCCGGTTCCATTCTACTTCCGTGATGTCCGTTTCCGGTTTTGCAGGACATCCGGGTTTTCAAGATCCGGTTCTTACTGATAGCATGGAAGCCACAGCTTTCCGCAAGGACCGTGAAAAATTCTGGATCCATCAACTACATTGTATGGACCCAATCGGCATCAATTCACGCTGATTGGTAACCATCATCTACCTTTGGTAGTAAAACTTATAATTTATTCGTTTATCAGTGACAATTTTCAACGTAATTAAAGACTCTTCTGACTGGTTGCCGTATGGGTTTTTTGTTGCAGATTATTTTGTGTGCGCATATCATCAGCCGATAAGTCAGTCTGTATTCTACGCATTATCTCGAGATATGATTTTTACTTTCATCCAACTTTAGATGGCCAGTTGTCTTCGGGCCATTCAGCCTTTCTTCACGCTCCTTTTACCTCTTATGTCGACAGGTTGACATATTTATTTTAACCAAAGGGAGTGAATTTGTAGAGGGAAAACCCTGATTCTTGCGTAAATCGTAGTCTAATTTTGTCAGTCGCTGAAAAGAATTAGATTCAGTAAAGGTTTCATATGGATCAGTATGACAACAAGATTAATGTCTACAAGAACAATAGTCGCTTAGAAAAGATAATCAAGCGGATAAGGGGGCAGGAAGAAGGAATATAAGCCGAATTCTTCTTCTGCGTTGACATAGTTTCGGTGAGTTCGCTTTGTTTTAATTTTTTCCAGATTTTTGGTTGTTTTCCCTTTTCTAGCTAATTTTTTGCTCTATTTTGACTGGGTTTCTGCAGGCCTCCGGACGGTCTTTTCGGTGGGTGGGGACTCGGGATTTGCTGGGTATTTTGGGGGCTGTTTGGCTGAGGGTTGTTGGTGAAGCGAATTCCAGTCGATCGGCCCAATTGCCAACCCAGCCTACTTAAATTAGTCAGCTCGTCCTAGAATAAAAAGTCATGTCGGCCCGATTTAATAAAAGTAAAATAGGCCTAGGAATGCATTCACCTGGCTTTCTTCTTCTTTTTGATCGCTGGTATCACACTTGGAGAGCCGTTCTCAAGATGAAATCTTTTTCACCTGGCTGAAAGCATGGAATAATTGGGAATCTCATATTTCTATAGCCTTGATTTCGGAACTTTTTTCCAAAAATTGATATGGAAATATGAGATCCCTCTTATACCAGTCGTATTATACCAGCATTAGTCGTCTGTTGGTGGAACTAATAATAGTTACTGGTGTTTACGTCTCTTTATTAAAAGACAGTCAGAATTATTAGTGTCTATTATTTTCACTAACGTGCAACTATTATACATAGAATTAGACAATCTTTATCCTAAAAGCACTATCTTTGTAAGACGATGGCGATCTTAAGATATTACCGAGATTTCCGTGTGTGTCATGGTATACAGATTATCATGTGTAGTAGCTACCATAGAAGTCTAGGTAGGCCTGCTACACTCGATAATCTTTATCGTATTTAAGCGTGCTGGTTAGCCCAATAATATTGCTATAGCTATGTTCATATTGAAGATTTTCGATCCTATTTCTTCAACTTTAATAACACTACTGTTCTAATTGATTACGATGTCTTTTCCGTTTTACGTAAAGTTCGTATGTGAAGTTGCTGCGACAACTTACTTTACATAAAACACAAAAGATTGATATCTGCTCGCCTCGTAACTAGATGTAACGTACAATATTTATATAGATATCCGGGCCTGATCTGACTAAGTCTCAGAATGATGAGGAACGATACGGTGGTCTTCCGTATACTCCAGAGTTAAACACAACAAACTATTGCCTTGAAGTTATCAAGGTGATGACTTTAATACTACGCTAACTGTACAATAGAAGATGACTTTTACTGTCATAAAATTATGAATTAATGTATACGAATTAAAAGCTGGTAACTACTTATCAAACTATTCTATTCAATTCTACGCTCATACACTCTACCAGTTTACCGACCTCCTATACTAAATTCAAACAGAGCTTATCGCTACTACAAGTTCTCGACCGATTTTTCTGACCTCAACTAATGCTCTAAGTCCTCCTTTTATACTCTCCTGAGTTTCGATTCTACCATCATTCGGCAATGCCTAATAATAGATCCTTACGTAATGGTTTCGCTTCTCCATCATTCGCTCATATGCTATATTTATATTATGACGTCTCCCCTACCTACAACTACTTCTGGACACGCCACCCCACTGAACACGATCCAACTGGTTCGCGCCGGTTCTGGCTTGATGCAATCTGTCAGTCTCTATCAACAATGAGCTCATCATCAGCTGATGTTGTTGTGCTCGAGTTTCGGGTCAGTTAGTCCGTTGTTATTCGCTCATTATACTTAACGCTTCTCATCGATTCCCATCGCGTTCTACTTGCTTAATATTTTGTAAACCTTCGACCTGACCAACTGTTGAATACTACCAACTACTTGCCGATCCCATGGCAACCACTTTCATCCTTAATTTATCCATTTACCGACAGACACCATCAAGCCAGCACCGTCGATTCTCCCCCTACTTCATTACATTTTCAGTCTTAATACTATTCTAGTTTCGATACTAGTTTCGCATCTGCCTCGTCACTGGTGACGTCATCCAGTCACTCAGTGCAAACACTACTACTACTCTACTCAGTTTCCATACTAGTTTCACATCTACACACTCAGTGCCCTCAGTCACTCATTGCAAACACCTACTACTCTGTACACTACCAATACTATGTTATCCCTTCCTAGCTCACCTGGTATTTTCAAAAGATACTAATTTCTACTAAGGTCTTACTCATAAATATAAGATGTCCATCGGGTCATGACTCCCACTAGACAATCCGATATCTACAGATGCCCACTAACCGAAGTTAATTAACCACCTCTTAAGGCCTTAAGGGTGCGTCAATTAACTCGTTGTATAACATCAACAACAAAACTACACTATACCAGCGGCTTTCTGAACGGATAACACTCCAACACTCAAACATACCATTCACACGAATACGATCGCCTATACATAAAGCATTGTAATTGGGACATACGATCGCCTATAAAGCATTGTAATTAGGACATACGATCGCCTATACATAAAGCCTTGTAACTATGAAATCGGCTCTACACCAGGAATGGAGTATCATGCATGGACCACCCATTCCTGGCACGACCATACATACATACTTGTCCGGATAACAGTATATCGTCCCCGGAAACACATTAATATCATCATTAAACCGTGGACGTAACCCGTTACACGCGTAACTTTAACAATAAAAGCGACAATCAGTACAGTTTAAAACAGTTTTAGAAAAAATGAATATACAATATATTAATATAAACTGTCGCTACTGCCAGCAGCGACAACATGGTCAGCAGCGACTTCGCGTTTCGTAACGATTCGTCGTTACTACACAATATTAGAGTTCAAATCCTTAATCCTACAGTGCAAATTCATTACAGGTCATATAATAGGTCCTACTTACAGTTCATATATAATTCATAGTATTACGGATATAAAGTACATCACCATTCAGTGTTCCACACGCAGCAGATGAAGTTGGTCCCACAACGTCACATGGATATGTCCAGTCGAGCCACACCCTCATCAGGATCCACCACGCTGTCGTACAGTTCAACTTCCTCCCAGTCGGCAGCCGTCGGGTCGATCTCAGTCCTCGGAATACCATTAGGCGACGACCCGGTTGCCAACCCCAGCGACTCCGGTATCACTGCAGTTTTCCGGGGCCGCGGGGCCTGAATTGCCGGTGCAGTAATATGAATGGCGGTGTGTTTGTCACTACTATGGGCCGCACGTTGCTTGCATTTTAACCAATTCCACATGCGCGAAAGTAATCCACATTTATATAACACAATTATAATCACGAGCACAGTTACGAATGAGCCCGCTGAATAGGATACAAAAGATCGTACCCCCATGCCATTGACCATCACTGGGTCAATCGCGGACAATGGTGCTAGCGGCACATACTTAGATTTCTGTAAATGATCCCAGGGTTGCATTTTCAAATGCTCTACTATCATGGATTTATCTAGAACGCCGGTCACATCCAAATGGGGCATTTCAATGGCCAGGCTAACTCGAGTGTACGTCCGACTGTAAGACGCTACTGGCTCGAATTGCCAACCCTTCCTGCTATAACCACATTTTCCAGACATCAACGCATACACACCATTACTTACGTCACACCTGTCTGTCAGTTTTCCGTCACAATGAATCTCCATAGTCTCACCGAAGGTTTGCAAAACCACACCGATTTTCCTATTGGCAAATAATCTACTTGCGGTTACGTTGGACTCCGATGGTTGAATATTGCAATTACTATCTGTTGTGTTTGTTAGTATGCTTACTATGCAGGGTACGTGGGTCTTGTCGACCCTTAGCTGACCCTGACATACCCTAGGCCCTTTTCCTCTACACTCGGATACTGTAAAATACCATCCAGACTTGGTGTCCAGGCCAATGCTGGTTCGACCCAGCTCCACCCTCATATAATAACCCTTTTCCGTCAGCGGCTCGGCCCATGAATGTAGCCCGTACTCGATGTACTTCCCACCGTCGATTAAGGGTAACGTTGCTACATAATGTAATTTAGAATCATCTTTCCACAAGGGGTATACTATCACGTTCCTATAGTACCATTGGTAGGGACGTATCAACCGATTTCCCACACTGACCTGTTTAGAAACCGATCCCAGGTCAACGGGACTGAACAGTTCCTCGGTCAACCTACCCAATTCTAGCGACGCAGTTTGTCTATGAAATTGTTCAGCCGATTTTTGGTAGTCATATACCACATACTCAGCTGAGTCAATTATATGCCCTAGGCGTACCAGGGCGAACAGTTCATTCTGTCTTGTCTCATCTATACGTAACAGCTTACTCATGTTTCCTGTTACTTCCGCTAGACTATCGCCCAATTCATTTATGCGGTCCGTATTCATATTAATATCATGGAATGCCAATTTCACATGGGATGATAATTTATTAGCAAAATGTACTACTCTATTAACATCACCCATCGCGGTCTTTACCACTTCACGTAGAGCATCCATGTCCCCCGAGGTAGCGGTTCCAAATAACGACGATGCTATGTCCCCTACAAAATTAAACAGTCCCCGTTTCTTTCTACGGTGCGTGCTCCTTACCATAGTTTGCTGTGTTTTTATGGCGATCTTCCGCACACCTTATTCTATGCTGGAGGCCAAATATATCCGTACTGCTTAAGAATGAAGTCTTTCGACTTATATCAGCCACTAAACTAGCCATCTGGGCTAATCTTCCCATGAAATCACTCGGTAAATATGGATGGTCTATGGACACTAGCACCGTCCATTCCGCTCTTATCACTGATACTGATTCCGGTTCGGTTATCATAATACCGTTCGGCAATCGGTGTACACTGGAATCCTTACACATACCTAACACCACACTAAACACTACTACGGCAATGCTCAACTTAAATGCATACATGATGCTATACTACCGCGACGTTTTATCGTTACTTTTCTATCTGATATCAAAATTTAAGTTTTTACTAAATATGCGCTGTGACACTACTAGGATGCTTACTGGTACAGAGTATAAGTTATAATGATCATTATCTGCGGCTGTGCCGCAGTATAACTGCATCTATACGATCGATGAAGTCATCGTATAGAGCACGCCCAAAAGCACCGATCCTGAGTCGCTTGGTGTTAGTTTCGACCTCAGGTACATGACTGCGCTTGCGCAGAAAGTATGGATGTGCTGGCAGCGTTTCCATTGGTTCCGGCACACTCTCGGGTACATCCTCCGATGTGTCCATCATCGCCTCAGGAGTAATCACGTGAGTTTCGGTGGGTGACTCATGGTTTCGAGTCATACTCGTACCAGGTTGACCGATGTTATTATCAACCCTCTTACCCACCTTGCTCACCCTTGGTTCATCGTCAGAAGCGGGCCGCTTCCTACGATTCATCCCACTAGGGGTCGCATTCTTGCCGGCTACCGGCAAGGTTTCAGACTCAGGGGTCTGCATCACTCTCGGATGATGACTAGCTTTCGTACCTTTTGTGGGGTTACGAACAGGGCGTGGTCGTACCTTGTCCCAGCACATCTCTGAGTCGACTACGCGTAACTTGGCTATATTAAGTACACGCACCTTCCCAGATCTCTGATGTCGGACATGAGCCACTGGCCCGTTGATCTTAAAGATCTCATATTCGGGGTCACTGCGAGAGGTCAATTTCATCCTCTCTTCAGCATTTACGACCACCGAATCCCCCACCTTGAATACACCAGCGTTTGCACGCTTGTCAATTTGTTCTCGGTGAATCTCGCGAGACTTTGCCGTATCACTACGAGCACGTAGCAATGCATTATTGAGACACGTCAGCCTCTCACTAAGATCCTGCGAAGCATCGACAGGAATCGCAAACGGAAGTCTTGCTCGTCGACCATACATCAGATTGAATGGCGTATATCCGGTCGTGGAATGACGAGTACTGCGGTACGCTGTCAATGCGGCACCCAACTCGTCTTCCCATGTACGAGACGCATTATTCACCCCTTTCTGGATTAACTCCTTAAGAGTTCGATTGAACCTCTCGGTACGTCCATTTGTCTGTGGATGGTATGGACTCGATCGCCTATGATCTATACCGTGTTCCTTAAATCGTTCCTCCAGAGATTTAGAACAAAATTCTTTTCCCTGATCAGTTACCACTATCTCAGGGACACCATGACGCGCGACGTACTCGTTGAAGAACTTGTCTTCAACATTCTGAGACGTCTTAGCCGGAATCGGATATGCTTCTGCCCACGCAGAACAGTGATCAACGATCGTCATGATATACACATTACCCTTACTCGATTCCAACAGTGGACCGATCAAATCCATGCCTATTATCTGACTCGGATAATTGGCCATGGGCATCTCACTGTACCTTGGTCGAGTAGTGACAGGTCGATTGACCTAGCACGTCGTACACCTCTCAAGCATACGTACCACATCTTTCCTTAAAGATGTCCAAACAAACGAATCCCTTACCATACCGATAGTCTTCTGCAGACCTTGGTGACCAGCTCGTTCATGAGCCATCCGGAGCACCTTCTCACGGAACAGGGTAGGTAAGACAATTCTGGGGTACTCAGCGTCTAACACTGAGGGCGTAACTAAAGAATACAGAATACCATTTTTAACCATGTACTCCTCCGGGGTGTTCTTAAACAGCTCCGTGTATTCTTTGGTTTGTTCGATACACAACTCGTCGTAGGGAATATCGATGGTCTCTAGAGGGACGTGCGGTAACGCACCCTCGTCTACATCCGGTATTACAAAATCGCCAATATCTAAGGTGGCGACCTCCACTGGACGACGTAACCGGGACAACATGTCCGCTCGAATGTTCTTCGAGCCTTGGATGTATTCTATCTTACATCCGTATTCTGCAATCAGTACGGCCCAGCGCTGCACTTTCGTGTTCTTAACCTCTCCCACAAACAAACTCTTTAGGGGTTTGTGGTCAGTATACACGGTAAACTGCGCACCAAATAGATACGGTCGAAGCTTCTTTAACGCATAGATCACTGCGTACGCTTCCTTTTCTATTACAGGCCAATTCAACTGACTGTCTTTCAGAGTAGAACTCACATACTGGATCACTCGCTCTACACCATTATCATCTACCTGTACCAATATCGCACCTATTGCATAGCTAGACGCATCGGTATACAATTTATACGGGGCATTTAAATTGGGATATGTGAGAACCGTCTCACTACACAGCAAGTTCTGTAATTTCTTGAACGCTTGCTGTTCATCCGCACCCCATTCAAAACGTTTATACTTCTTCGTTAATTCTATTAGAGGCTTAGCAATTTCAGCATAGCCTCGCACACAGGAGCGGTAATAACCTGTAGCCCCAAGGAAACTTCTTACTTCGCCCACATCGCGTGGGGGTGACATTTCCCTAATGACGTTGACCTTTTGAGCCTGAGGAGCTACTCCTTGTGCAGAAATGCGATACCCTAACAAATCAACTGATGGCTTAGCAAAATCGCACTTCTTTTTCTTAACCTGAAGATTATATTCCCTTATCCTACGCATGACCTTACGCAAGTGCTGTGCATGTTCCGTCGGATTTCGTAAATATACGACTATATCGTCGACGAAAACATGCAGATATAATCCCACTAATTCTCGAAAAATATCATTCATTGCCCTCTGAAATACGGCACCTGAGTTCGCGAAACCAAACGGCATACGAATCCATTCGAAGAGACCTTCACTACAGACGAACGCTGTCTTCTCTATGTCTTGGCTGTCCATTGGTATCTGCCAATAGCCAGACTTCAAGTCCATAGTAGAAAATATCGTTGCACCCCCCCCCCCCCCCCCCCCCATAGAATCAAAAATGTCCGATATATTCGGCAAAGGATAACTATCCTTACGACATACGGAATTCAATTTTCTGTAGTCTATACAAAACCTAGTGTCACCGTCCTTCTTAGGGACCAATGTAATGGGTGACGCCCATGGTGATGACGAAGGTCTTATGACGCCCGCTGCCAGCATCTCAGCCACTTGGTTTTTGACTATATACTGCTTGGCCAGCGGTAAACGGTAGGCTTTCTGCCTTATAGGAAACGCATCTCCTGTTAGTACCGTACACTTCACTTTGGGAACCAATCCAAGTGTCTTTGGACGAGCCGTATCAAAGATATCCGCAAAGTCCCCCAAGACCTTGTCGATATCTTTATATCCGGTCGTTTCCTTACAACTCTCATAGACATAATTCGTCTGTTCTCTATAAGGATACCTAAATGGATAGACCCGGCCAAACCATACTACTACTTTGGCCTGATAATCAATCTTTGCATTTCCCAAGTGCAAAGCATCCGCTCCAAGCAAACATTCATGCCTCAATCGTGCTACTACCGTACTAGGAATAGGCCGGGCGTTCTTGAATTTTACTTGAGTTTCTCCCAACAATTCTATGGGAGACCCATTAACAGCTAAGAGCGTTTTTGCTCTTTTCAATGGCCTAGCCTTTAACATGCTACGCCAGATATCTTTACGAATCAAGGACGTGCTAGCACCCGTATCCACTAAGGCATGCAAGTACTCACCCTGATCCGTTAGACCGTTAGAATCCACTTGAAGACGGATTAAAAACCGTTCGGTCGGTGCTTGCACCAACGGCTTTCTCCGTCTTAGTTTACCGGGCTCCTTCTCCCGCTCACTGCCTCCGCGTACGAATTCCGTCGGGGTGATGTGTCGCGTTCACCATATCGACCATACGCGTCAGTTCCCGGACCCGTTAACACGAACCCATCTCTGTCCTCGTATTCACTGTCCCGTCGCGAATTGTTATAGTCCATCCGCACATTTCTCGAACACTCCCTAGGAAATACATGTTGTTCCCTAGGGCCATCATCGACTTCGTCCACGTCCCAATCCTCGTTGGCGGCACGTTTTGGTGCTCGGCGCATTATCTTATTCGCCGGCCGTCCGATAGGCTGTCCTGTCGGCCGTTGTCCGCTTTGTTCTGGCCCTCTATTCGGACAATCTCGGGCATAGTGCCCCATATGTCCGCAGCCAAAACATTGTACTATGGACGGTGTGTTACCAAACATATTATCACCACACTCTCGGGCATTGTGGCCTTCCTTACCACACCGAAAACACGTCATCGGTGGCCTCTGGGCCCGAGGACGTGTCGCTATCTTCCGTGGTGCATTACGGGGTGGTTGCATCGGCTGGCTACAATCACTCCTGTAATGGCCCCTTCTGCCGCAATTGCAACATGTAATGCGGCTCATATCTCTCGCCGGGGTGGTTCTTTCGGCGGTGACCTGTCTTTTCGGTGGTTGTCGGACCACCTTCTTCGCAATTTGTTTCTGCGGATTCATCGGCTTCGGGGCCTCTTCCTTCGTCTGCAAGTCTCTGACTATACCGCACAGCTGCTCTATCATTTTAGACTGTGCCGCTATCTGTTGTTTCAGTTTCTTAACGACACTCCATATCTCTCGTTCCTCAGCCTCCTCCAACATATTTACTTCCATTTCCTCTTCATGTCTCCCTTCAATCTGCATCGCTCTTAGCAAATCGTTGCATGTTTCCTCCTCCTCGGAGATTTCGATTGCTCGGGCCAGGGTAGTGGTTCGTTTTCGTACTATGCGCTTGCTCAACCCCCGGTCACTCAACGCCCTCAGATATATACCAAGAATGGTACGTCGATTGTCGGCATTCTCAACCGGGTAGGCCCTACTGCTGGCTTCCTTGTACCTCCGATTGAAGGTAATCACAGTTTCGTTTCTGCGCATATTCTCTAGATCGTACTTAATTCTTTCACTCTCGTTGGTGGATACGAAGTTGTTCGTTATGTACCCCGCCAACTCCTCGTAAGTCACGTCTTCCCGTCGTTTACCCACCATGAACCCGTCGATCGCCCTCGACAACGATCCCCTAGCCGCTCGGGTTATCACATACGCAGGTATGCCGTCTAACCGTCCCTCGTGGGCCACACACGCCCTCCTGGTTTCATCCAGAAAGATGCGCACCTCTTCCGGCACCACACCATCACACGGCAGTATTCTGTATATGTTGTCACGTATCTCACGCCGGTACACCCTAGCGGTTTCACGCCTTTCACTACTGGTGACGATCTCCCCCGCCATGGCTGTTCCCATTACCCTCATGGCCGCTACCGTCTCGGGCCTAAGTTCCATCGGTAGTCTTTCTATTGGGGGTAGCGTCGGATCTGGTCTTCCTCCCCTCTCCGCCATTCTTGTCACTAACGGTAATTGATTCTAACTACTATGCTTGCCACCCTCGGATGCTCGGGCTAGCTGATAGCAGTGGTTATCTTACAAACCGAAGCGTTCCCGTACTCCCGGTGTTGGGTTACTTGGCAGCCTTCTGATTGCCGCGCTACTGTCAAGAAATCTGCCACCCGGTCCGCTACGTCTTTAACTACTATTGTTACTGGTCGTCTCCCCTGTTCCTGGGCCATCTACCGTTAATGTACTCACTGTTTTACTCTGGGTCCTGGCAGTTGAAGCCACTGAAGATTTTCGATCCTATTTCTTCAACTTTAATAACACTACTGTTCTAATTGATTACGATGTCTTTTCCGTTTTACGTAAAGTTCGTATGTGAAGTTGCTGCGACAACTTACTTTACATAAAACACAAAAGATTGATATCTGCTCGCCTCGTAACTAGATGTAACGTACGATATTTATATAGATATCCGGGCCTGATCTGACTAAGTCTCAGAATGATGAGGAACGATACGGTGGTCTTCCGTATACTCCAGAGTTAAACACAACAAACTATTGCCTTGAAGTTATCAAGGTGATGACTTTAATACTACGCTAACTGTACAATAGAAGATGACTTTTACTGTCATAAAATTATGAATTAATCTATATGAATTAAAAGCTGGTAACTACTTATCAAACTATTCTATTCAATTCTACGCTCATACACTCTACCAGTTTACCGACCTCCTATGCTAAATTCAAACAGAGCTTATCGCTACTACAAGTTGTCGACCGATTTTTCTGACCTCGACTAATGCTCTAAGTCCTCCTTTTATACTCTCCTGAGTTTCGATTCTACCATCATTCGGCAATGCCTAATAATAGATCCTTACGTAATGGTTTCGCTTCTCCATCATTCGCTCATATGCTATATTTATATTATGACGTCTCCCCTACCTACAACTACTTCTGGACATGCCACCCCACTGAACACGATCCAACTGGTTCGCGCCGGTTCTGGCTTGATGCGATCTGTCAGTCTCTATCAACAATGAGCTCATCATCAGCTGATGTTGTTGTGCTCGAGTTTCGGGTCAGTTAGTCCGTTGTTTTTCGCTCATTATACTTAACGCTTCTCATCGATTCCCATCGCGTTCTACTTGCTTAATATTTTGTAAACCTTCGACCTGACCAACTGTTGAATACTACCAACTACTTGCCGATCCCATGGCAACCACTTTCATCCTTAATTTATCCATTTACCGACAGACACCATCAAGCCAGCACCGTCGATTCTCCCCCTACTTCATTACATTTTCAGTCTTAATACTATTCTAGTTTCGATACTAGTTTCGCATCTGCCTCGTCACTGGTGACGTCATCCAGTCACTCAGTGCAAACACTACTACTACTCTACTCAGTTTCCATACTAGTTTCACATCTACACACTCAGTGCCCTCAGTCACTCATTGCAAACACCTACTACTCTGTACACTACCAATACTATGTTATCCCTTCCTAGCTCACCTGGTATTTTCAAAAGATACTAATTTCTACTAAGGTCTTACTCATAAATATAAGATGTCCATCGGGTCATGACTCCCACTAGACAATCCGATATCTACAACATGTACAGTTAAATGCGCAGTGTCGGTTCGGCCTAATAGTGCACCTATAGGTATATACATGTGTGCGCATATGTGCATTCGTATGTGCCTATGGGTGATACTGTAGGGTCAGCTCGACCCAAGGGTATAGTCGCACATGATAGGCATAAACATAGGACGAGTTGACCTGGGCCGAGTTGGAACTAGGCCGAGTTGGGGTGGGCCGGGTTGTATTTGGGTCGAGTTGACTGGATACCGGTGAAGCCACTGGCAACTTTCGGTCAGATTGTTCCCAGACTGTTCGGTGGGTCTTGGGTTTTTGCTCGTTGAAGTTGTTGTCTGGGGGCTGGCGGCGGGGCGGTTGGACTGGGGTTGGGGTTTCGCTGGAGTGGGGAAGAACGGCTGAGAATCTTTGGATTTAAGCAACCACCAACAATTTTCGGTCAAAATGTTTTCAAAATATTTTGCAGGTCCAGAGATATTACAGTTGTAATATGTCGTCTGCAAAATTCAGTATTCAGACAGTTAATATCAAGTATCAGTGTTCAATCTTTCCTTTTATTGGGATTTCTAACACAATGTCATTTGTTATTACAAAGATGAAATTATTGATTCTAAGACTATAAATATAAGAACCAATAAATATATAAAAAATCTTTTAAGTTTTCTGCCTCTTGGCATAAATATCGAATGGTTTAGGATATCTAATTGATCAGTATACCTACGCCAAGTCTTGAAGCTGGCTTGTTTTCCTATGTCGTTGATTTAAATATGGGACACAGTCTTGCAATCATTATAGGATCCTGTGTCATGTTCAGGCTGATGATTTACCAGTGACTGCAGTCTAATACTTCAGTGTAGAAGAAGTGAGTGCAATCTTAGGAGTTAGTCGACCGTAGGTCTATATAAAACCCTGTGACTTGAAGAATGAGTCTAGGTTGTTTTTGGATGTGTTATGTTGGAGCGTTAATTGCTTCTGTTGGTAAAGAATTCCATACATTAACACTATTTGTAAAGAAATACTTGCGTAGATCAAGTATTATTTGACAAGCTGACAAGATGATCTGTCAAGCCTGAGCGGCTAGGCAACCGTTGATGTATTCAATAACAATTTTTTATTAAATCTGCTCCATTATTATACGATTTTTAAATTAGATAGTCAAATGTTTGCCATAGTTCTCTTAACAGGACCTTGTCATGCGTTCTATTCGTAGAATTGTGATGATGTCATCACAAGTAAGTTCCCCTTAATTCATCTTTTTGAGTTGTGGTTTGGGAAACCGTAATTTCTTTTCTTCATTCTATCTTGCTAAATTCTGTCACGATTTGAGGTTTTCGAATTCCAGTCGGGATTATTGCAGATCTCAGGTACAGGATTTGGCTATATCTTGACTCTAAGCACTCCCATAGACTTACTATGGGTTTTTGGTTTACCACAATATCTGGTTAAATCTCTATAAATAAAATTATCTATAATTTTTGCAGAGTCTTTAGCATTTTAATAAGTTAGGCTATACTGATATGAGACTTTTCTCCATTCAGAGTAAGCGGTATTATTAAAATATCCATAATAAACGTGAGTTACCTCTTTAGTGAGGGCTAAGGATATATATTAGCCTATGATTTTGGTTGGAGCATCATGGCATATGTAATCTATGTGTTTTCTATGAGCAGTCCTCTTTAGCATATAGTAAGTTTGCCACATCTTTAAGGGCGGCCCTTATCAAAAGTGCCAGATATTCTTGGATCTAGAACCCTTCTCTGCAGTCTCTTCCCAAATGGTCTTCTGTTCCTTCTAATCAGAAGCTTTAGAGGGGTTGTCTTCTATGATTGTCAAGGAGTCTATAGAAGAGGCTCTTCTTTGGAAAGTAAATCCAGGCTTCTGTTTATTGGTTGGATTGTCTGATAGGCATCTAAATCTCGATTCGTTCAGTCATTGCCATGGGGTTTTCTTTCATTTTTAGAAGGAGGATCAAGGTTTTCTTGGGATGTCACTAGTTCCAATCTTTTTGCGACATGTCTGATTGCCCAGATTTTATCTTTCATGTCTCCCTTTTCGGACAGTCAGGTTAAGGGTCTCTAGTTCTCGATTCGATCGGACAATTCGACAGTAGTCTGTTATATCAACAGGTAATGGGGCACAAAGTCGTCTCCTGTGCTTGGAAGTGTGGAACCTCATGTGGTGTCGCATGAATCAAATTTTCCTAGTGTCCACTCATGTCCCAGGCTGTCCGAGTTTTCTTGCGGACCAATTGTCTCGGGCGTGGGCTGTGGACGCCCTGCCCTGTCTCAGTCCTGGTCAGGAATCTTGGCTTATGCGTTCCCTCCCACAATCCTGATTTCTTTTGGTTCTGAAGAAAGTCACAGACCAGATCTGCGAGATCTTGTTAATAGCTCCCTTTTGGCCAATATGGATCTGGTTTGTAAACCTTCTTGATCTTCTAGTACTTACCATCATCCAAACCCAGGAATCTTAAGTCTGTGCGTTTGGGGTATATATCGAGTGCTCGATCCTTGAGAATAAAGTTTCTACAAGATCTCAGGAAATCATCGATTCTGCCAGGAGGGAGTCGACTCGAAGAGTTTACAAGGGTCGACTTAAGATTTTTGGAGAATGGTGTTCAGATCAAGGTCTCGTGCCTGATTCTGTTTCTATTTCCCAGGTGTTAGACTCTATCTTATCTGTTCGACTCTACATTTGTCTGCTAACACTGTAAGAGGATATAGATTTTCTTTTGCATCTTCTCTTCCTTGTTTGTTGAACGCTGAAGTTGAAGATACTAAGGTTCTTAATCTTTTGATTAGAGGTTTAGGTAATATTCGTCCTACAGGTGTTAAACCTTTGCCTTCCTGGAACTTGGCTCTGGTTCTTCAGGTTTTTGGGCAGGTCATCATTTCGAACCTATATCTACGATTAGCTTGAAACCTTTAACTTTTAAGACCGTTTTTCTAATTGCATCTGCTTCTGCTAGAAGATGATCCGAAATCCATGTTTTCTCCGCTGAAAAGGATAGGTTTATCGAATCTGGCGACGGTCTGGTCTTATATCCTTGAAGTGACTTTTTATCAAAGACTCAATCAATCCGTTATCCAGCTAAGCCGATTATTTTACAATCTTTAACCTCCTTTTCTCCGGCTGACAGATTTTGGTGTCCTGTCAGAGCTCTAAAAGTTTATAAGCGTCGGTCTGATTTTCAGAGATCCGATCTGTCCCTTTTCTGGGTTCCGTATGAGGAGGGGGTAGCCAGTCCAGTCTCTAGGGCATCTATTACCAGATGGATTTGTGAGACCATTCACATTAAAGCTCATGTCATTAGAGGGATGGCTACCTCTTTTGCCCTTTTTGCTGGCTCTTCTGTAGACGAAGTTATGCAAGTTGCAGGATGGAAATCCGAGTACTTTTACTACTTTTTATTTAAAAGACCAAAGCACAGCGGCTTCCTTTTTTAGGAACTTTATGATTTTAAATAAAACGGCTTAAGACCATTTACCAAGCACATCCAACCATTTTCGTTAGGACCGTGCATCTGCGTGTAATGGTGTGAGTTGTTCTTTGGTTTTTATTTATTTCTTTAAGTTTAAAGAAATCCTTGTTTGATAATTACTGTGTGATTGATTAAGATGCACCATTATGTTATGTTCTTAACATTTGGTTATGTTTTGTTTGATTTTTATCCTTGCATATGGATTCTCAAATCTCCTCCCACCAAAGTTTCGTAGTGGGACACGGACCAAATCTACGGTTGTTATTACACCACAAAAACATCCATTACCGTTCAATCACTACTTGCTAAATCGAATATCTGCATTTAGCTATCAGAATAAAATTTTTATGCTCGCTTACATACTCCCTAATGCCAATACCATCACCATGTAGAACCTCAACCAGGCTTCTGGTAGAGTGACCCCTGCATTAGCCTTACAATAGACTGGCACCAGTCTGTACACACTCCTTGGTGACGCCTGTCACTAAGCACGCTCGCGCATGCGCAGTAGGTCCCAAATGTGAAAACTGATTCACTTTTCAAATATTCTGCTAGCAGATCAGTTCGCCTGCTATCATATGGATAAAAGTTTATAGCTTTGCACTGAAAAGTTCAGCTACATTTAATTCTCTGACTCAAGAAAACATGCCTACCATGAAATCTATCTTGCCTATGTTATGTTTAACTCATGTCATGGTGTTTTAGAGGGTTTTTGTAACTCTAGTTTTGAGTTACCAGTTTTCGTGTCAGTACTCCCGTTTTAGAGGTTTGAGAAACCATGCCTATTATATACCATCAAATTACTATGTTATAAAATAGCCAAGTACCACTCTTATTACGTAGATCCTTTATAGTGCTTTCAAACATTTTATTCAGGAATCACTGTGATTCCAGTCTTCAGTCAGATTTCACGCACTTCCAGACAAGAGATGAAATCTCTGAAGTAAAAGTCTGGTGATTCAAAGAATAAGTCTGGTTGTTCATCCTCAGGTAGGAGCCAGACAAAAGATCATATAAGTCTTGAGGGTCTGCATAACCCTCATGCGATGGCATCGGTGGCAGAAGCTTCCGATCCTTCATCTCATGCATAAGTTCATCTTTCCTGTAATTCTTATTGCCAGAAATGTTTTAAGATCTTCCATCTCCTCTACTCCAGTCTCTGCTCCTGGCTTGTCCGGGCAAGCGGGTTTGCATTCCGGTTTGTCTTCTGGTTTTACCGGGCATCCGGATATGAGCACTGTGATTGTCTGGCTTGGCTGAACATCCGGTGTCCCACTTCCGGTTTTTCCGTTTCCGGCAGTAGTGTTGCAGTTTCCGGTAGGAAGAATGCATATCCGGGTCTGTTGGACCTGGCCTGTTGGACCTGGCATTGCTTCATTCATCTATTTCCGTTTCCGGTTTTTCAGCTTCCTCTTCCGGTAGTAGTGTTGCTACTTCTGGTAGGAAGAATGCTTATCTGGGTCTGTTGGACCTGGCATTGCATCATTCATCTATTTCCATTTCCAGTTTTTCAGCTTCCTCTTCCGGTAGTAGTGTCGCTACTGCTGGTAGGAAGAATGCTTATCTGGGTCTGTTGGACCTGGCATTGCATCATTCATCTATATCCGTTTCCGGTCTTTTCAACTTCCTCTTCCGGTAATTCTGTACATCCGGGTTGTAGGATCTTGATCAGTTTCCGGTAGTCTACATCCGGTCTACACATTTCCGTTTCCCATTTTTCTGCATCCGGATTTTGTACAGCGGGGATAATGTCTTCTCCTTCGATCAATACTCACCATTCTATTACTTCTGATATACAGCTGGCCCTGACGGCTGGCTCTAGGACTATAGACTTAGAAAGCTTTACCGACTCCTTGGAACCGGGTACTCGGCTCCCAACTGCCGAGTACCCGTTTACCATGAAGCTCATTCTTGTTTGCATAGCGACAAGAGAATACATGCTTTTTGCAGTTGGAAAGTCTTAAGCTTGTTTAAGCCTAAGTCTTTTTACTGTGATTAATTGTGATAGCTTGTGCGTTCTCAAAAGGATATTTGGATTAATATGGATGCTTCCGATGATAACCAGGTCGTATATTTCCATGTTATTCCATAGTTAAAAGACTTAGGTCTCTAAAATTTTGTCTGTGTCGCATGTTCCAATTTTTAACCCCAAAGAATCTGGGACGTGTGTTAACAACGAAATATGCCAGTTGATCACCTTCCTTTAAATCCCCAACATGCGATCGGCAGATATGAAATTAGGTGTTGGCTTATCGGTGTTTTAACACAATTATCGGCTGACGTCGTTCTCCGTAAGATCCGAGCGGGTGACGTCACACCCGTGTTTCTCGGATGTTTATGTAAAGAAAATGTTTCATTAATTCGCGCATCTGATTCTGGGTGCTGCGTACTTTAATTGGTACCAGAAAACTTTGGAATTTTCAAGTTTTGCGTGTTATCACGATCTGTTTGCAATGATCAGTGGTTTCAAAATTCTTGATTTAAATGTGTGGTCTGCGGTTTTACCGTGTGCTACAGCAGTTTGTTTACATTTTGTTGTTTCTTCACATATCGTTTTGGCCTTCGTTAGGAGTATAATTTATATTTATTAGTAAATATACCCCGAATGCTATGCGATATGATTCCTGGTTCAGTTATACATCCTTGAGGATCAGTGTATGAGTGTATTATTGCCCGCTTCGTTCTTGTCGTCGTAATCAATGCGATCTTTGCTGTAATATTGCGGGGTGGGGTGTGGGAGGGTGACAGTTAATTTATGGTCAAAATATTTGAAAATTAATTGCCTGCCTTCCATTTTTGTTTCATTCCGCTGGCTTATTGTAGGTTTGGCTTTTTATAGGCCAAGCCAGCCCCGCCATCATGTGTTGAGTGCCACATATCGTACGGGTTCTATGCAAGGACCATGTCTGTTTCCACTGTACTAGTGTAGTCCTGACAGTAGGTGTAACGTGTGGTCGGTCGATATGATGCTTAAGTTCCTTGCCAGAAGGACTTGGCAGGGTCTGACGCAGGGTCAGGCGGTCCGAAAGTAAATCGTGGAGCATCCGTTCGGCCCATGGGGGCGTTCCACGTCTGCAACCGGAGGTGGCGGAGATGGCACCGCTGGCGTGGTTTGGTCCGGCTAGGCAAGGTTTCTTCCATAGCGTTCTGCCCACGCTGGTGTCGTCCCTGCTGCCAAAAGTTGTAGTGCAGTCTCTCCCCATGTTTGATTTGGACCCTGTCCTTGGACAGGGTTCTGGACTGGCCACCGAGGGAGCCATCTCGTACGGCCCCCTGGCAGTCGTGTCGGGCTGCGGCCTGATGGGTTCTGTCTCTCTGCGGCCACCTCCGGGTCTAGTGACGACTCTTCGGGGTCTGAAGATGAGGAAGCCGAGGAGGAGAGGTTGCTGCGGCCTGTGATGCCGCGGGTGGAGAGCATGGAGGTCGATTCCGTCCTAACGGAACTGTCCTCCATCTGTGTGGCCTGGCGCAAGCCAGGGCAGCGGCTCTGCCCGTGGTTGACGCCACTCCGGTACCGGGCACCAGTCCTGTGATGGTTGGTTTGCCGCCAACCAACACGGTGATGGGTGTGGGCAGCCAGGCATGGTACTCACCTATCTCGCCTGGTCCGGCAGTCAGACATGGGGTGCCGGTGGAGCCCGTGTTTGGCCACGGTTCCTCAACCGCTACGGGTCCGCACTGGTGTGTTCCATGGGGTGGCGGCGGAACCGTATGGTACCGGGGTTCCTGGCATATCAGCAATGGCTCCTAGCCGGGAGGCCGTTGCTGGTAGGGCCGTGAACATGTCAACGGTTGTGACATGTTCACGGGAGTGTCCTCCTCGGAGATGGATTGGTCTGGGGCTCTGGCTTGGTTAGTCCGAGTGGACCCGTCTATGGTTTCGACCACGGCCGAGGAGGATGTACCCCGTCCATCGGGTGCATCGATTAGGACGGGGATCTTGCCCGCATCCCTGATCCAGTCTGTTGGACTGGATCCATGGTTTATGGTGTTGCTTGATGCTATTTATAACAAACAACGCATGAACAAGGGCCAGCTTCTTGCGGCCTCCATGGAGGTGCGGGCGAGGGGTCGTATTCCACGGGGGGAATACAACAGGTATGGTGTTGTCCCGTCAGTCACCGAGGATGACCGCTGGGTACTGGGTGTCCAGAGTGCTGGAGCGGGTGGCCCCGCCCCGGCACTGGTGGACAAAGCTCAGGTACACCATAATGAAGCCCTGTCCCTATGTGAGGGGGGTGTGAGGACAGCACTGAGTGCTGTCAACCCTCTTATCGTCTTCTTCAGTCGGTGTGGGCTGAAGCGGGGGCAGGCCACCCTGTGCCACCTGTGGCGCTTTCGTGCGTTAATGACGGCCTGGTGCTGTCTATGGACGCATTGGCAAGGGTGCAGGCGCATGTGACTATGTCCAGGAGGATAGATGGTTCTTGAACATATGCGTCCAGCTACTTCCGTCAGGGAGCGTCTTCTTGGGACTCCCCTGACAGGCCTTAGCATCTTTGGTGGCCAGGCGCTGGCCATCTTGGAGGACACGGCCAGCATTGCGCAGAATCGGTTGGCGGTTAATCTGACTGTAGCCAGGCCGCTGACCGGGCAACCTTCAAGAAACAGAGAAACGGCAAAAGCATAGTGCTGCTTCTATTTTCTGCTGGGTTTTCTCAGCTGCATCGGCGAAGAAAGCCAAGAAGGTTGTGGGGGGGCTCTACCCTCCCCAATGTTGCTCCTGATTGCCCGAGAGGCGGGAAGGGGAGGGGTACGTCCTCAAAGGGCGGACAGAAGGGAGCGGATCGTACCCGAGGGTACGAGGGCTCCCTTCGCATCTGCCTGGACCTCACCTGTGCGACAGGAACAGCGGTGCCAGTTAGACCGGCCAAGCCAAGACCAATATGGTTCTCTCTCTCATTGAGAGAGGGGGGGGGGGAGCGGATACGCGAGCCAGACACCTCCATTAGGCGTTGAGGCGTCTATAGTGGGTGGAAGGCTCATGCGTTTTCGTCGAGGCTTGGCGAGGTGTGACGTCAGACAGTCTGGTCCTGGGATGGTTATCCCAGGGGTACATACGTGGGACTTTCCACCACAGAATGTGTCTTTTGCACCTGTCTGGACACCCATTCAACGGAACCAGACAAGTTAGAAGCTATTCAAAACGAAGTGTCAGGTTTGCTTCTGAAGGGAGCAATAAACCAGCAAACCGGAACACTCCAGGCTTCTATTCAAACATGTTCCTTGTCCCTAAGAGCACAGGGGGATGGAGACCCGTACTCAGTCTCAGGCCATTGAATTGGTTTATCCATACGCCTCGGTTTCAGATGGAAACTCCGAGGTCGGTAATGGCAGGATTGAGGAAGGGGGTGTGGTGTGTATCGATCGATCTGAGAGATGCATGTTTCCACAATACTATGAACAGGAGTTGTCACAGGTTTCTGAGAGTTGCGTTTCAGAATCAAGTATGGGAGTTTAAATCCTCCCATTCGGCCTGTCGACAGCTCCAAGGGGTTTTCACCAGAGTGGTCCTTGTGGTGACAGCGTTTCTCAGAAAAGAGAACATGGCGCTTCATACCTACATAGACGATTGGCTGATCATCAGCCATGTTAGAGGTGGATACTGCTCTGACTCTGAAGTTGCTTTCAGATCTAGGCTGGATAGTCAACAAGGAGAAATCTGAGTTGACACACCACTCAACATTTCGTTTATTTAAGGATGCGATTCGATCTCGAGGAGGGCAGGGTTTTTTACCCGTCAGAGCCCAGAGTGGTGTCTCTGTTAGCCATCCTCAAGAGTTTGGATTGGGAAACCACATTCAGGCGAGGCGGTTTCTTCAGATGCTGGGCATGATGGTCTCCATGGAGCAGGTAAACCCGTACACTGCTCGGATGCGAAGACCTATCCAGTTGTATCTGATGTCTCTGTGGAAACCGAGAATAGAACCCCTGTCAAAACTGGTGCCAGTTTTGGAGCCAATAATGTCGCATCTTGTATGGTGAGAAAAAGCGTCAGAATCTCCTAGTAGGAGTTTTCGCTGCCCCTACCCCACTCCCAGCTGTCCGTGTACACGGATGCATCGCTGGAGGGATTGGGGGGGCCTACCTGGGAGAATACCAGGTCTCGGGCACATGGACTCTCCAAGAGAGCCAGCTGCATATCAATCTGTTGGATATGATGGCAGTGGAACTGGCATTGGAAAATGTTTTTTTCCAAAAGTCAGTGGGAAGGCGATATTGATACGGTCGGACAACTCGACAGTAGTATCATACAGAAATCGCCACGGATGAATTCCTTGTTCATGTCCGGATAGGCTAGAATAGGTGGTGAGACCAACATTTCCTTTAGCTGAACGAATGCGTTTTCACACTCATCCATCCAGCTAAAGGTACGGTCTTTTTGTAACAACTGATTTAGTGGTGTTGCTATCTTGGAAAAGCTTTGTCAAATTTTCTATAGTAATTACAGATTCCTAAATAACTTCTTACCTCACGCTGATTATGTGGTCTTGGAAATGTATGTACTGCATTTGTGTTTTCAGGATCTACCTATACACCGGTTTTACTAAGTATATGGCCTAAATATTGGGCACGGCGTACTGCAAACTTACATTTAGCAGGCTGTACTTTTAGATTACCATGTCTTAGCCTAGAAAATACCTCATGTTATGCTCTAAATGCTCCTCCAAATTTTGACTAAATATCAAGAGATCATCTACATATACACCAAAACAGGACACAAATTTATTCCACAGGAAACATTTTGCATTACCATTTGGAAAGTAGAAGGGGAGGTCATTAAACCAAAAGGCATGCGATTCCAGGCAAAGACTCCATCATGAATGGCAAAAGCTGTCTTATCTTTACTGTCGGAGAAAACTGGGATCTGCCAGAATCCGGAGGCTAAGTCACGTTTTCTGACATAATGTAGCGCTAAGTTTGATTGGATAAAACAGCCGTAAAGATTGTATTTAGCGATCGAAAACTGGTGGTATTGTGAGCCGATAATACGTCCCGTCGACCCAGTAAGCCAATTATTTTGAGCCGATAATACATCCCATCGGACCAGGAATCCAATTATTTTGGGCTGATAATACGTCCCGTCAGATCCTCAGGGTTAATTATTCTTCTCCCAAAAGTTTAGGACGTATCTCCTATAGTTTTGAAGAAATCAACTCCAAACTTGGTCAACTAGCACACCTGGTGGAATCGATAGCATGTGTTTTTAATTTGAATCTGCCCAGCAGTTTTCGAGCTACCAACCTTTGAGTGGGCAAAAATGTCCCATAGGAAATGTATGGAGATTATCAATATTTATATTTGAAGTGTGACTACACGTAGAGGTTTGATGGGATCACTACCATACTTTCCTAGGATGTTACCTGTTTTCTCTCGAAGAGATCCTCTCATTTTGGGGTCAAAGGTCAAATATCAAGGTCGTTGCTTTGCTAAGCGTTACCGGATTTCGTTTTTGGCAGGAATTAGCTCCCCTTGTCCACAAAATGTCAATGCAAGGTCAAAATTTGGAACATCATTAGCCATGTGCGAATTACGTTGATTCGTGCAGAAAAATTATAAAATCTCATAAAAACCTGTCTATAACAGCCAAAACGCGCATTTTAACTCAAATTTCAACCACTGATAGCCGGCTTATTAGACACACCCCCCCCCCCCCATGTTCGGAGTGTAGTTCTCTTCGGCGCATCCATTCAGCACTACGGAATCGGAATCGGTCCATCCGTTCTCGAGATATTCGAAAAAATGTAAAACAAAAATTACGAAAACCGGTGTCGAGCATCTGAAAAGATTTTCAGAGCTTTTTTTAATCAATATATTGCAGATTATTATAATTACTCGGGATCTTATTAATCTGTGTACCCGAGGGTACGAGGGCTCCCTTCGCATCTGCCTGGACCTCACCTGTGCGACAGGAACAGCGGTGCCAGTTAGACCGGCCAAGCCAAGACCAATATGGTTCTCTCTCTCGTTGAGAGAGGGGGGGGGGAGCGGATACGCGAGCCAGACACCTCCATTAGGCGTTGAGGCGTCTATAGTGGGTGGAAGGCTCATGCGTTTTCGTCGAGGCTTGGCGAGGTGTGACGTCAGACAGTCTGGTCCTGGGATGGTTATCCCAGGGGTACATACGTGGGACTTTCCACCACAGAATGTGTCTTTTGCACCTGTCTGGACACCCATTCAACGGAACCAGACAAGTTAGAAGCTATTCAAAACGAAGTGTCAGGTTTGCTTCTGAAGGGAGCAATAAACCAGCAAACCGGAACACTCCAGGCTTCTATTCAAACATGTTCCTTGTCCCTAAGAGCACAGGGGGATGGAGACCCGTACTCAGTCTCAGGCCATTGAATTGGTTTATCCATACGCCTCGGTTTCAGATGGAAACTCCGAGGTCGGTAATGGCAGGATTGAGGAAGGGGGTGTGGTGTGTATCGATCGATCTGAGAGATGCATGTTTCCACATTCCTATGAACAGGAGTTGTCACAGGTTTCTGAGAGTTGCGTTTCAGAATCAAGTATGGGAGTTTAAATCCTCCCATTCGGCCTGTCGACAGCTCCAAGGGGTTTTCACCAGAGTGGTCCTTGTGGTGACAGCGTTTCTCAGAAAAGAGAACGTGGCGCTTCATACCTACATAGACGATTGGCTGATCATCAGCCATGTTAGAGGTGGATACTGCTCTGACTCTGAAGTTGCTTTCAGATCTAGGCTGGATAGTCAACAAGGAGAAATCTGAGTTGACACACCACTCAACATTTCGTTTATTTAAGGATGCGATTCGATCTCGAGGAGGGCAGGGTTTTTTACCCGTCAGAGCCCAGAGTGGTGTCTCTGTTAGCCATCCTCAAGAGTTTGGATTGGGAAACCACATTCAGGCGAGGCGGTTTCTTCAGATGCTGGGCATGATGGTCTCCATGGAGCAGGTAAACCCGTACACTGCTCGGATGCGAAGACCTATCCAGTTGTATCTGATGTCTCTGTGGAAACCGAGAATAGAACCCCTGTCAAAACTGGTGCCAGTTTTGGAGCCAATAATGTCGCATCTTGTATGGTGAGAAAAAGCGTCAGAATCTCCTAGTAGGAGTTTTCGCTGCCCCTACCCCACTCCCAGCTGTCCGTGTACACGGATGCATCGCTGGAGGGATTGGGGGGGCCTACCTGGGAGAATACCAGGTCTCGGGCACATGGACTCTCCAAGAGAGCCAGCTGCATATCAATCTGTTGGATATGATGGCAGTGGAACTGGCATTGGAAAATGTTTTTTTCCAAAAGTCAGTGGGAAGGCGATATTGATACGGTCGGACAACTCGACAGTAGTATCATACAGAAATCGCCAAGGATGAATTCCTTGTTCATGTCCGGATAGGCTAGAATAGGTGGTGAGACCAACATTTCCTTTAGCTGAACGAATGCGTTTTCACACTCATCCATCCAGCTAAAGGTACGGTCTTTTTGTAACAACTGATTTAGTGGTGTTGCTATCTTGGAAAAGCTTTGTCAAATTTTCTATAGTAATTACAGATTCCTAAATAACTTCTTACCTCACGCTGATTATGTGGTCTTGGAAATGTATGTACTGCATTTGTGTTTTCAGGATCTACCTATACACCGGTTTTACTAAGTATATGGCCTAAATATTGGGCACGGCGTACTGCAAACTTACATTTAGCGGGCTGTACTTTTAGATTACCATGTCTTAGCCTAGAAAATACCTCATGTTATGCTCTAAATGCTCCTCCAAATTTTGACTAAATATCAAGAGATCATCTACATATACACCAAAACAGGACACAAATTTATTCCACGGGAAACATTTTGCATTACCATTTGGAAAGTAGAAGGGGAGGTCATTAAACCAAAAGGCATGCGATTCCAGGCAAAGACTCCATCATGAATGGCAAAAGCTGTCTTATCTTTACTGTCGGAGCAAACTGGGATCTGCCAGAATCCGGAGGCTAAGTCACGTTTTCTGACATAATGTAGCGCTAAGTTTGATTGGATAAAACAGCCGTAAAGATTGTATTTAGCGATCGAAAACTGGTGGTATTGTGAGCCGATAATACGTCCCGTCGACCCAGTAAGCCAATTATTTTGAGCCGATAATACATCCCATCGGACCAGGAATCCAATTATTTTGGGCTGATAATACGTCCCGTCAGATCCTCAGGGTTAATTATTCTTCTCCCAAAAGTTTAGGACGTATCTCCTATAGTTTTGAAGAAATCAACTCCAAACTTGGTCAACTAGCACACCTGGTGGAATCGATAGCATGTGTTTTTAATTTGAATCTGCCCAGCAGTTTTCGAGCTACCAACCTTTGAGTGGGCAAAAATGTCCCATAGGAAATGTATGGAGATTATCAATATTTATATTTGAAGTGTGACTACACGTAGAGGTTTGATGGGATCACTACCATACTTTCCTAGGATGTTACCTGTTTTCTCTCGAAGAGATCCTCTCATTTTGGGGTCAAAGGTCAAATATCAAGGTCGTTGCTTTGTGCTAAGCGTTACCGGATTTCGTTTTTGGCAGGAATTAGCTCCCCTTGTCCACAAAATGTCAATGCAAGGTCAAAATTTGGAACATCATTAGCCATGTGCGAATTACGTTGATTCGTGCAGAAAAATTATAAAATCTCATAAAAACCTGTCTATAACAGCCAAAACGCGCATTTTAACTCAAATTTCAACCACTGATAGCCGGCTTATTAGACACCCCCCCCCCCCCCCCCATGTTCGGAGTGTAGTTCTCTTCGGCGCATCCATTCAGCACTACGGAATCGGAATCGGTCCATCCGTTCTCGAGATATTCGAAAAAATGTAAAACAAAAATTACGAAAACCGGTGTCGAGCATCTGAAAAGATTTTCAGAGCTTTTTTTAATCAATATATTGCAGATTATTATAATTACTCGGGATCTTATTAATCTGTGTGCAGAAACTGCATGCAGATTATTATTCTACGATCGGATCTTTCTTATTCTTCTTAATATTATTCTGGGTCACTTTTTTCAAATGTATCTTCTCCCAGAGATTTATTCAGATCATTTTGCAACCTTATCGACCCAATAGAACGTCATTTGTAGTTTATTTCTAATGTTTTTTACTTTGATCCGGGCAATTATTTGCGAGAAGTAACCCTTTTCGTGCCAAAAATCTTAACATTTTAAAACGCTCCTTTTCGCAGAGTTTTGATCCGATTTTTGCAAATCTTGGCTACTTTCTTTTCTTTTTCGTTTTCCCAACATTTTGCACAAAAAGAAAATTTGACGTGACCACAATTTTCTTAGAAAAATTTTCTCTTTACTGATTTCTGGTCCGATCCGTTTGCCGTTAAGACTCCCTGATTCGCAGCGTGGTCTACATTCTGAATCCGTTTACAGAATTCAAATATCTTACACAGTTGTCGAGATATTAATTACTCTTCTCACAAAGGTCTAGGACATATCTCCTATAGTTTTGAAGAGATCAACTCCAAACTTGGTCAACTCCGATCACACCAGGTGGAATCGATGGCGTGCATTTTTAATTTTGAATCTGCCCAGTAATTTTCGAGCTACCAACCTTTGAGTGGGCAAAAATGTCCCATAGGAAATGTATGGAGATTATCAATATTTATATTTGAAGTGTGACTACACCTAGAGTTTTGATGGGATCACTAGCATACTTTCCTAGGATGTTACCAGTTTGCTCTCGAAGAGTTCCTCTCATTTTGGGGTCAAAGGTCAAATATCAAGGTCATTTCTTTGTGCTAAACGTTAACGGATTTTGTTTTTGGCAGGATTAGCTCCCCTGCCCACAAAATTTGGAACATCGTTAGCCAGCCATGAAGTACGTTGATTCGTGCAGAAAAATTATAAAATCTCATAAAAACCTGTCTATAACAGCCAAAACGCACATTTTCACTGTCAAATTTCATCCAACGATAGCCAGCTTATTAGACCTCTGATCTGAAAAATAACCCACATGTTCTGAGTGTACTTCTTCGGCGCATCCATTCCGCACTTTACGGAATCGAAATCGGTCCATCCGTTCTCGAGATATTCATAAAACTGTAAAACAAAATTTTCACGGAAACCGGTGTGGAGCATCTGAAAAAATTTTCAGAGCTGTTTTTGTTCAAAATATTGCAGATTATTATAATTACTCAGGATCTTTCTTATTATTCTCTGATCGACTTGAAATTTGGTGAACTTCTACATCTTATATTACCTTGATTGTGCGCTGCCTCATAAATTTAAAATTGATCCATCCAGCGGATGTATGTCGGACAGACGGACAATGGATGGTCGGCATGGCATAAGCTCACTTGTCTATTCTGGCCAGCTGAGCTAATAACAATGATAATTGAGTCATTGGAGTGAACAACTAAGAAGAAAACAAACCATATCTTCTGGGAATTCAACAAATTTATAAAATATGCCTGATTCCGATACAATTCAATGAGAGGGGCCACAAATATCATGGCTCAAAATTATAGATGACATTTGGCACGCCAACCCAATTTGTCATTGTATTGTCACCAAGGGGACACAATCATCACACAGATATAGGTTAAGGAGGCCATTTCATATCTCAAAATCCACCCAACAGTTTTCGAGCTACCCACCTTTGAATGGGCAAAAAGTCCCATAGGAAATGTATGGGGATGGTCAAAACTGATCTTTGAAGTGTTACTACAGCTAGAGTTTTCAACGGATCACTACCATACTTGCTGAGGACGTTACCATTGGCCATTTGTTTTTTTTTAATTTTTTTTTTCAAAATGGCCGCCAGACTTGACCCCCACAATGCATGGAAAAAACCCATAGGAAATGTATGGGAATTTCAAATGGATGTTTGAAGTGCTACTACACCTAGAGTTCTGATCGGATCACTCCCATACTTGGGTAGGATGTTGCCACTGATGATTATTTTTGAAAAAATTATATGATTTGAAGCATGAACAATTTTTGGTCAAAAATACCAGTTTTCGTTTTTTTGCAGAAATGAATTTTTTTTTTTAATACAGACGCACCTTTTAGGGGTCAAAATGACCCCAAATTTTTTTTGGACAGATGAACTCAAAAACACCCATTACCGTTCAATCACTACTTGCTAAATCAATTATCTGCATTTAGCTACCAGAATAAGATTTTTATGCTTGCATACACTCCTCCCCATGCCTATTCCTATAAATATGGACCCTCAACCAGGCTACTGGTTAGGTCCATCTCCAGTATATTAACTACTCACTGTACCAGTCTGTACTCACTCCATAGTGACGCCTGTCACTAAGCGCGCTTGCGCATGCGCACTGGAGCCCAAATAGGAAACAGATTCACTTTTCAATTATTCTGCAAGCGGAACAACTGCACAAATATTATCAGAAAGTTTTTATAGCTTTGCGCTGTGTCAGTTTACTATTGAAGGACTTCCTCACGCTAAGATATGCCTACTATGAAGTTTATCCTCCCAAAATTGTTTTTGGAAGTATTTCGTGGTTATATTGAACTTTATAACTATGTATATAAATGTTACCAGTTTTCGTGGGTTTCGTTTTCGTGGTAACAACTTTAATATGTCTAAGTCATCATCATATAAAAACACTATTAATCCAGTGAGCCCTTAATCACTTTCAGTTAAAAGAAAAAAAAAATAGTGCTTTACAAGGAATTACATTTATTTCCCTATGATAGAAATAATCTTGAGTTTGAACTTTTCCGGCCTTTCTTAGAAAGGTGTTTGCATGTTTCTAAACTCCTTTTATCAAAATTCTAAGCTGTATGATTCTTTCGTAATCTTTTATCATTTTTTAAGATTGTTTTAACGACCGATAAATCAAGTGCACGTCCTCAATCTGTGAATGAGTTCATTCTGTGGAGTATGGAGGACATTTCTGTTTTAAGTGCACTACGTGTACCCCCACATCGATGTGCGGGTTTTGCATAGGGTGGTCTGCGTTCGTATCTAAGTTTCTTTAAGGACTATTCATCCTTACAGCGCGGCCCTATGGTCGTCCTTCCCCTTCCTCTGGTGCTAGTAGACAAAAGCTGTGTCTTTTGCAATATTCTAATATGTCTAACCCAGCAGCAACGGAGGGGGGGAGGGGGCGCTTCTTCGGCGAATGTGCGAGATTTGAATCCTTCGCTGCAGTTTTGACTAAATCTTTAGACGTAAGAATATCTTCTGCCATCATGGAAGCCAAGAAACAGGAAGTTTCTTCTGATTCCGACGATAGCCCGTGAGCTAACGGGCGATCCCGCAAATTTGGGGAAACCGATTCCTCTAACGTCAATGCAAGTAATCAGGTCTCCTAAACAAAGTCTAGAGCAACTAAGCTCTCGAAGGTGGGCTCGTGCAGTTCACCGGGTCAAACCCACATTAGTCTTGAGGGTGATAGGCATAACCTCAAGCAGTGGTGGCGGAGGCGGAAGCTAACGTCCAAAAGCCTTATGCTAATGCCAAAATTTTCGGTCATACCGGTCGTCAAGATTCTTCATAGGTCGCCTATAGCCATAGTCCGCAATCTAGTTTTGCTAGTTCTTCCGGTTCCGTTGGGGTGGATTCGGGTCCTCGGGACTCGCGTTTACTTCCGTTTTCCGGTGCTACTTCCATTCCGACCATTTCCGGTATGTCTTCCGGTTTTGCAGGACATCCAGGTCTTCAAGATCTGGTTCATACTTCCATTCCGACCGTTTCCGGTATGACTAATAAGCTCTTCCGATTTCCACTTCCGGTTGGGATGTACATGCGGTCTAGTGAATGAATTAAGAATAAAGAGCAAATAATTAGAGCAAATAAGCTATCGAAGGTGATCTCGAGCAGGTCACCGGGTCAAACCCACGTGAGTCTTGAGGTTGTAAATAAGAAGAAAAGGCAGACCTTCAAGCAGTGGTGGGGGGGGGGGGCTGAAGCCCCCGTCTTTATCATATATGCCAATGTCAATGTCTTAGATCAGTTGTAGTGGATACAGTTCCTCAGGACAGGGGTTACTTCCGTTTCTGGATCTACCTCCGTTCTTTCCGTATCCGGTCTGACTTCCAGTTTGCGTATTTCCGGTTCCTATGCTTATTCTGGTTTTTTGATGTACATCCGGGTTCAGTTTCCGGTTGTCTTCTTCCATTTTGCGCATTTCCGTTTCCTATTTTTACACTTCCGGATTCGTCATTACCGGTTTTCGTGGTGTTCTATGATTAACTTCCGGTTCTGTCTTCCTTTTTTGGATTTCCGGTAATAGCTCTTACTGAGATTCCAGGTTTGTCTTTCCTAGGATCTAGTCATCATTTTGTCTAAGAGTTAGTCTTATTTCAGTAAGTGCTTTTAAAATCGGAATGTTTAATCGCTGAAAATATTAATTCCGAGACATTGCCAGTCTTGAAGTCTCTCTTGGAATTGTAGATATTCAGCATTTATTCTTTTATCAGTGAAACATTTCAACGTAATTAAAGACTTCCGACTGGTTGCCAGATGGGTTTTTTGTTGCAGTCGATAAGTCAGTCTGTATTCTACGCATTATCGCTAGATGTCGCAATTAAAATTTATTTTTAATTTCATCCAACTTTTGATGGCCAGTTGTCTTTGGGCCGTTCAGCCTTTTTTCGCGCTCTTTTTTTCCTCTTATGTCGGCAGGTTGACATGTTTATTTTAACCAAGGGAATTAATTTCTTGAAGAAAATTCCTGTTTCTAGCGTAATTCTTAGTCTAATCCTGACAAGCGCTGAAAGAAATAGATTCAGTAGTGGATTCATAGGGAAGAGAATGGCTCTAAGATTAATGATGACAAGAGCAATAAAACGCTGAGAATAGAGAAATAAGATTAGGAAGAAGGAATAAAAGCCGAGTTTTTTCTTCTGTGTTGTTACAGTCATGGTTTAGGTGAGTCTTTTTGCTAAGATTTTATATCGCCTCTGTTTTTCAGCGTTTTGTTTCATGATTCATCCCGTAGTGTTTAATCATAATCAAGTATTAGTTTTTGTGTATTTAACATCCAGCTGTTCACGGGATTCATTATCATTCTATCAATCATTCCTTTTATTAGCATATCAAACTCAATGACATCCGTCTTTACAAGATGATAATATTGGTTCTAAGTCTTTAATAATAATGAGCGAAGATAAGTATAGGTCTCTTCCTTCATCCTCTGCCCCTTCTCCTTATAAAGTTTTCTTCTAGTCATGTTGTCCTTCCTCTCTCTCTCTCTCTCTCTCTCTCTCTCTCTCTCTCTCTCTCTCTCTCTCTCTCTCTCTCTCTCTCTCTCTCTCTCTCTCTCTTCCTTCTTTTTTCCCTCCTCTGGGGTTTTCCCGTATTTCATCTATCAATCCTCTCCAGGGAACTTCTGGTCCTGTTCTTTCCTCTTCATCTTCCATTCTTCTTAATTCCTCTCTTCCTCTTCTTCCTCTTTTGATCATCATGATCCGATTGTTTCTGTCGTTCTCTCTTTTGAGTTTCTAATTGTTGATTAAGGTCTGATTTTCTCATTGTTTTCTGTTTTTAGGGATTCGTCCCTTGTTCGTTCTTTCATGTCAGCTTTTTTCTCTATTCTTTCCATGTCCTCTGGTCAGGATGTTGTATCTGTTCACATTCCATCTGATCAATCTTTTTCCTTTTCTGATTCTTTACAGTTTTCTTCTCTTCTAGCTTCCAAGAGGCCTTGCTCTCCTCTTTCCATTTGAACTGTTGATTCTATGGCCTCTGGTAACTCTTCTCATCTTTTTTCTTCTCCATCTCCTAATCCTTTTCTTATTCTTCTATTTCGTAGTCGGTCAGGGCTGAGGAGATTTTGTGCAGTCAGGGATGACTGGTCCCTGGCTCACTGGTGGATTGCTTAGACTCTTCCTTTTAAGGATGAGTTTTCTATAGACCTTCCTTCTTTTGTGTCGGCTCTTTCCTCTTCTAATTCTTCTTTCTTGTCTCCTCTGGTCCTTTCAATTGACAATTTGGTCATTATCATGTTAGTTTTCTTTGTGAATTATGTTAATTCTAAGGAATTTATACATACATGAGAGCGTTCAGCCTAGGATAGGTTTTCCTACCCTGTCATTAAATCTTAGTAAAATGATCTCTATTCACTCTGAAACATTCAAATCTGCATTAATTTTAATTTAACAAGGGGGTATGTCATGATTAAATCTCATGATTCTTACTCCCAAGTCAAGATGGAGACCATCTCCCAGATCATTTCCAGTCTAGATCAGGGTATGTGGTCATTTCCATCGACCAAAATGACGCCTTCTTTCATGTTTTCATTTACCCTTCCTTCAGAAAATTCCTGAGATTTGCTTACTAAGATCGAGTTTGGCAGTTTCGCGCCATACCTTTTGGCCTGACCACGGCTCCTTTTCTTTTTCTCGCCTAGTCTCAGAGCCGTGGCAGAGATTTTCACCGTCGTTCTATCCATCTCCACGTTTATATAGACGATTGGTTAATAAAGTAAGTCTTCTTCAATTATCTCAGGAATTCTTCCAGAGGTTTGCAGTCTGGAATGCAACCTAGGGTGGATTTTAAATCTAAAGAAATCAAGCCTAGGTCCCTCTCAAATCTTCACGCATCTAGGCGTTTCTTTCGATCTGGCCCAGGGTCCTGTCTTCCCCTCAGATACAAGAATAGAGGCTTTATCAGTAGCAATGGAAATCCTGTCTTCTTCCATGGTCTGAGCAAGATTTCTGCTAAGAGTGATAGGTTTGATGGTCAACGTAGAGAATGTTATTCCATGGGCGGCGCTGATGAGAAGATCCTTCCAAATGTATTTAATGTCCCTTTGGAAGCAGTCGGTTCACTCTATTTACCATCAGATTCCCATCAGAGAAAACTTGATTCGTCTTCTAGATTTTTGGAAAGCCCGTTCTCTGCTTCTGATGGGTGTTCCACTGGTAAAGTCCTCCCCTCGGGCGGTTATCTTCACAGACGCTTCTCAGGAGGGATGGGGAGCGGTCTGGGTCTCCCTGTCGGTTTCCGGTCCTTGGGCCCTGGAGGAGTCGACAGCTCATATCAACATTCTGGAATTGTGTGCTGTCAAGAAGGCTCTTCTTTCATGGTCAGATCTTGTGATAGGTCTCAGTCTCGATTCGGTCGGACAATTCGACAGTGGTCGCTTATATCAACAGGCAGGGGGTACAAGGTCATCCCTCCTTTGTCTAGAAGTGTGGAACCTTCTCTTATGGTGTCGCAAGAATCAGATTCTTCTATTGTCTTCTCATGTCCCAGGCAGTCTGAATTTTCTTGCAGACCAACTGTCACGTCCCAGACATTTCGCCCACACAAAGTGGCAGTTAAAAATGTTGGTTGTCAAAGCCATTTTCAGTCTTATGGATCGTCCTCTGGTAGATCTGTTTGCGACATCTCTGAATGCTCAGATCTCCTCTTACATGTCTCTTTTTCCGGACAGTCAAGCCCTGGCGGTGGATGCCCTGTCTCAGTCCTGGACAGGAATGTTCGTCTATGCGTTCCCTCCAACGATTTTGATTCCGTTAGTGTCAGAGCTCTAGATAAGCAGGGTTTTTTCGTTTTCACCCAATAAAAATTGCCAATCGCCCAATTAATTTTTAACATCATGAGTACTGAAATAGAAAATCACCCAATTAATTTCAGTTGTCTTGCTAATAATGTATAATAACCTGATTAAATTCCAAAGAAACCCAATTTACAAAATTTCTAAGAGTGAATCACCCAATTATTGAAAAGCTTATCTAGAGCTCTGGTTAGTGTTGAAGAATGTCAAAGAACAAATCTGCGAGATTCTTTTATAGCTCCTTTTGGCCAAAGAGGATTTGGTTTGTAGACCTTCTAGATCTCCTGGTAGACTTCCCTCATCTTCTTCCATTCTCCTAGGATCTTCTGTCTCAAGTAAGAGGTCTTTGTCTTCATCCAAACCCAGAAATCTTCAGTCTGTGTGTTTGGAGAATATCGAAACTAAAGTTTACGAGAATAAAGTTTCTTCAAGATCTCCATTAATTATCGATTCTTCCAGAAGAGAGTCGAACCGCAGAGTTTACAAGTGTCGACTTAAAACTTTTGGAGAATGGTGTTCAGACCAAGGTCTCGTGCCCGATTCTCTTTCTATTCCCCAAGTATTAGACCTTTTAACATATAAATTTGATTCCTTACATTTATCAGCTAATTCGGTTAGGGGATGTAGATTTTCTCTTCTCTTCCTTGCCTTCTGTATACCGATGTCAAGGACACTAAGACCTTTAATAGTTTTTATTAGAGGTCTAGGCAATCTTCGTCCTCCGATAGCTAAGCCTTTACCTCTATGGAACTTGGCTTTGGTTCTTCGAGTGCTGACAGGCCATCATTTTGAACCTCTTTCCTCTATTAGTATTAACGCCGTCTGCTAGAAGGCGTTCAGAATTCATGCTTTTTTCTGCTGAAAGGGAGAGATTTATACTTTCAGGAGACGGTTTAGTTTTAATCCCAGAAACTCAGTCTAACTGGTTTCCTGCTAGTTTGATCATTTAAAACTCATTATCGTCTTTTTAGCCTTCCGATAAACTCTGGTGTCCTGTTAGGGCATTAAGAATGTACAAACCGCGAACTGATTTCAAAAGATTTGATCCGTCCCTTTTATGGTTTTCTTATGCGGAAGAGTTAACTAAGCCAGTCTCAATGTTTACGATATCCTGATGGATTTGGGAGACGATTAAGCTTTGTTACGAGATTGCTTCTCCGGATCAAATTAATCTCCCATATTAAAGCTCACGATGTTAGAGGAATGGCTTCCTCTTTTGCACTTTTTGCCGGTTCGTATTTTGATGAAGTCATACAGGTTGCAGGATGAAAATCTGAATCCTCTTTTACAACCTTTTATCTGAAAGATCAGAGTGCATCAGCCTCCTTCTTTCGTAATATTACGATTTTAATCAAAAAACCTGAAGACCATTTACCAAGCACATCTCGCCATTTTCGTTAAGACTGGGCATCTGTAAGAAATGGTGAGAATTTATTTTGGTTTTTATTTATCTCTAAGTTAATTATCTTGATTCCAAACAATTGTGCTTATGCCTGATTTTCTATGGGGATATGTGACAACCAAAAGCTGATTTTCTCGAAAACTGTCGGTCGGATCAACGTTAAATTTCATACCAAATCAAGTCATTATGACAGCTAGTTCTCCAAATTTCAAGTCGATCGGAGCCAAAAAAACCACAGATCCCCCTTGCGGGTTGGTCTGTTGTTTTATTAACCGCTATAAAATATACTTACCGTTCAATCACTACTTGCTAAATCAATTATCTGCATTTAGCTACCAGAATAAGATTTTTATGCTTGCATACACTCCTCCCCATGCCTATCCCTATAAATATGGAACCTCAACCAGGCTACTGGTTAGGTCCATCTCCAGTATATTGTCTGATATAGACTGGCACCAGTCTGTACTCACTCCATAGTGATCAAGCAAGAGCTCAGCCAAGTTTGTTCAAGGGAACTTAATTGGTCAAATAGTTTGGCGGCCATCTTGGTTGACCTAGTTTTAATGAAAATAACTTCCTTTCCAGAACCGCTGAAGGGATCAGGCCAAAATTTGGCAGATATGATTAGGGACTAAGGGCCAGTAAAGGTTGTTCAAGAGAAGTTAATCCGTCAAAAAACATGGCCACCATGGGCCAATCAAAATATAGCATGTTTGGCGGCCATATTGGATTTTTTTATTTCATGGATTTTGAGGCCGAAATTTGTTTTATATAGATTTTTGGGTATTCTAATCTCAAATTTGCAATTTTCAAAACAGTTGGATAAACGGTTTGACAGCCATCTTGGATCATTTTCCCACCAAAAGCTCCCATACTAAAGCAATGGGAAATTTAAAATGTCTACTTTTCGAGAACTTATGGGACGATTTCAATTATATTTGGCAGGAAGCATCCTTAGGTTGTAGAGATTCACATTAGTTCAAACGAAGCCGATCGGCCAATTTGGCCGGTGGCCATCTTGATTTTTGGCCAATTTTTTTAAACGTCTTTAAAAATCTTCTCCGAAACCGCTTGGTGGATTGAAACAAACCCCATGAAATATGATCTAGGGCAAGAGCTGAACCAAGTTTGTTCAAGGGAACTTGATTGGTCAAATGGTTCGGCGGCCATTTTGGTTGACCTAGTTTTAGAAATGGGAAATTTAAAATGTCTTCTTGAGAACTACTGGGCCGATTTGAATTATATTTGGCAGGAAGCATCCTTATGGCATAGAGATTTCATTTTGTTTAATTCTTAGAAACCCATTGCTCTAGAGCAGACATTCATACATTTTTATTTTGCCTCCCCACTTGCACTTAGTGGTTTTGCTTGTCAAATTCACTCATGATTTCCTCTTTATTCAATGTTTGTTTTGGAGAAAAGGTTACATTTATCACTTAATGATGTTATATGTACGACCAGCCATTGCCTTCTTGAGGGGGATGTTCATGGAATTCAATATCGTGATAATGATCATGAAGAAGGGCGAGGCTTTGTGCTGCTCATTGTACACTGGGCTTATGAGTGTGTATTCTGTGTGAACTTATTCCCTGGCAGTCTTCATATTCACACCATTTCAAGTGAGTAAGGAATTTACTTTTTATGGACCAATCTCTAATGACAGCTTTGTTAGTTTTAACATAAATACACATTTATCAAGCCAAATAAGATAGAAATGTATCTTACCGTGTGATTATCTGGACGAAAAGCAAATCAACATACGTATTAGCTCACTGGCCTGAAAGTCCATCATCCGTCAACTTTTTCTTTAAAATGCTACTCCTTAACCAATAGGCAGATTTTTACCAAATTGTGGATCAAAGTGTCCTATCATGCACGACACCAGAACTTCCATTCAGAATTGTGACCCATTCATTTTTTGCATCAAAATTTTAGATTTTATTACAAATTTATCAGAATTTGTCAAATTACTTCTCCTTACTATTTGGAGCAATTTCACCCAAATTTAGCTGAAATGATCCCATGATCATAGGCTTGAGAATACACATTCAGAATATTTGTTCGTAAATTTTTTGGGTGAAAATTGTAGATTTTATTTTTAATTTACTGGAAATTATCAAATCGCTTCTTACAATTTTGACCGATTTCAGCCAGATTGAGTTAGAACGATCATTTAATGGTGGGCTGTAGAAATTCCATTTATAATTTTGATTTGTCAAATATTTGGGTGAAAATCTGAGATTTTATGAAGAACGTAGTAGAAATTGTTATGTTGCTTCTTATCAACTTAACTGATTTCAAGCAAATTTGGCCAAAAGGATCCTATAATCATAGGCTCTAGAGTTTCCATTCAGAATTTTGATTCAAATATTTTGGTAAAAATCTTACATTTTATGAAATATTTTTCAGAAATTGTCAAATTGGTTCTTTTTACTGCTTTGAGCAATTGCAACCAAATTTGAAATGATATCATAATAGGCTCTAGAACTTGCTCATGGCCACTATCCGTCATCTATCAACTTTTACTTTAAAATGCTACTCCTCCTTAACCAATAGCAAGATTTTTACCAAATATGTGCCAAAGGATCCTACCATGCTTAGCTCATGAACTTCCTTTCAGAATTTAGATTTTTCCTGTAGCCATCTTGTTTGATGTAAATAATCATGTATATTTAAATGCAAATGTTTCAAATGCTAATGGTCCAGGTGATCATCACAGGCCCTTGGGCCTCTTGTTTCATATTGTTATTTAATTAAATGTCAATGTATGCATGAATAGACCATCACAATGAAAATTCCCCAATATTCCCAAAATTCCCGCCTTCTGAAAATTCCCGAAATATTCCATGGAAACTTTCCAAAATTCCCGGAAAGTTTCCATCTCTTTGCAACACTAGCATAAGTGTATATTGTATGGAACAGTGAATTCCATTCCTTGAAATATATAGTCAGTACGTAGCGCATTATTACCATTTTGTTCACAGTAGAGCAGACTGGAGTTATGGAGTGCTCTGTATGTCTGCAGCCTTACATTCACCCAGTGGAGCTACCATGTCGACATATCTTCTGCTTCCTCTGTGTTAAGGGTGTGGCCAATCGGAGCAAGCGATGTGCACTTTGCCGCCAGGAAATACCACAGGTTTGTGATTTGCATACATGTACAGGTAATTGCATCAAATCATTGTTGCTACTGCCACATTTGAATTTCACACAATGAATATTGTAGCATTCATGCTTTACACATGCCTGCATATACATTTATTCATGTAAACTGTTTTATTAGCTCAGCTTACTTGTCAGTCAGCTGAGCTATAGCGATCACTCCCCATCCAGCAGTCTGTCTGTCTGTCTGTGTGGAATCGACTGGTGGCACTTTTTGTTATTTCTTGACCGATTTAGATCAAATTTGGCTAATATGTTCCTATACTCATCTAATTTAGTCATTTTGAAAATGACCCTGATTCGATAACAAATCATGCTACCAACATCTATACCATCCAATCACTACATGTACTTGATAAATCCAACCCACCATCATTTAGCCCCAGAAAAAAATTCAACCTATCCTCGATATCCAGTAACAATAACACCGCTATCCTATTCTAGACTTCTAGAATGGATTAACCCCCTTCTTATCACACTTATCTAGACTAGGCTCAGTCTATGACCTTTATATCAATGTAAGGTCAATGCGCATGCATGTGCGCATACTCCTGCTTTGATAAAGAAGATAACCGTCACAATTCAATTTCTGCCATCTTGGACAGTCATTGATTTGCAGTCTTGTGTGTGTGTGTGTGTGTGTGCGTGCGTGCGTGCGTGCGTGCGTGCGTGCGTGCGTGCGTGCATGTAAAAATTATCACTATCATAATAAAGAAATATTAGTTACCTCTCCGGGATGTAGAAATTGTTTGAGTATAGCTTTCATCACCATTTCGGACAGTTCTTCAGCACCAACTGACAGTCACTGGCAACGTCACACTGGTCAGTTCTTGTGGAGTCACATGACAGCATGGACTGGTAGACTGCTGGTATACGGTAACGCTCGTCTCGATTATTGGTTGGTTGATATTTGTAGATTTCTATGGCCTCTGTTTATTCTGTTTAAATAGGTTGGTCTCGATGTTGATGACCGAGGCATTGCTGGTGGGGATGATGGAAGGTCAAAGAGGCCATACAAAGCCAGCCACTGGTATATGGTGGCTGGACTAGGTTGGAGAAGGTTTGTCATCTTGGAAATTGGTTTGCAGATGATTGGTTTCCGGATGATAACTCCATTACCATATATCAGATTGCTTTGAAACCTATCGAAATTGACGATGGTCCTAAATCCAAGATGGCCACCAATTACTGGTGGCCATCTTGAAAATTGATTTTTCCTGTTTAGCAGATCGCTTCGAAAGTTTATGGGATGACTGGACTAAGTCTGGGGTAAAAAATTATTGAAATTGTAGATTATCTGAAATCCAATGTGGCCACCAGCCACTGGTGGTCATCTTGAAAATTGATTTCCAGACGATAACTCCATAACTGTTTAGCAGATCACGTTGAAAGTTCATGGGATGACTGGTCTACATCTAATAGTTCTCATTCATTGATTTGTCATCATGTCGAGGTATTATGCACTGTTTGCAGACATCTTGTATTAGTTGTAAGGATGATTTGGTCAATAGTGATGAGGACCATTACTCCATTGGTCTATGGCAAAAGTTATGCTTGCCTGATGGACCAATGATTTTCGTGTGCATTAATTAAAATAAATATGTTTACAGTTCCTCATCCGCTAGGTGAGCGCTATGGCCCTTGGGCTATTTATTCAGGATAACAAAGGCCATGCATTCTAAATTCTCACATTGGCAGAAACCTGAGCTGTTTGGCTGTTTGCCACTTTTACATTCATGGCTAATTGGCTTTGTTTTCGTTAACAAAAGCTATGTGTTCTAAATTCATACTTGTCCATTTATATGGATCTACAGTCGCGTTATTTCTTTTTCTTTCTACAGAACAGCTTTTATATTAGTTGTCAATATTACAAGTCAGATCAAGTTTTATTTGACCTTTCATGGCTGAATGCCTTTCTGCTTTTATTTTGTGTCTTAAGAGACAGTTTAGCACGGAATTCACAGTTAGATGCTGTCATGGATCTTTTTTCTTACGATTACAGCTTTTATGTTAGTTATGGCATTTTTCGTTGTAAGATCAAATTTTGTTGCCTATTAAAGCATTTCTTTATTCTTTCAAACATTCTAGTGTTCCCCCGTTGATTTATATAAATGCTTCATCAGGAGATGAGAGCAGTGACCGTAGCATCGTGGCTAATGTTATAGCTATGGAAAGGGAAGCCGCAACGTTGAGCTTTTTGCAACTGTACAGAAGTTTAAAGATGCCTTCTATCCTGTCCATCACGTTGGGTGAAAGGATTCTCTCGCCAATATAAGCTTCGCATTAAGCTGTTTTCCCATGTGTTGAACACAAGCTTCGTATCTGAAAGTGGGGATTTCCATGTCCCTCACATTGCGACGGAAGGATATAGGAGGCTAGTCCGTATAGGAGGCTAGTCCAGGGGAATAATCAAAGAAGCAATGAGGAGCACACCAGTAAGTCAACAGCTTCCGGAAGCCATGTAAAACTTGGGATTGGGAGCGCATCATCAATATCATCTTCATCCTCATCCTAAGTATTGGTGCTGGCCAAACAGGGCGGTAAAATCAGAGCTTAGCCTCTGCGCTGATATAGGTACTGATTTCCGTTTTGCGGGGTTAAAGCAAACGTGAATATATTTTTGGATGCAGTACGAATACTAGTCTCTATAAGTGCCGATGTAGAGCGATTAACTCGCTACTGTTAATTCACTATTTATTCTTTTGAAAACATATTCGAAAGTCACTGTTTCTGGTGGATGCAACAAGTTTCTGTCAAACTGATTCCAAAACACACTGCTGGTTTCCACGGTCGCAACATGATGCCTACTGAATATTTTGAAATTTGGGTAACTTAATGCAGATCCTGTCCGCATGTAGGAGTGGTATGTATTTTACCTGTAGGAAGTAGTAGCTAATCAGTTTAACACGAATATAACTGAGATTATATGACCGGCTGTGGGCTACAGTTTTGGGCTCAATTACGTCTGAATGTAATTAATTACAATGACATTGCAACACGTCAGTTACAATTACAGGTACTCTGCAATTGGTTCAATTATAATTACAATTACTTTGGTTCAATTACAATGGCTTTCACAATTCCATTCATAATTTAGAGGTGGTTTGGCTTAAGTCTGCTAATAATGATAAGAAGATTCAAATATAGTACACTTTAGATTAAGTACATTTAATTTTGACAAGCCATCGAACATAAAATGTGCTTCGTCTGGTTATCTAAAACAGATTTATGGTCAGAATTAAATATATTTATTCCTAAGTAGTACCAGCATTGAATATTAGAATAATTGGATCCCTTGAAAGTATAATAACAAGACAAAAAGGAGACACATTCCTCAAATACAGCCCTTAATTGACTTTTGAATGAGGATTTTAGCCTCTCCTTAACTAATCAATACAAAAGTCTGAATTTCAAACCTCCCGGCTACCACTCCTCTGTCCTTTAACAAGAAATATCTAGATGTCTCTCTTGTAATGGCGCACATACATGACATTTTACTGAATACATGTAGAAGAGCTATTTAATGTAGACTGAGTCTCCCATGTCTCCTCACCCGCCTATGCTCTACAACTACCATTAAATAACATAGCAATTTAATCTTTACTTATTTTAATGATATAAAATGACTTCTTGACACTGCAAGAATTATTTTATTGAATATTTAGAAATTGATATGCCTGGAATATTTTTATTTTAAAAATATTATACAGCTTTCCTGTATGGATGCTTTGAAACTAAGATATTCATTAATGAAATAGTTAACGCTTTAAGCCTTACAGACCAGATATGACAAGCTCCTTATGATGAAACTTAAATTTGACTGGGAGCTGTTGCAGCCCATGTTCAACAGCATATCATTATATTTGTTTTGAAATTTGAAATTGTGTGGGTTAAATGGTTAAAACATGCAACTCCTGAATGTACACCTAGCAAGAAGTATATGGGAGTGTGTGATAATTAAAACACTTTAAAACTAATTACTATTACGCTGCTGCAAATGAAAGTTATATTTTAACATGCATAATAAGGAGAAAAGAATTTGCTATTTTTACATTTGAAAGGGTTAACTGTTCACAGTATTAACTATCTGACTGCTGCAGGCCACTGTGCCTTAATTTCAAGGGTGGTAATTCTAGACACATTGAATATTTTGAAAACAATCTGACTGGAAGTTGTTAGTGGCTTTGCTTTCAGTCAAATTATATTCAAACTATTCAACAGGATCAATTATTAACTTATACCCCATGGTAAATGTAGTCAACAAGAATTAAGCAGCCAGACAGTTAAAAGGAAATAGGCTACGTATGACAAAGTTGGATATAGCCTAATCTTTGAGGGGAAAAACCAATTTGATTGAAAGAGGTTGCTGCTTAAGTGAATATCAGTTCAGGTGCATACACAATCTTGAGACAGAGAAGCCTGAAGCACGTACAAACAAATGTAATTGATTGGCTTCAATTACAGTTGCAATTACTTGTGTCCAAGAATGTTAAATTACAATTACATTGCAATTACTTGAAATAATGTAATTAAGTACAAACAATTGCAATTGTAATTGGACCCAACTCTGGCTGTAGCGGGTATTACCGTATATCCCCAAAGATAGTCTGCTATCGTGTATAGTCCGCCCCCCTAAATTTGACCAAAATCGGCCTTAAAAAGCCTTGTTTTCATATATAGTGCGCTGTAAAATCGGGAGACTTGTGAATGAAAACTGGTAACAAAGAAATTACTGACTTACTGCGCATCCTTTCTATATCTATGTAAATGGTAGATTCGCTTTGAAAACATTGGCTCTATCACACTCATTTTAACGCAGCTATGGCTGTGTTTGTGTTGCAATCTATGGATTATAAGCATCTCTAGATCCAACTTGGGAACACTAGAGTAATGTCCCTTTCTAGATATATATAAATGGTAGATCGTCTTGGAAAACATCGGCTCTATCATGCTCATTTGAACTCATTTATGACCATGTCTGGTAGCAGTCTATGTATTTTAAACATCTATATCCAACTCCAAATAAATTACAGGAACCAATGGCATTATAAAAAAGTAGTATGGTGTTGTTATTACACCACAAAAACATCTTGACCGTTCAATCCCTACTTGCTAAATCAAATATCTGCATTTAGCTACCAGAATAAAAAAAAAATTTCCGAGCTAAGGAAATATTATTAACAGAAGAATGTGAACGATCAGGCAATTCATAACCTTAAGCTCTAAAATAGCTCCGGGAAAGAGAGCCAGTAAAAGCTGATAAACTGGAAACCGGAAGTAGATACATACTCGGAAACGAAAAACTGGAAACAGAAAATGAAGACAGAAGTTTGACCGGAAATGGAGCGGAACCGGAACCAGAAAATGATAACAGATGCTTAGCAGGATCTAACAGACCCTGATATCATCTCTCCTACCGGAAGCAGATACACTACTACCGGGAACGGAAGTGGAAAAGAACCGGAACCGGAAATAGATAACTGATGCGTGGTCGGATCTAACAGACCCGGAAAAGCACCTCTCATACCAGAAGTTACTACTGGAAACGGATGTAAAAATAAATGGAGAAATAAAATGAAAACAGCCAGAAGAAAAAGACATGAGACTCTGAATGTCCAGCCAAGCCTAAACAATCACAGAGCTCATATCCGGACGCCCGGTCAAACAAGCAGCAATACCGGATTTAGAACCCGCTTGCCCGGACAAGCCAGGAGCAATAACGGGAGCGGATCTCTAAACATACTGGCTATACCTGCATGGGATGAATAATCAGTAACTTCCGTCACCGACACCACTGCATGAGAGTAATGCACCCCTTCAAGACTTATATGGTCTTTAGACTTACCGGAAGTCTGTAACAGGCTTTAAGAGAAACCAAAGCCTTAGACAACAAAAGACGTAATTCATGCCTGGTCGTGAAAGACGTGGGATTACCCCATTAATGAAAACAGCCGCAAGAATTATGACTATCATCTTAATCAGACTAATTCTTTATAGAATCACGAAATAGAGAAATCCGATCATATGATGCTTATATAATAATCGTACTTAATAAGAGATCTCTAGATATGGAAATCCGCTAAAGAAACCAAACCTCTATACAAGAGGCTGAGAAACGGATTTGAAAATCTCACCGAAAGACCAAGAATTTACGAAGATAAGTAAGATTATTATTTTTATGTAGGCACTAAATATTAATAAGCGAGTACTAAGGGCTTTTTCTTTTAAAGCATGGTTTTGATTGATGATATTAAATAGGCATGAATTGTAATACCTAAAAAACGGGAGTATTTGACACGAAAACTGGTAACTCATAAACCAGAGTTAAAAACTCCCAAAAAACCACAAAGTATACAATAGACATAATTAGGGAGATTAGAGTTTATAATAGTCATGATTCCTGAATCAGAAAACTCTTAAATATGTAGCTGATCTTCAGCGCAAAGCTGTAAAAACTTAAGCTGGATAGTAGGCCAACTGTTCTGCTTGCAGAATATTTGAAAAGTGAATCTGTTTCCCATTTGGGATCTATTGCGCATGCGCAGGCGGCCTTAGTGACAGGCGTCACCAAGGAGCGAGTACAGACTGGTGCCAGTCTATACTGAGGCGTATGCTGGGGTTTCCCTCACCAGTAGCCTGGTTACGGGTATGCATGGTGATGATATAGGCATAAAGGAGTATGTAAGCGAGCATAAAATTTTTATTCTGGTAGCTAAATGCAGATATTTGATTTAGCAAGTAGTGATTGAACGGTCAAGATGTTTTTGTGGTGTAATAACAACACCATACTACTTTTTTATAATGCCATTGGTTCCTGTAATTTATTTGGAGTTGGATATAGATGTTTAAAATACATAGACTGCTACCAGACATGGTCATAAATGAGTTCAAATGAGCATGATAGAGCCGATGTTTTCCAAGACGATCTACCATTTATATATATCTAGAAAGGGACATTACTCTAGTGTTCCCAAGTTGGATCTAGAGATGCTTATAATCCATAGATTGCAACACAAACACAGCCATAGCTGCGTTAAAATGAGTGTGATAGAGCCAATGTTTTCAAAGCGAATCTACCATTTACATAGATATAGAAAGGATGCGCAGTAAGTCAGTAATTTCTTTGTTACCAGTTTTCATTCACAAGTCTCCCAATTTTACAGCGCACTATATATGAAAACAAGGCTTTTTAAGGCCGATTTTGGTCAAATTTAGGGGGGCGGACTATACAATATAGCAGACTATCTTTGGGGATATACGGTAATACCCGCTACAGCCAGAGTTGGGTCCAATTACAATTGCAATTGTTTGTACTTAATTACATTATTTCAAGTAATTGCAATGTAATTGTAATTTAACATTCTTCGACACAAGTAATTGCAACTGTAATTGAAGCCAATCAATTACATTTGTTTGTACATGCTTCAGGCTTCTCTGTCTCAAGATTGTGTATGCACCTGAACTGATATTCACTTAAGCAGCAACCTCTTTCAATCAAATTGGTTTTTCCCCTCAAAGATTAGGCTATATCCAACTTTGTCATACATAGCCTATTTCCTTTTAACTGTCTGGCTGCTTAATTCTTGTTGACTACATTTACCATGGGGTATAAGTTAATAATTGATCCTGTTGAATAGTTTGAATATAATTTGACTGAAAGCAAAGCCACTAACAACTTCCAGTCAGATTGTTTTCAAAATATTCAATGTGTCTAGAATTACCACCCTTGAAATTAAGGCACAGTGGCCTGCAGCAGTCAGATAGTTAATACTGTGAACAGTTAACCCTTTCAAATGTAAAAATAGCAAATTCTTTTCTCCTTATTATGCATGTTAAAATATAACTTTCATTTGCAGCAGCGTAATAGTAATTAGTTTTAAAGTGTTTTAATTATCACACACTCCCATATACTTCTTGCTAGGTGTACATTCAGGAGTTGCGTGTTTTAACCATTTAACCCACAAAATTTCAAATTTCAAAACAAATATAATGATATGCTGTTGAACATGGGCTGCAACAGCTCCTAGTCAAATTTAAGTTTCATCATAAGGAGCTTGTCATATCTGGTCTGTAAGGCTTAAAGCATTAACTATTTCATTAATGAATATCTTAGTTTCAAAGCATCCATACAGGAAAGCCGTATAATAGTTTTAAAATAAAAATATTCCATGCATATCAATTTCTAAATATTCAATAAAGTAATTCTTGCATTGTCAAGAAGCCATTTTGTATCATTAAAATAAGTAAAGATTAAATTGCTATGTTATTTAATGGTAGTTGTAGAGCATAGGCGGGTGAGGAGACATGGGAGCCTCAGTCTACATTAAATAGCTCTTCTACATGTATTCAGTAAAATGTCATGTATGTGCGCCATTACAAGAAAGACATCTAGATATTTCTTGTTAAAGGACAGAGGAGTGGTAGCCGGGAGGTTTGAAATTCAGACTTGTATTGATTAGTTAAGGAGAGGCAAAAATCCTCATTCAAAAGTCAATTAAGGGCTGTATTTGAGGAATGTGTCTCCTTTTTGTCTTGTTATTATACTTTCAAGGGATCCAATTATTCTAATATTCAATGCTGGTACTGCTTAGGAATGAATATATTTAATTCTGACCATAAATCTGTTTTAGATAACCAGACGAAGCACATTTTATGTTCGATGGCTTGCCAAAATTAAATGTACTTAATCTAAAGTGTACTATATTTGAATCTTCTTATCATTATTAGCAGACTTAAGCCAAACCACCTCTAAATTATGAATGGAATTGTGAAAGTCATTGTAATTGAACCAAAGTAATTGTAATTATAATTGAACCAATTGCAGAGTACCTGTAATTGTAACTGACGTGTTGCAATGTCATTGTAATTAATTACATTCAGACGTAATTGAGCCCAAAACTGTAGCCCACAGCCAGTCATATAATCTCAGTTATATTCGTGTTAAACTGATTAGCTACTACTTCCTACAGGTAAAATACATACCACTCCTACATGCGGACAGGATCTGCATTAAGTTACCCAAATTTCAAAATATTCAGTAGGCATCATGTTGCGACCGTGGAAACCAGCAGTGTGTTTTGGAATCAGTTTGACAGAAACTTGTTGCATCCACCAGAAACAGTGACTTTCGAATATGTTTTCAAAAGAATAAATAGTGAATTAACAGTAGCGAGTTAATCGCTCTACATCGGCACTTATAGAGACTAGTATTCGTACTGCATCCAAAAATATATTCACGTTTGCTTTAACCCCGCAAAACGGAAATCAGTACCTATATCAGCGCAGAGGCTGAGCTCTGATTTTACCGCCCTGTTTGGCCAGCACCAATACTTGGGATGAGGATGAAGACGATATTGATGATGCGCTCCCAATCCCAAGTTTTACATGGCTTCCGGAAGCTGTTGACTTACTGGTGTGCTCCTCATTGCTTCTTTGATTATTCCCCTGGACTAGCCTCCTATACGGACTAGCCTCCTATATCCTTCCGTCGCAATGTGAGGGACATGGAAATCCCCACTTTCAGATACGAAGCTTGTGTTCAACACATGGGAAAACAGCTTAATGCGAAGCTTATATTGGCGAGAGAATCCTTTCACCCAATGTGATGGACAGGATAGAAGGCATCTTTAAACTTCTGTACAGTTGCAAAAAGCTCAACGTTGCGGCTTCCCTCTCCATAGCTATAACGTTAGCCACGATGCTACGGTCACTGCTCTCATCTCCTGATGAAGCATTTATATAAATCAATGGGGGAACACTAGAATGTTTGAAAGAATAAAGAAATGCTTTAATAGGCAACAAAATTTGATCTTACAACGAAAAATGCCATAACTAACATAAAAGCTGTAATCGTAAGAAAAAAGATACATGACAGCATCTAACTGTGAATTCCGTGCTAAACTGTCTCTTAAGACACAAAATAAAAGCAGAAAGGCATTCAGCCATGAAAGGTCAAATAAAACTTGATCTGACTTGTAATATTGACAACTAATATAGCTGTTCTGTAGAAAGAAAAAGAAATAACGCGACTGTAGATCCATATAAATGGACAAGTATGAATTTAGAACACATAGCTTTTGTTAACGAAAACAAAGCCAATTAGCCATGAATGTAAAAGTGGCAAACAGCCAAACAGCTCAGGTTTCTGCCAATGTGAGAATTTAGAATGCATGGCCTTTGTTATCCTGAATAAATAGCCCAAGGGCCATAGCGCTCACCTAGCTGATGAGGAACTGTAAACATATTTATTTTAATTAATGCACACGAACATCATTGGTCCATCAAGCAAGCATAACTTTTGCCATAGACCAATGGAGTAATGGTCCTCATCACTCTTGACCAAATCATCCTTACAACTAATACAAGATGTCTGCAAACAGTGCATAATACCTCGACATGATGACAAATCAATGAAAGAACTATTAGATGTAGACCAGTCATCCTATGAACTTTCAACGTGATCTGCTAAACAGTTATGGAGTTATCGTCTGGAAATCAATTTTCAAGATGACCACCGGTGGCTGGTGGCCACATTGGATTTCAGATAATCTACAATTTCAATAATTCTTTTCCCCAGACTTAGTCCAGTCATCCCATAAAGTTTCGAAGCGATCTGCTAAACAGGAATGGATATATCAATTTTCAAGATGGCCACCAGTCGTTGGTGGCCATCTTGGATTTAGGACCATCGTCAATTTCGATAGGTTTCAAAGCAATCTGATATATGGTAATGGAGTTATCATCCGGAAACCAATCATCTGCAAACCAATTTTCAAGATGACAAACCTTCTCCAACCTAGTCCAGCCACCATATACCAGTGGCTGGCTTTGTATGGCCTCTGACCTTCCATCATCCCCACCAGCAATGCCTCGTTCATCCACATCGAGACCAACCTATTTAAACAGAATAAACAGAGGCCATAGAAATCTACAAACATCAACCAACCAAGAATCGAGACGAGCGTTACCGTATACCAGCAGTCTACCAGTCTGCTGTCATGTGACTCCACAAGAACTGACCAGTGTGACGTTGCCAGTGACTGTCAGTTAGTGCTGAAGAACTGTCCGAAATGGTGATGAAAGCTATACTCAAACAATTTCTACATCCCGGAGAGGTAACTAATATTTCTTTATTATGATAGTGAAAATTTTTACTCACGCACGCACGCACGCACGCACGCACGCACACACACACACGAGACTGCAAATCAATGACTGTCCAAGATGGTAGAAATTGAATTGTGACGGTTATCTTCTTTATCAAAGCAGGAGTATGCGCACATGCATGCGCATTGACCTTACATTGATATAAGGGTCATAGACTGAGCCTAGTCTAGAAAATTGTCAAATTGCTTCTTCTCCCACTCCGAGCGATTTCAACCAAATTTAGCTGAAAGGACCCAATGGTCATAGGCTCCAGAACTTCTATTCTGAATTTTGATTCATCACTTTTTTGGGTGAAAATCTTAGATTTTATGAAAAATGTACTGGAAATTGTCAAAATGTTTCTTCTCCTTAGCGTTCTGAGAGATTTCAACCAAATTTGGATGAAAGGACCCTATGCTCATATGCTCCAGAACTTCCATTCAGAATCTTGATTCATCAATTTTTTTGGGTGAAAATCTGAGATTTTATGAAAAATGTACTGGAAATTGTCAAATTGCTTCGTCTCCTTACCATCTTGACCGGTTTTAACCAAATTAGGCTGAAAGGATCCTATGGCCATATGGTCTAGAACATCCATTCAGAATTTTGATTCATCATTTTTTTGCATGAAACTGAGATTTTATGAAAAATGTACTGGCAATTGTCAAATTGCTACCCCTCTTTAGCTGCTTGACATATTTTAAAAAAAAAATTCACTAAAGGATTCTATGCACTGGTAGGGCTCTAGAAGTTCTATTCAGGATTTTGATTGATCAATTCTTTGGGTGAAAATTTTAGATTTTATGAAAAATTTACCAGAAATTGTCAAAACACTGCTTCTCCTTAGTTGCGTGACAGATTTCAAACAAACTTGGCTAGAGGGAGCCTATCAAGGTAGACTAGAATTTCTATTCGGAATTTTGATTGGTAAATTTTTTGGGTGACCATCTTGGATTTTCCGAAAATTATCCGTCATATCTATTTAAATGCAAATGGTTCAAATGCTAATGGTCCAGGTGAGCGCCAAAGACCCTTGGGCCTCTTGTTTAAACTATCCATCATGTCTATTTAAATGCGAATGGTTCAAATGCTAATGGTCCAGATCAGCATCACAGACCCTTGGGCCTCTTGTTCTGATGGCCATCTGGGATTCTCCTAAAATGTCAGGAAAGGTGGTAAAAAGATTACCTGTATGCCTCATTAACCATGCACTGAGCTGATTTCAACCACGCTTTGCTGGAATAACCCTATGGGCGTACACTTCCAAACATGTACACAGAAATTTGATTGGTCAATATTTCCAGCAGCCATCTTTGGTCTTTCCAAAAATATCTGAAAATTGGTTAAAAGGCTACTTAAGTACTAGTCACTAATCATTGGTCTGATTTCAACTAATCTTGGCTGAAGTGATCCTTGTGTGGTAGGATTGTGTTCCAGGTGAGCACCACAGGCCCTTTAACGGCTTGATTATACATCTGCTATAAGGCAAGTAAAATGGTCTATTAGTCTTGTGGTGAACTTGTACATGTAACTTGATAGGTAGCCAATCGCGTTCACTGTCTGACCAAGAGGCAGAGAAACAGCCAAGCAGCCAAGATTTGATTGACAGTTTATATCCAAGAAGACCACCTAAATGGATGTGAACCTGATTGTCTCTGGGCCAATATTACACTGCATGTCTAATTACAATTGTCAAGTCTTATACATTGTGCAGATGCACTAGGTTTTGTACTGCACAACATATATTACTCGCTTTCACATCCAATGGAGTGATCCAATTCTAGCGATAACCCCATCCCTATTTTTAGGTAATCACCCACTTTTATGGATGTTGGAACCGCTTTATATACTTTGAACCATGAATTCCAAAAATCCCAATTTTCAATTAATTACTTAGTCAGAAATACCACAGGTAATCTGTTGAATATTTCAGGTAGCAACAGCTCTGTCAAATTAGTTTCAATATATTCATCAGCTAACCGGTGGCTTAATTAATTATGACATCAGATACTTGAGTGCAGACAGATCATATCCCTCTATTAGTTGGCTTTCATCAGCAATTGACTGTCTATCAAGTCCAAATGTACTAGTTTTCTGACGATCACATACATATGCTCAGCTCCTATTTTACTGCACCACCTCAGCAGAGACACTTGATCATCAGGATTTAGGTGGGTCCTGGAGTGGTTGTGTGAGCTTAACTAATGACTATTACTACAATTAATAGATACCTGGAGTAAGGGCATTGAGGGTAGGTAATGGTGACACTGAATGCAGATCAGATGAAGATTTACGAACTGCCTGGTTTTAACCCTTATATACCAGAAATGACAAATTCTTTCTGAGGTTGATTTAACCCTTTAGCCCTCGAATTTGTTCGAGAAAATTTCTCATAGAAAATGTCCATTTGCAGACCATATATATAATGAAAACTAAGTGTCTTTATTTTCATTACAGGAGTTCTTTAACAATCCTAAGCTGGTCAAAGACGATGATCTGCAGAAAACGCCAAGCTTTGAAGGCGGATATCAGTGGTTTTATGAAGGACGGAATGGCTGGTGGCAGTATGATGAAAGGACAAGTGTAGAAATGGAGCGGTGCAAAGACTCAACAGATAAAACAGTCGACCTTCTCATAGCTGGCTTTCTGTATGTTGTCGATTTTGAAAACATGATTCAGTACAGACGCAATGATCCAACACGGAGGAGACGGATCAAGAGGGACTTAGTGGATATACCTGAGAAAAAAGGTGTGGCAGGATTGAAAATTGATGCACGGCATATATCCAGACGAACTGCTCCACGTGGTCAAGAGTCATCATCTGTTCCACCTGGTCAGCAAGTAACAATGTCTGGGTCAGTCATACCTTCTGCTGAAATAACTTCTCTCCAAGCCTCATCAGTATTAGCTGTGGCCAGGAATAGTGTCATAATTCGTAATGGTAATGAACAATCACCACCCCCACCAAGCAACACACCACAAAGTCCTGCAGCATCTAGCGCAGGTTCATCACCAACATTAGCCCCATTAGAACAAGAGTTATCAACTATTGTTACCCGTTTAGACATTAGTTTGGATATTCCTTCTGGGAACACAGTGTCAGTTAGACATGAGATGGCTTGTTATTCTGGTCCATTATCATCTGAGGCTGATGTCACGCTGAATCCTGCAAGAAACACTACTGTAGGAACAGCTAGTGTAGATGACAATATTAATTTAACTGTTCCAGAAGATTCACGAAGACGTCATCATCATCGAAGACGGCACAGTAATGGAGAAACACAAACACATGATGTTCAAAATAATAACACTGCTAGTGATAATTCCAGAAACCAGACAAATCATGATGGCACACAGATTTACAGGAGACATCCATCATATCCTAATACAAGAGCAAGGTCAAGGTCGGTGAGGAGTACACGAGATTCATTGGAATTGAATTGAAGATTTTGCAGCAAAAAAATTAAATGCTGTAAACATATGCATTTCTTTAGTGCTCTTCACAGTATTGATCTGAAAATAGGGGGTGGATGGGTTTTTGCTATCAAAGTATGTATCCATATGTCATTGTCTGTAAGCTTACAGTATATGATAAGAGTAATACTTATCTAGTTAACAGTTCAATGAGCATCTCTCATGACTACTGCAGAAGGCGTCTTGGGCTATTTGAATCATTAATGCATTAACGATCAAATTTGTTCGTAGAAAATGAAACATAGAAAATGTCCATTTGCAGAATTTACCACTGGAATGACTAGCTTGGCTCGCGAGCCAGTTATTCCAGTGGTAAATTTTGAAAAAAGTCTTCGTTTTCTGAAAATGGACATTTCTGAAGACCACTGCATAAGCCAGTGTTTAGCTCACCTGGCCTGAAAGGCCAGTGAGCTTATGCCATGGTGACTGTCCATCCGTCGTCCGTCCATCAACTTTTCCTTTAAATGACTTCTTCTCAAGAACCACTCGGTTGATTTCAATTCTATTTGGTAGAAAGTATCCTTAGGGCATAGGGATCCAAGTTTTTCAAACGAAGCCGATCGGGCAATTTGGCCAATGGCCATCTTGGATTTTGGCTGATTTTTAGAAACGTCTAAAAATCTTCTCCAAAACCGCTTGGGGGATCGATGCAAACCTCATGAAGTACGATCTAGGTCAAGAGATGAACCAAGTTTGTTCAATGGAACTTGATTGGCCAAATAGTTCGGTGGCCATCTTGGATGACCTAGTTTTCATGAAAACGACTTCTCCAGAACCGCTGAAGGGATCAGGCCGAAATTTGGGAGATATCATTAGTGACAAGGGCCATTAAAATCTGTTCAAGAGAGTTGATCCATACAAATAACATGGCCCCTGTGGACCAATCAAAATGTAGCGTGTTTGGCGACCATATTGGGTTTTTTATTTGATGGATTGTTAGGCCAAAATTGGTTTGATCTGGGTTTTGGGGTATTCTTATTTCAAATATGGCATTTTCACTTCGGGATCGGAAACTCATAAAAGGTCATATAGGGCAATAACTGAACCAAGTTTGTTCAAGGGAGTTTGGCCTAATGCTTTAGTGGCATCTTGGATGACCTAGTTTTCATGAAAACAACTTGTCCAGAACTGCTGAATAGATCAGGCCGAAATTTGGGAGATATGAGATATAAGGACCAAGGGACATTTAAGTTTGTTCAAGGGAAGTTGATTCATAAATAAAGGGTGATAACAACGTACTGGGTCTGTTTGCTTATGGTGTGCATGTCGGCCCAGGGAAGGCGGTGACCCCTACCCTGCTTGGTTGATGCCTGTCGGCTCCATTGTGTGGAGCTGGTGGAGCCAGTGGCATTCCTTCTGTCTTCTCCACTCCACTGGAGATCAAATTTGTTCGTAGAAAATGAAACATAGAAAATGTCCATTTGGAGCCGACAGGCATCAACCAAGCAGGGTAGGGGTCACCGCCTTCCCTGGGCCGACATGCACACCATAAGCAAACAGACCCAGTACGTTGTTATCACCCTTCTTTATACAGGGTGACCCCCTGGCCCATCCCTCCAGCCAGTTGATTTCTAAACCAAACTTCCCTATGACGTCACGCGGGTCGTCATACGACGTCAACAAAACTGACGTCATAAACGTAGTCATTACCCACCAGATCCAACCTTCATCACTCCACGTTATTAGTCTTACAAACAACATGTCTCGCTTCCAGTGCACCAAATGTGCCAGCACCTTCGCTCACAGGAGTAGCCTAAAACGGCATAACATCACCGCACACACTGAACTACCGGCCTGGACATGCGACTGGTGCCTGGTCCCTCTAAAACGGACCGAATATGTGCGGGGCCACCTAGAGCGACACGGTTTAAATAGAGACAGAATCACCAAACTCATGGCAAACCCGCGCCTGATTGAGGGTGTAAGGATCGTGGACCCCGGGCAACCATTAATAAAACCCAGGGTCTGCGATAAATTCGACTTCTACACCACTCAGAAGGTGAGTAAGAAAAAGACTGTGAGTTGGAAACTACCAGTGGCTTTCAACGGTCTCCTTAAGCCGAAAATAACGGGGTACAAGATCCCTAAGCGGAGCTCACCGACAAACAACTCCTATTACCGCGCGAACACTGACCACAGGCTAATCTCGGAAACATTATCAAAACTTTGTACATATGTGCCAGACGCAAACCGAGAGACGAATTCGCCGTTCCAACACTGGAAAATATACGAGACACACAGGTCTTCGATTCCTACCGACTGCCCGGTGACTCACGGCAGCCAGACACCATTACAGCCCTCACCAGTGACGGCTTCCATCTTGGATACAGACGCCAACACTACAAGCGTATCGCCAGCCCTTTCACGTCCGGTCTCGCCAGAACTCAGTGTCAGTGACGCTTACAATAATTTATTTAATTCTGACTCTTTAAAAACTTTAATTTATTCACCAACACCACCATCTGTGTCACCCTCTCTAAGTCACCACGAATTAGATGAAGTTACCAGGCGAAATATAGACATTCATGCAGCCAACACTCTCATCACGAACTTAGCGCCGAATCACCGTTTTAACATCAACTGCCTGCACTGCTTTCTGACCATCCAAAGCCAGAACTCCATGGCGCCGGATCCTAAATGGGACAGGATGACGACTAATGGGCAACATGTGTGCCCACATAGACTGGAGTCTCACACACCTCCAGCTCTAGCCTGTCCCACCCGTTTCGCTATTCCGTGGTTTTGCTCACCTCTTCAGACATATGTGTGCATTTATAGCTCCACCTTCAGGAGCACAAATGCTCACCTGGAGCATCAGAGAACATTCTGAACTCTATATATTTATACTTCTATATTGATGTGCGCTTTTTACATTTTTACTCTCACCTTCATCTAATTTTCTTTACATTTGCAATAAAACTTTCTCTATCTCTAACCATTTCATTCCACATCATTCTTCCCCACCGCCCACCCGTCATTTGTATACATATATATATTTCTTTACCGTGTCTGGTGACCGCACTGCCAGGACACCACTAGACTACCCCTACTGATGAACCCACAGGCGAACCATATCTCACCTGTATTATTCCCACACACGCCTCTGAGGAGTTCCACTTTTAGGAACGAAACGCCATAAGTCTGAATCAATAAAAAGGTAATGACTACACCGGTCAAAACCTCACAACAAATGGGCCATACCCACCGCCGGGTCCAAGATCTTCCTAATCCGCTACAACAATTCAGTGGAAACCTGTCTTGATAAGAGAACCGACAAGGTCTCAAACCTAAACCGGCAAACCACACAAAACCGGCCAATAAATCACAAACAACCGCCATATAAATTTATAAACCCCCAAAAAAATGAAAGTACAAAATTAATTTCTTTTTTCAACACTTCTGGAAAAAAATTCTCAAACCGGTAAGAAAAATTTCGCAACCGGCAACCTCCACAACCGGTAAAAAACATCTCAACCGGTAAAAATTACCACGACCGGTAAGAAAAATTCCGCAACCGGCGACATCACCGCAACCGGTAAACAAATATCCCAAACCGGTAAAATTTACAACAACCGGCAATAAATCATGAGAATAAAAATAGAAAATATTCCGTAACCGTCAACATCACCACAACCGGTGAAAAACATCTCAACCGGTAAAAATTTACCACAACCGGTAAAAAACCGTGAGCCGCCATTTTGGTTACAACCGCCAAAATTTTCCACAACCGGTGACCTCATACAACCACCGCCAAAACAGCGCCGGCCATCCCCACTTTCCCTGCCCTATTTAGGGCATACGACAGCCAATCCCCGGGCTCAGCCCATGAGAGTATAAAAGGAGCTGAAAAACTTGCTTCTGACCATTCAGACTTCTGGATTCACAATCGTATCCAAGCGTCAGGCTTAAAAACCCACATTGGTTTACTAATCACTGACTACGTCGTTATCATCTTTTTTGATTCATAAATAAACATGACCGCTGTGTTACAATGCTGAACCAACTCTTTAGGGTTCTACTTATAGCTGATGGCCTTTTTAGTTGAAATGTCTATGTTCCAGGTGAGCGATATAGGCCCCTTGTTGAGTCCAGATAACTTTAATTGATATGGCTACAAACTCTTTCAGTTTTAGTAATGCTGCATCACTATTGAAAGAGCTTATCCCATCCAACTCTACAGACATGACAGATAACAGATATGATTTGTTGCTAATTTTTCTAGAACATATCTCCGCCTAGAACAACAAAAACCTCCAGGCAAATTAGTTTCAAAACATTCAATGACTTGCTTTGAAATTAAAAATCATATGCCAGAGAATAACTATCATGTCTATAGTATATAAAACTAACACAGATTCACATCACATTTTCACTGATAACTTGTCTGAAGAACACATCCAAGCTAACATTATACCTCTGAAAACAGATTTTATGTCTTTGTAGTTGAAATAAGTCAGGATAATACAAATACATTCCGCTGAAATGCAATCCCATGCAACTACAAACACATGAAATCTGGTTTCAGATGCATAGTTTTAGCCTAGATTTGCATTAAATCTGTTACATTAATTCTTTGTGAGAGGCGTTGGTTGGTATTGGGTTTCAGCTAAATTTGTCCATCTTCACCATCATCTCCCTGAAATTGTATTTCTGCTCAATAACATTATTAGCTCACCTGGCCGGAATTGCCAAGTGAGCTTATGTCGTGGCAACTGTCCGTTGTCCGTTCGTCTGTCCATCCATCAACTTTTTCTTTAAACGACTCAAGAACCACTGGGCTGATTTCAATAAAATTTGGCAGGAAGCATCCTTAGGGCATCGAGATCCGAGTTTGTTCAAACGAAGCTGATCGGCCAATTTGGCCGGTGGCCATCTTGGATCTTGGCTGATTTTTAGAAATGTCTAAATCTTCTCCGAAACTGCTTGCGGAATCAATTCAAAACTCAAGAAACATCATCTAAGGCAAGAGGTAAACCAAATTTGTTCAAGAGAACTTGATTTACCATATGAAAGCGAGTTCTCCAGAACCGCTGAAGGGATCAGGCTGAAATTTGCAGATATGATTAGGGACTAAGGGCTATTAAACTTTCTGCAAGGGAAGTTGATCCATCAAAAAACATGGCCACCATGGACCAATCAAAATGTAGCATGTTTGGCGGCCATATTGGATATTTTTATTTGATGGATTTTGAAGCCGAAATTGGTTTTATAGAGGTTTTTAGGTATTCTGATCTCAAATCATTTTTGAAATGGTCCGATAAACGGTTTGTGGGCTATCTTGAATTGTTTTCCCACCAAAATTCACATACTAAAGCAATGGGAAATTAAAAATGTCTTCTCGAGAACTGCTGGGCCGATTTCAAGTATATTTGAAAGGAAACATCCTTACGGCATAAGGATACAACTTTATTCAAAGGAAGATGATCGGCCAATTTGGCTGGTGGCCATCTTGGATTTTGGCCAACTTTTAGAAACTTCATTAAAAATCTCCGAAACCGCTTGGGGGCATCGATGTAAACCTCATGAAATATGATTTAGGGCAAGAGCTAAACCAAGTTTGTCGAGGGAACTTGATTTGCCAAGTGGTTTGGTGGCCATCTTGGATGACCTAGTTTTCGCCAAAACAACTTCTTTTCCAGAACCACTGAATGGTTCAGGTCGAAATTTGGCAGATATAATTAGGGTCAAAACTCCATTAAAAAACATGCCCGCCATAAAGCAATCAGAATTTTGCATCTTTGGTACACATCTTGTATTTTCTGCAAATTTCTGAGAAAATCGTAAAAAGACTTACTTATTAACCACTGGGCCAATTTTAATCAAACTTGACTAAACCTTCAGAGAAATTTGATTGGTAAATTTTTCCTGTGGTTATTTTGTTTTATTCGGTTGTGCATGTGCCCAATAATTCCAGGTGAGCGATACAGGCCTCTTGGGCCTCCTGTTTTACTTTACACTATTGTTCTGGTATGCATATCTATATATATATATATATATATATATATAATGCTGCATGTTCTGGCTGTGATATTCATCATATTATTTTATCATTTTAACATGTTCCTTTTTGACAGTTTGCACATTGTCAACTACTTTAAATATTTCTTCTAGTAGCGCTGATAATTTATGTTCACCTTGTAAATATCTAAAAACAGTACAAATTTAACACATATATATTATATATTAGTGCTGCTAATCGATTTTAGATGATCGATCAGTGATCGATTATGAAAATTTGTAATCGATTGTCGTTATTTTATTATTATTTATTTATTTATTTATTTATTTTATTTAGGTTTTCATTTCCAGTTCTGTCCTGACACATTAATCTGTTGTAGTTAAATTATTTTAAATACTTAATTTAAATATGCTAAAATAAAATAAAATAAATAATTAAATAATTAATTTAAAAATTAATTTAAATACTTAATTTAAATTATTTATTTATTTTAAATAATTAATTTAAATAATTTATTCGACCCGCAATTTCGTCCAGATTTCTTCATTGCCCTGTACGAATCACAGAACGCTAACTGTGTTTTCTATTTAATTGAATTCACTATTGCGTTCTTCCACGGCAGTCCATTGAAGTGCACCACCTTTCCCAGCCCTGACTGAAATGTTCCAGGTCTGTTATCAATTCTTCATTTGTCAAAATCAGGTCTATTGTACTTGGAATGTTGTTCAGCGTTGTGCGTGTTTGTTCCCTCAGAATTTGATATAAATAGCCATCTCTTATGCACTCTATGAATGACTTTGCGTCCATATTTTTGGTGCCATCCATGTAAGCCAATTTATGTCACCCATAATCAGTAGGTTCGTAAATTCCTCACGTAAATTGCAGGCTGCTTGAATGAGATCTCTCAATTCATTAAAATTTTCTGTAGTACTGCTCGGACTTTTATATATACATCCTACCAACAAATTTTCAGTGCTGTTTAATCTAATTTTCACCCAATATGTTGACGTGGTTATCATACTACTATACTTGCCTGCTGAAATATATAACTTGAGTGTAACTTGATGTATGCCTATCACCAGCACACATTCTATATTGTATTTTACTTATATTTCATGAAATCCTATGTTTTCTGAACTATAATCTTAGGTGATAAAGTAAACTATGTTGACAATGTTTAGCACTCCTCTTTACTAAACAACTACGCCCATGTCCGCCTCATAGCCCCCACCCACCCACATATACGCATGCACACACGCACATGAATATCCATCATTACTAGTATTCAATCACCGTAAGTAGATATAAAACCCTGATGCTACCTTATTCCCCGTCGGGTTTACACTGTTCAGAATTATGAGAATATCGATCAACGATCGATTAACTGATCGATTGAACTGTCGATTAATCGAATACCTAGATAATCGAAAATTAGCAGCACTAATATATATATATATATATATATATATATATATATATATATATATATATATATATATATATATATAAATATATATATATATAAAATCTAAGTTGTAATTTATTATACTGTATGAAGCTTTGCTGTGTTATAAAATAGATGTTATTAAATAATGTTCTGAGAATATAATCTGATATATAACATATGTGGAGGATGTGAAACGATGTCCCATTTCATATCACTATTGTCAACCGAGGCAAAAATTATCACATTACACTAACTTTAGAGAGTGCAATGTGATAATTTTTGGTGAAGTTGATAATAGTGATATGAAACTGAGTGAGATTCTATTTATCATATAAAGTAATACTTTGACAAATTTTCCTATAAAGTCATCCCCGTTTGAATGCACCATTTTGCCCGGTTTTGGGTTTTTTGCCTTGCTGTGATGCATCACGTGCTAAGAGTTCTGAGCAACGCGCCACAATAAATAATGACAAACAAAACATTGTTATTTTGGACCTGAAATTACTTTTAATCCAACATTTCTGCATCTATCACGCAAATGTACAAAATTAATGTATTTCATAATAAGTAGCTAGTATATATATTACAAAATTTAAAGCAACAACATAACTTATCTCGTCATGTTCACATGTTCGCTGTCGTAGTCGCTAGGAAACTGGCAGTGTCAGGGGGCATGTGGGATTATTACACATCTAACTAATGAAAATATGTCTTAGGTGTTACCTAGCCAATGAAAAATTTCATTCAATATTACACGCGTATTCAGATCGATAAATATAAAACAGCCTGAAAGCTGTGTTTATATGAAAAATTTTTGTCTGCTTCTCTCCATCTTATATACTGCATAGCAGTAATTTAAACTTAATCGCAGATTGCTTAAAACTTTTAATTTTGTTAATTATTGGCTCACATGGCCAACTGGGCCAATTGAGTTTATGCCATGGCGGGCATCCATCCATCCATTGTCCGTCCATCAAATCGCTTCTTATTGATGTGACCGATTTTAATAAAATTTGGTTGGAAGGATCCTATGCTGGTACCCTCCAGAAACTCTATTCAAAATCTTGATTAGTCAATTTTTTGGTGAAAACCTTCGATTTTTAGCTCACCTGGCCTGAAAGGCCAAGTGAGCTTATGTAGTGGTGACCGTCCGTCGTCCGTCCGTCAACTTTTCCTTTAAAATGATTTCTTCTCATGAACCACTGGGCCGATTTCAATTATATTTGGCAGGAAGCATCCCTAGCGCATAGAGATTCAAATTTGTTCAAATGAAGCCGATCGGCCAAAATCCAAGATGGCCACCGGCCAAAATAGCCAATTTTTAGAAACACTAAAAAATCTTCTCCGAAACCGCTGGAGGAATTGATTCAAAACTCATAACACATCATCTATTGCAACGGTAGACCCAAGTTTGTTCACGGCAACCTGATTGGCCTATTTGCCTGGCGGCCATCTTGGATGCCCTAGTTTTCGTGAAAATGACTTCTCCCGAACCGCTGAAGGGATAGGTCTGAAATTTGGTAAATATGCTTAGGGACAAAGGTCCATTCAAGTTTATTCAAGGGAAGTTTGTACGTTAAAAAACATGGCCGCCATCAACCAATCAAAATTTAGCGTCTTGGTCATATTGGCTTTTTTGTATTTGATGTATTTTGATGGCGAAAATTGCTTTATATATGCTTATCAGTGTGGCGAGTTCAAATATGCCACTGTCGAGACTATCGGATAAACGGTTTGGCTGCCATCTTGGTTTGTTTTCCCGCCATAGGCTCCCATAGTAAAGCAATGGGCCCATAGTAAAGCAATGGGGAATTATTTAAACGACTTCTTCTCAAGAACCACTGGGCCAATTTCAATTATATTTTGGAGGAAGCATTCATAGGGCATAGAGATATTAGTTTGTTCAAACGAAGCGGATCGGTCAAAATCCAAGATGGCCGTCGGCCAAAATGGCTGATTTTTAAGCATTTCAAAACTCACGAAATATGATCTAGGGTAAGCGCTGAATCAAGTTTTTCAAGGGAACTTGATTGACGAAATGGTTCAGCGGCCATCTTGGATGACCTAATTTTCACAAAAACGACTTCTTCCCGAGAACCTCTGAAGCGATCAGGCCAAAATTTGTGATATATGATTAGCAACTAAGGACGATTAAGATTTGTTCAAGAGAAGTTGATTCGTCGAAAAACATGGTCGCGTGGACCAATCAAAATATAGTGTGTTTGGCAGCCATATTGGATTTTTTTAATTGATGGATTTTGAGGCCAAAATTCGTTTTATATAGGCTTTTGGGTATTCTGATCTCAAATTTGCAATTTTCGAAACTGTCGGATAAACGGTTTGGCAGCCATCTTGGATCATTTTCCCACCAAAAGCTCCCATACTAAAGCAATAGGAAATTTTAAATGTCTTCTCGAGAACTACTGGGCCGATTTGAATTATTTTGAAGCCGATCGGCCAATTTGGCCGGTGGCCATCTTTGATTTCGGCCGATTTTTAGAAATGTCTATAAATCTTCTCCGAAACCACTTGCAGAATCTTCATCTAGGCCATGAGGAAGTTTGTTCAAGAGGACTTGATTTACCGACGACCATCTTGGATGACCTGGTTTTCACGAAAATGACTCCTTCAGAACCGCTGGAGGGATCACGCCAAAATGTCCACCAACTCATTTAAAAGACAGCTAAACCACCCACCAACAAATTTGACAAAAATTGATGGTGCTCCAGGTGGGCGACACAGGCCCCTTGGGCCTCTTGTTTTTAATATTTACCGGAACTGGTCAAAACGTTACTCTTGATTAACGTCTTGGCAGATTTCAGCCTAATTTCACAGGAAGGACCCTATGCTATTTGGGTAGGCTTCAGAACATTTATACAGAATTTTGATGGATCAATCTTTTTGGTGAAAATCCTAGATTTTTGTCCAAAATTTTCCGCAAATTGTCAAAATGCTACTCCTCATTAACCGCTAGGCAAACGGTGGCCATCTTGATTTTTCCAAAAAAATTTGTGGGAAATCATTTTAAATGTTACTCCTCATTAACTGTTTGGCGACTTCAACCAGACTTGGCTGGAAGGTCCCTAGGGTGGTAGCCTTCAGAACTTGTATATAGAATTTTGATTGGTCAGTTTTTGTGGTGGCCATCTTGGATTTTCCAGAAATCCTTTAAAACGCTACTCTTCCTTAATCAATGGCCCGGTTTCAATGAAACAGGGATGGTATGATGCTATGTTGATCGATTTCAAGAGTACTAATTGGAGAATTTTGATTGGTCAATTTTTTAGCATGCATCTTGGACTTTCCAAACATTTTCCAGCAGCATTTAAATCGCTGCTACGACTTAACCAATGGAAAGATTTCAACGACACTTGGGTGGAACGATCCTATGACGATAGGCTTTGAGAAATCAAATGAGAATTTTGATTGGTCAATTTCTTTGGCAGTTATCTTGGATTTTCCGAAAATTATCCATCATGTCTATTTAAATGCAAATGGTTCAAATGCTAATGGTCGAGTTGAGCGCCACAGGCCCTTGGGTCTCTTGTTAAAAAATAGATACTGGTAGCATGTGTATGGTAATATTTAATATTATCAATGTGTTTATTTTACCAGATAGCAAAGATTTATTTAAAGTTGAAAGAAGTGTTGAAATTATTTGGTTCTACAACTTATTAGCTCACCTGGCCCTTCGTGAGCTAATATGCTGTGGCGAGCATCCGTCGTCTGTCAACTTTTAGATTAAAACACTCCTCCTTCGTAACCAATATCCAGATCTTTACCAAATTTGGGTCAAATAATCCTATTATGCTTGTCTCCAGTACTTCCAATCAGAATTTTAATTCGTCATTTCGGTCAAAATCTGATTTTATTAACAAGATGCCCAAACGGCCTGTGACGCTCACCTGGACCATTAGTCAAAATTCTTGTTTGATATGTTGAAGACTACCATCATAGGATCGTTCCACCAAAGGTTTGTTGAAATCGAGCCATTAATTAAGGAGTACAGTTTTTAAATTGTCCTGGAAAATTTTTCAAAAATCAATGATGTTTGCCAAACCACTGACATATCAAAATTGTGAATAGAATTTCTCGAGGCTACCACTATAGGATCCTTCCAGCCAAATTTGTTTGAAATTTCCCAAGTGGTTAATGACGAGTAGCATTTTAAAGATTCTCAAGAAGTTCAAGATGGCCACACAAATATGTATATATATGTATACAAATTCTGAAGCATACCAGCCTAGCGTCCTTCCAGCTGAATTTGGTTGAAATTGGCCCAGTAGTTTATAGTCTGGAAGAAAAATTGGTGTTTTTGACTGGAGCTTGTTTTGGAGTATATACAAAGTTTTATTGTTGTTTTTCTATCTCTGAGGTATACTAATTACAAATCTGCCGGGTGCCAATTGGGCGTTTTGAGAAAATTGATTTTTAATGCTTAGCATTATACGCCCATGCCCACCTTTTTCATTATTTGCAAAATTGTAGGTTTTATCGATAACCTTATCAATATGCATATCAAATAAAAGCTTGTGACGAGTAAAAGACAACTAATCTTAAATGCACTTTCTGCAGCCATTTCCTAAAAAGAGATTTGTTATGTTCGTATTTTACACATCTTTGAATGCTGAAATCATATGATTACCTGATCCGATGATGATATCGCAATGGCTATCTCCTTATACTGATACAGGAGCATCCGCACTAGGGTTAGGAGATGCAGTTTGCATCAACCTCAAACCAGGGGGAATTCCCCCATTATTCACCGTCTGTCCCTTGCCACCTCACTCCAGCTCCTATACACTCAATACCTAATCATAATGATAATTGTGTGTTTGACATTTTATAAGTAAATTGACATACATTGACATTACTATGATTGTAGATCAATTTCTTTAACAAAATAAGCACATTTGATGTGAGTCCATCAACCGTCCACTCTACTCCCACCCATTCTATATTGTTGGTGGTGGTGGGTGTGGAGGTTTTGCTGTTGGGGAGTGATGCATGAATGTGAAATGGATAATGGAGAGGAATGAACAAGTAAGATATGGTAATGTGATGGTCGGTTGTGACGGAGTGATTAGGATGTTTATCACCTACAAACCATTTGTGGACATTTGTTTAGGAGATGGGAGTGGAAAGACAGTGGTGAGGAGAGAGTTCGTGGGTGATATGAGGAGGGGCGTTAATGTGAGATGGCAAGAGATGTATGAGACAGGATGGGGATGTGAGGAGTTGAGTAGAGATGAGGTAGGATAGAATGACATAGGTGGGGATGAAATATGGAAGGGGATGAGATGAAATGTGAAGGAAATTGGATGGGATAAGGTGGTGTGTTGTGGAATGAGATGATGTAGGATGACATGTGGTAGGATGAGACAAGATGAAATGTGATCGGATGAGATATGCTCATATTCAAAGAGAAGGGATGTGATGAGATGGAATGGGGCACATGGACCTGCACATTCTAGTTATCATATGTAATTTTGACTGGAAGTGAACAATAGTATCCAACCAGTCTGTCTACCTTTTATCTTCAGTTGGCGCCATCTTTCCTGAGGGTTTCTATAAGATATGTTCAGGTTTGTATTCATGGTAACGGCCCTAAATGATAGCCATATTTTTAGAGTCTGTGTTGTCAGAGGATAATGACAACTATCTTTGGTTTATTCAGTGGCTGGAATGGACGTTTCCAGTTTATCCATCAACCAGATAGCATCATAATCAACTATGTCACGTGTAGGATGACATCATAATCAATGCTGTTATGAATGACGTAGATAAGTTTGTCAGACTAAACATAGAATTATATGTCTACTATTTAATAAAGATTCTGTTGAATATTTTGAAACTAATTTGACTTGGCGCTGTGATTGCACCCAGTCAGATTAGTTTCAAAATATTCAACAGCTTGCCTGTATAGTTTTCTGGAAACTGATAGGTGGGCAGTTCAATGAAGTGTGGGTGGAACTTAGGTAAAGATGGGCGGGGCATAGGTAAAATTAGAAAGGTCCATTCTGAGAACAAATTTGTGAATTCTTATCTTAGCCATTTAATCCTTAAAGGAAGGGAAAAGGGAAATAACAAACGATGTTTATTGGTATTTTCATACAATATTAAATAAACTACCACCAGTAAAAAATGGAAATAAACAGGATTATTTGAGAAAAAGCATTTACTAAATCTAGGAGCGCTTATCTTAGAGAACCAATTAGTGACATTACTGGTGCTTCACACTCCGCCGTGTGTCAACTGTGTGTGCAGGTATGCCACGTACTCGAATTTAACAAAAGCAAACCTGAATTTAGTTTCGTAAGAGGTATTAATAGTATTTTATATAGGCGCCTATATAGAGCGATTAACTCGCTACTGTTAATTCACTATTGATCCTTTTGAACAGATTATCTGGTGGAAGCAACGACTTTCGGTCAAAATGATTTCAAAATACACTGCTGGTTTCCAAGGTCGCAACATCATGTCTACTGAATATTTTGGAATTTGTGTAACTGAATGTAGATCCTATCTCTGGAAACAACGGCTTTCAGTCAAATTGTTTTAAGATTAGACAATATTTTACCTGTAGGAAGTAGTGGCTAATCAGCTTAATGCGAATATAACAGATTATATGACCCGCTGTAGCTCGGCATACACCAGAGCGCACAGCACCAGCTTTGTCACTAATTGGTTCCTCCCAGAGTGACATAAATAGTATTTATTTGCTTTTTAGCTCGCCTTAAGTGAGCTTATACAATCGCGATTTGTCTGTGAACAATTGTGGCCCGTTTTGCCATTTGGTGACGGATTAAAACCAAATTTGTCAGATATGTTCCTATTGGCAATATCTATTTAGCCTATGAAGATGAAGAGGCCACGACCATAAATAGCAGAGTTATGTCCCTTGCTATATTTTCAAAGTATTGAAGCTTATAGGGAAAATATGTTTGCGGCACATTTCACCATTTATCGAAGGATTAAAACCAAATTTGGTAAATATGTTCCTTTAGGCAATATCTAACGAGGCTATGAAGATAAATTGGCCCCGCCCACAAATAGCAGAGTTATGGCCCTTGCTTTATTTTCACAGTTTTTAAGTCTATGGGGAAAATATGTTTGTGGCACATTTCGTCATTTATCAATTGATTAAAACCAAATTTGGCAGACATGTTCCTTTAGGCAATGTCTATTTAGGCTATAAGGATGAAGTGACCACACCATTAACCAAGGGCCATAGCTCTGGTTCATTAATGCATTTTTAAGTATTGAAGCCTATGGTGAAAATACATTTGTGGCACGTTTCTCGTCATTTATCGACGGATCAAAACCCAATTCGGCAGATATGGCCACGCATACAAATAGCAGAGTTATGTCCCTTGCTATATTTTCAAAGTATTGAAGCCTATGGGGAAAATATGTTTGTTGCACTTTTAACCATTTATTGATGGATTACAATTAATTTAGTAGATATGTTCCGTTAGATAACATCTATTGGAGTTATGGATATGAAGTGAGGTGTTTTTAAGTATTGAGCCATATGGGAAAAATAGGTTTTCGCCAATTGTTGAAAGATTAAAATCAAATTTAGCAGATTTGTTCATTTAGTCTATTTGAACTATGGATCTAAATAGTATGCAATTTTAAACAAGGGCCATAACTCTGGTTCATTAAGTCTTAAACTATTGAAATCTATGGTGAAAATCCATTTGTTTTGTCAATTGGTGATGGATTAAAATCAAATTTAGCCGATATGTTTCTTCAGTCAAACATCTATTTGGACTAGTAATAAAAGGAGGCCACACCTTTAAACAAGGGCCATAACTCTGGTTCATTGAAACTACTGAACCCTTTGGTTAAAATTCATTTTTTTGTCAATTGATGATGGATTAAAAACAAATTTAGCAGATATGTTCCTTCAGGCAATATCTATTTGCCCAATGGATATGAAGTAGCCACGACTTGAAATAAGGGCCATAGCTCGGGCTCTCATTGGTCAATTGTGTCAAGGACACCAATATTATGGCGGGATATTATGGGATGGCGCCATCCGGACAGGCGATAGAGGGGTTTCCGCATGATAACTCTGTTACCGTTTATCGGATCACTTTGAAACTTCATGGGGTGGTTGGACTAGGTCTGTAGAAGAAATCTTTTGAAAATTGACAATGATCCAAAATCCAAGATGGTCGCCAGCCTCCAGTATATGGTGGTTGGATTAGGTCTGGAGAAGAAACTCATCGAAATCAACGATAATCAGAAATCAAAGATGGGCGCTAGCCAATGGTGTCCATCTTGAAAATTGATTTCCGGATGATGTCTCCATTACCGTTTATCGGATTGCTTTGAAAGTTGATAGGGTGGTTGGACTAGCTCTAGAGAAAGAAACTATTGAAGTTGACGATGATCCTAAATCCAGGATGGCCCCCAGCTACTGGTGGACATCTTGAAAATTTATTTCTCCAGTTCTGTTTAGCGGATCGCTTTGAAACTTCAAGGGATGACAGGACTAGGTCTGAGGAAAAAACTTATTGAAATTGTGGATGATCTGAAATCCAATTTGACCACCAGCCACCGGTGACCATCTTGAAAATTGATTTCCAGGCAATAACGCCATAACTGTTTAGCGAATCACGTTAAAACTTCATAGGATGACTTGTCTACTTCTGATAGCTCTCATTCATTGATTTGTCATCATGTCGTGGAATTATGCACCATTTGTTGTAGCTCTTGTTGCATTAGTGGTAAGGATGATTGCCGCATTGGTCAATAATGATAAGGACCATTGCCATCTGTTTATGGCAACGGTTATGGGTGCCTGATGGACCAATGATGCTTGTTGTGCATTAATTAATCTAAACATGTTTACAGTTCCTTACCAGCTAGGTGAGCACTATGGCCCTTGGGTCATTTAAAAAAAATTATTCTGATTTATTTCTTTTACTGGTGGCTATAGGTTGATTATTATCTAAATCTATCATTCAAGAGCATTTGTTAGTTCCCTGGTCCTTTCCTTTGAGAACCCCAATTTTAAAGCAACTATACATGAACACAGTTAAATATTTTGAAACTAATTTGACTGTTTGGCAGCAACAGTTCCCAGTCAAATTAGTTTCAAAATATTCCTTACATGACAAAGAATTTGTCGTTTGTGGTCTTTAAGTGTTAATGTGTTAAAGATGAGGACTTGGTAGCAACTTAATTTCTTTAGAATTATTGCTTCTTATGCCTTTAGCACCACCTTACTGCCTCAAAGGACAATGACTATGACAAATTCTTTGTGTCAATATAATATTCCTGTCATTACTGGAAACTTCCATGCTATATTTTATGCCCTAGTACCCTTTAATGGTCAATATGCATCTATGCAATTGAAATTTGTGCTTAGTAAAGGTAGATTTGTAGATTTAGAGACTATTTTAAGATTTCCAAAAATACTCTACTCGCCTGTAAGTAGACTCGTCTCAAGATTACTATAGAATCTGGCTTGACTAGATGGGATGCAATTATTTAAATCATTCATCATCTTTAACCAGATATTGCATGTTGGTTCACAGTCTTATATATGGAGATAAGTGTGGTAAATGGAGATAGTGTGGTAAATTGGCAGTGAAATTGGAAGTAGCTTATGATGCATGAGTCACCAGACTTTCCATTGCTTCCTGTTTGATTCTCATCACATAAACATTCATCACAATTCATAGACATGATAGTATGAAACATTTTTTTAAAGCGATTCCTGTAAATTTTCCTGCAGATTTTGACTAATTAACATTGTGTTCTCTACCATATAACTTTTGTTCAATTTCATTGTATTCATGTCAGTAAATTTTCAGACCAAATCTGAAGAAATTATCTGTCTGTTGGTGTGTAATGTGGATTTTTTATGATGTATATGCATAAGATAGCCTTTGGTTTAATAAAAAGTGTCTCATTTCGTTTTGTTGGTTCTTATTAATATGCATGGCACTACCCCATGGAATATTCTCCCATCTTAGTCAAGCTTCATGAGTAGACTCATTTGGGGATTTAGAGAAAACCTATACTTTAGCGTTAATGGCCATGGTCACCATGACTTAGCATACCAAAGAAAGTTTCTGCATGGTGAAACAAAGCCATCTGTGTTATATTGAGGCCTTGCATTGGCCCACAGAAATGGTCAAAATCTCCATATATTTATTATACAACGGAATCCCAAATGCGAACATTTTGACGGGAGACAAGAGCATTTATGTCAGAAATAAAGGAATTGGGGTCAACATTATGCACAAGTTTTGGCCTGAAACAAAAGAAAAAAACTACTTATGATTGACCTATTGACCAATTAGGTTAACAAGAGCCATCAGAGGATGGCATATCCCTTAGAGCCCCAAATATCTCACTATATGGGGAATGTGAATTGGCTGCATATAAACGCAAATCAGGATTTAATATATCATTAATATGAGATAAACTCTACCTATTCCATGTTTCCTGTTATGAACATTTATATGCAAGCAGCAAAGGTGACAGCACATAATACATGATTCTTCCTCTGAACACTTACAACCCAGTCATTTTTTTCATTTCACGGAATATAGATATTCTAGTTCACAAAAATACCGTAACCCAATGTGTGTAGTATTTTGTTGATGCAATTATTGTGGAGAACTCAATTCAAGTTTGGGGAAGAATTTCATTCAAACAGAACAACACCTTTAAAACTAAAACTACTTTAATCACATATGGCAGGGTGTTCAACAAACTATATTTACACTATATACAGGAAAAGACAGATCAACAAAGAACTTTCAAAACCAGTGCATGGCAGTTAGAATTAGAATCACCTCTCAAATAAGTGGGCCTTATATAGTCGAATATTGTGTGCTTCTCGCAAAAGAATTACTTTATTTCTGATGGGGGTGGAGATCAGTCTGTAAAATAAAATTTCAAAACGGAAATCAGAAAAAATTTTAAATAAAAAATTTAAGAGACGAAACTGTGATAAATACTATAAACTAAGAACAAACAACTTAAAATAATGCCATGCGATTAAATCAACAAGAAACAGGAAAAATTAAACTTAAAATCTAATGTTTATAAACTAAAATTCCAAGTTAAAACTTAAAATCATAATCTGTTGCTGTTAGAAATAATAAGTTGAATGCGAATGGGCTGTTTATGGATTAAAAAGCCTAACAGCCTTTCATACTCATGTTAAACCGTTTATCCAGTGCTGGGTGAAGGAGAGCAAAGCAGAGCTACAGCATCCACACCAAGAGCAAAGCACGCCAATCACGACCTCTGTGTCCAGTTTTCATGTTTCCACCTCAACCCACAAACGTCTGCGTCACTGCATCATCGGGTGAATCGTCACCAGGAACACAGCAGATAGAAGCAGCAAGTAAGTAGCGTCACCACTCTACATGACCAATGGCATCTCCAGGGCGGGTTATAATTGCGGCTCAACGATAAGCCCACCTCGATGATCACCATGTGGCGCCCGCTAAATTTGTTTTTATTTTGTTTTTAATCCATCAACAATTGACAAAACAAATGTATTTTAACCAATGGTTCAATAGTTTAAAGTCTTAATGAACCAGTCATTTAAGAGTTGTTTAAAGGTATGTATAATTACTGTATTCTGCGGCTGTAGTAGTAGAAACATCCTACAGCTGCAATCAGTCCTTAGCTTTTTGCCACTGTGTCTTGTCCTCAACCGAAATCCGTAGCTTCCTCAGGTCCATTCTTGACTTGAGTGTACCGAGTCCTGCTTTCTTGAGGTCACCTTGTAACACGCTTAGCAGATTTATGCAATGACGTCCTCGCCTGGCTTTGTATTTGCTGGCTCCGAGTAGGGCGAATTCCAAGGCTCTGTGCTGGTGTTTAAAGGTGCGGCCTCTTTATATTCATAGTTCAAATAGATATTTGACTGAAGTAACTTATCTGCTAAACTTGATTTTAATCCATCAACAATTGGCGAAACAAATGGATTTTCACCACATTGTTCAATAGTTTAAGACTTATTGAACCAGAGTTATGGCCTTTGTTTAACGGTGCAGCCTCTATATTCATAGTCCAAATCGATATTTGACTGAAGAAACATATCGGCTAAATCTGATTTTAATCTATCAACAATTGGCAAAAACATGTTTTTTCCCCATATGGCTCGATAGTTAAATACCTCAATGAACCTGAGTTATGACCTTTGTTTAAGGGTGTGGTCACTTCATATTCATAGCTCCAATAGATGTTATCTAAAGGAACATATCCACTAAATTTAGTTGCAATCCATCAATAAATGACGAAACGTGCAACAAACATATTTTCCCCATAGGCTTTCAATACTTTGAAAATATAGCAAGGGACATAACTCTGTTATTTGAGGGCGTGACCACTTCATATTCGTAGCCCAAGTAGATATTGCCCCTAGGAACATATCTGCTGAATTGGGTTTTAATCCATCAGTAAATGATGAAACGTGCCACAGATGTGTTTTCCCCATAGGCTTCAATACATAAAAAAAACCCGCATTAATGAACCAGAGTTATGGTCCTTGTTTCAGGGTGTGACCACTTCATCCGTATATTACAAATATATATATTGCTTAAAGGAACATGTCTGCCTAATTTGGTTTTAATCAATTGATAAATTACAAAGTGCCACAAAAATATTTTCCCCATCGGCTTCAATATTTTGAAAATATAGCAAGGGCCATAACTCTGCTATTTGTGGACAGGGCCACATCATCTTCATAGCCCCAATAGATATTTCCTAAAGGAGCATATTTGCCAAATTTGGTTTCAATCTGTTCATAAATGGTGAAATGTGCCACAAATGCATTTTCCCCAAATGATTTGATACTTTGAAAATATAGCAAGAGCCATAACTCTGCTATTTGTGGGTAGGGCCACTTCATCTTCATAGCCCCAATAGATATTTCGCAAAAGACCATATCTGCCAAATTTGATTTTAATCCATCAATAAATGGCGAAACGTGCCACAGTTGTTTTCAGACGACAGACAGACAAATTGCTCTAGTCTAGTGGGAAGAAAGGGATATCTACTTTATATATACTTGTTGTTTCGCATATCACACATGTGTGGCAGTGTAAAAGTATGGAAACGCCTTTGAAATCATTTTTATTTTGCTGCAAACTGAATGCAATGATGATATGGAACACATCTGTAAAGTTTTGTTGGGATTGGATAAGCCTTTTATAGATTAAAATTCCAACCTAAAAATTATGGAAAATTTTGAAAATCACGATGATTATGTTGGAAACTGGATGTAATGATGACGTAGAACAAATCTATAAACTTTTATTTACATCAGATAGGCCCTTGATGAATTAAATGTCCATTGAAAAACTAACATTTACCCAATTCCTGATGCAAAATAAGCTAAATTCAAACCCAGTAAAAATATGTAAAAAATTTGAAAATCATTTCAATTACTTTTAAAACTAGATGCAATGATGGTATAGATCAAATCTGTAAAGTTTTATTAAGATCGGATATGTCCTTGATGAATTATATGTCCATTGAAAAGATTTGTCATATTCTTTGGAGGACTTCGCTATGGGTCAACAATAAAAACCAGCATAGATAGCCTGAATGTGACATAGAAATTAATGACTCAATTAGTTCAATCAAACCAATAACATCTTCCAAAATTCATGAAATTATGGCTCAATTTTGATTGGTCAATGGTAGTCATGTTTTTTCACATCCATGTCCCTTGGAGAGATCTAAATAGGCCTTAGGTACTAATCATATTTGCCACGTTTCGGGCTGATCCCCGTAGCGGTTCTAATTGCATTAGATGAGCTTTAAATGCATTGCGTAAGAATAGCACAAAATCCAAGATGACCACTTCCAAAATTGACCAATCGGCTGTGTCTGAATGAGCTTGGATCTCTATGCGCTAAGAATGCTTAATCCGGTCCAGTAATTTTTCAGAAGTGTAAAAGCTGTAACTTGTTGGAGGACAGACAGGTGCCTTGGTATAAGCTCACTTCGCCTTTCAGACCAGGTGAGCTACCAAAAGTCCCAAGGGCCTTGATGCTCAGCTATATAGTACTGAGACTGCATGGTCGATAGGTTGCTTATGGGAGATTCTTTCGTCAAATTGGCTAATAAGAATAAATAGTGTGCTGGCTGAATATTTTTCTATTGGTTCTAATAGGATGAAGCTCATCAACATTTTCGAACTGACATCTGGATACAGGCAACAGCCTGATCATGTCGAAGTTTCTTCAAGTAAATTACCACTGTGTTCAACACCCTCGAGCATTGCCACCTCCATTTGAGTTCGCTCACACCATGTGGAATGTTTGCAGTATTATAGCCAGCTCATCCGGACCCTGTGAAGAGACTGCAATCAGTACAACATTGATATCGTATCCATTCAAGAAACAAAAGTATTCATTCAGGACACCTTGCAGTCAGGCCATAAACTAATTCTACTCGAATAGAAAGAATCCAATCATCGAGGCCTAGGGTTTATAATTGGACCAAGACTGATACAGTTTTGCATACATCAGTGAAGGCATTGCAATTCCATACCATTGAGAAACGGCACTACCCCAAAATATCGGATTGTGAATGCATATGGCCCAGCTGCTTGGAAAGCACATATTGATCCTTCAGTACTCGATTCCTCCTATCATGAGTATGCACAGCTATCAATATTCCAGCAAAATGGCAACTTATGTGGTGACTTCAACTCCAAACTAGGAAAACTAAGCAAAACGGACAAACAGGGTTTGATTCATGTATTAGGTCATATAGAATGGGGAAGATGCAACAGTTATGAAGATGCATTAGCTGACTTACGATCCTGTGGTGGTGGTAGAGCTTAATTCTGGCCACAAACCAGCGATTGCCTGAATACTGTTTGATCAAATGTGTCTCATCTACAAGTGACCCTCAAAATAAAAATCCACGGTCAACTATGATCTCTCAAAACTAACTAACAACAACGCCATCCAGGCATCATATAGGAAAACTAGGCCACGGTTGCCTGTATCGCTAATTTGAAACATAGGCCTTTCAAGTAGAAAGGCCATACTTATACGTAGAATCCTAGGGTTTTGGCCAGAATTGCAACAAGACCTAGGTCATTCAAGATGGCTGACAAGCAGATCGACCCATCAGGTTCTCTTGAAAAAAACTTGTTTACGCTGTTGCCCTAGATGATATTTCATGCCGTTTCGGAGATTTCTTTTTAATCGGCGAGAATCCAAAATGGCTGCCAGCCAGATTGGCTGATTTAGCTTTGTTTGAACAAACCTGGATAGCCTAAGGATACTTTCTGCTAAATATAATCGAAATCAGACCAGTGGTTCTCGAGAAGACATTTTGAATTTCCTATTTTGTATGGGAGCTTTTGGCAGGAAAAAGATCCAAGATGGCCGGCAAACCATTCATCCGACCGTTTCGAAAAAGGCAAATTTGAAATCAATTTTCGCATCAAAATCAATCAAATAAAAACTCCAATATGGCTGGCAAACATGCTACATTTTGATTGGACCGTGTTAGGCATGGGTTTTTTTATGTATCAACAGTTCCTCGAACACACTTTAATGGCCCTTAGTCCATAATCATATCTCCCAAATTTCAGCCCGATCCATTCAGCAGTTCTGGAGAAGTCATTTTCACGAAAACTAGGTCATCTAAGATGGCCGCCGAACCATTTGGTCAATGAACTCCCTTGAACAAATTTGGTTCAGCTGTTCAGCTGAATCAATCCTCAAAGCCGTTTCAGAGACGATTGTGTTTCTAAAAATTGGCCAAAATCCAAGATGGCTGCTGGCCAAATTGGCCGATCGACTTCCTTTGAACAAACCCGGATCTATACCAAAGGGATGATTCATGCCAAATATAATTGAAATCGGGAACAAAACATTTTAAATTTCCTATTACTTTAGTGTGGTACTTTTGGCTGGAAAATGATCCAGATGGCCGACAAAACCATTCATCCGACAGCTTCGAAAAAGGCAAATTTGAAATCGGAATACCCAAAAACCTATACAAACATAATTTTGCCTTCAAAATCTATCAAGTAAAAAGATAAAAAAAAAGATCCAAAATGGCTGCCAAACAAGCTACATTTTGATTGCCCCACGACGGCGATAACTTCCCTTTGGCAAATTTTAATGGCCCTTAGTACATAATCATATCTCCTAAATTTCGGCCCAGTCCGTTCAAAAGTTCTGGAGAAGTCGTTTTTACGAATAGTAAATCTTCCAAGATGGCCGCCGAACCAATTGACCAAACAACTTCCCTTGGACAAATTTGGTTCTCTATGCCCTAATGATGCCTTCTGCCAAATATATTTGAAATTGGTCAAGTATGCTATATTTTGATTGGGCCATGGTGGTCGTGTTTTTTACCTATCAACTTCCCGTGAACAAACTTTAATGGTCCTTAGGCTGTAATCATATCTTCGAAATTTGGATCAGTTCAGTGGTTCTGGAGAAGTCCGTTTCACGAAAAGTAGGTCATCCAAGATGGCCACCAAGCTATTTGGCCAATCAAGATCCCTTTAACAAACTTGGTTCAGGTCTTGCCCTAAATGATATTTCATGAGTTTTAAAATCGATCCCCCAAGTGGCTTCAGCGAAGATTAAAAAATATATTTCTAAAAATCGGCCAAATTGACTGATCAGCAATCTGAATCTCTGCCCTAAGGATTGTTCCTGCTAAACATAATTCAAATCGGTTAAGTGGTTCTCAAGAAGACATTTTAAATTTTCCATTGCTTAGTATGGGAGCATTTGGCGGGAAAATGATTCACGATGGCCGCCAAACCGTTTATCCAACAGTTTTGAAAATGACAAATTTGAGATCAGAATACCTAAAACAATATAAAACCAATTTTGGCCTCAAAATCCATCAATTAAAAAAATCCAATATGACCACCAAACACGCTACATTTTGATTGGCCTATGACGGCCATGTTTTTTTATGGATCAACTTCCCTTGAACAAACTTTAATGGCCCTTAGTCCATAATCATGTCCCAGATTTAGGCCTGATCTCTTCAATGGTTCACGAAAACTATGTCATTCAAGATGGCCGCCAAACTATTTGGCCAATCAAGTTCCATTGAACAAACTTGGTTCAGTTCCTGTCCTAAGCCAATCGGCTTTGTTTGAACAAACTTGAATCTATATGCTCTAAGGATGTTTCCTGTCAAATATAATTGAATTTGGGCAAGTAGTTCTTCAGTTGTTTAAAGAAAAATCTGACCGACGGACGGTCGTCACGCCATAAGCTCATTTGGCCTTTCAGGCCAGGTGAGCTAATAATTGAAATCGGCCAAGTGGTTCTTGAGAAGTTGTTTAAAGGAAAAGTTGGTGGATGGATGGACAACAGACAGACAACGGACAGGCTCCACGGCATAAGCTCACTTGGTCTTTCAGGCCAGGTGAGCTAACAATAATTGAGCAGATGGCCATGGTTGACCTTAACTGTACACCAAATGAACCTCTAAGTAAAGTTCTAAAATGTGTGGAATCATCAGATGCTAAAACATCAATATAGCCTGGAATACCAATCCAAAGGAAATCCTATGTTAATGATCCATTTGTTACACGCCTGTCTGAACAACAGAAAACACTGCAACTAAGTATTTATCAGAGCGGTTGAAATGAACAGCAAACTGAACTTAGACAGAATCGCAAAAAGATCCTGCGCCAAATCAGTCAACGATTGAAAGAATGCGCCATCAAAAGAGCAGACGACCTGCTAAATCAGATCATGGCCACCACTGATTGTTGAAAAATGTTCAGAGCAAGCAAAGCTTTAAAAATTAGCTCTCCACAACAACCACTTGCTGTACATAACTATGATGGTCATCGGCTCCGAGAAGGGAAAGGCTGAAACAATCAAGGAATGGTTCAAAGATCAGTTCACTGAAACAGAGAACGAACCTTTGAATGTTTGAAGACCCGTGCACGGCCCATGTAAAAGCCCATAACAGAAGCAAAAGTTAAAAATGCCTTTAACATCTATAATGAATGGTCGTGCATGTGGGGCCAATGCCATAAATAAGAAACTTAAATATGCAGATAATACCATCTCGACACAAATCATGCACGTAATCAACTCTGCCTTTGAACTACACCTTCTTATCAATGCTGTGAGAGAAGGCACACTTATCGCACTCCTAAAGCCTAAGAAAACATCCAGACATCTATCCAACCCGAAACCAATAGTGCTTTTGAACAGCATCTGAAGAATTCTATCAAATGTAACATTATCTCGTATCAGAGATAAGATGACAAATTTATTGGAAACTGGCAGTGGTTTTAAGAGAGGACCTAGGTGTGCTGATATATACACCTGTGCAAAAGTTAAGCACCAGCAAAAACAATAGAACGTAGAAACATGATGGTACAACTAGGCTGCCATACTTTTTGTCCGCGCGTTAGCTGACATAATTCCAAGTACGAAATGCACATGCATGCATGACTTCACGCCGCTTGATGTCCGTGCGTGGCGGGAAACAGCACACGTGTTCAGTTATGTAAAAGTCCAGTTTGAGGTGTAGAACATTACATACAGATTTAGGCGACAAGATTAGGAATTTTGTGTTCATGACCGTGGTTTATTTGTACAGAGAGAATTAGCTCTTGATTGTGAACAGCTATGGCAAGACGAAGGTTAAGTGATCGTGTGAAATGGCAAATCATAGGCATGCATACCACTGGTATGTCATGCAGAGAGATTGGCAGACAGCTGAACATTAACCATACTGTAATCAGTCGTTTGATTGCAAAACATGGGCAAACTAACGAGGTGAAGGACAGGCCTAGATCTGGAAGACCGAAGAAGACTACTGCCCGTGATGATCGAGCCCTAGTACGCCTTGTTAGGAGATCTCCATTCACCAACAGCAGAGTGCTCAGCCAGCAATGGGAAACGCGCAATAGAGTGTCAATGTCTACCGTCAAAAGGAGACTGTATGCTGCTGGCATGAAAGCTAGGAGACCTGTCAGACGTCCTCTCCTCACTGCACACCACAAAGAGGAGCGTCTGAGGTGGTGCAACGAAAGAAGACACTGGAACATGATATCCTGGAGACTGGTACACTGGTCCGATGAAAGTCGGTTCCTGCTTCATGCCACAGATGGTCGAACTCGTGTATGGAGGTCCAGACGCACGGCGTACGACCAACGTAACATCATGGAAGAAGTTCCATTTGGTGGAGGTTCCGTTATGATATGGGGTGCATCTCATTTGATTGTAAGCTGGATCTGTTGACTGTACCTGGAACACTAAATGGACAAAGATATCAAGATTCCATACTGGATAGAGTTGTGGTCCCTCATTTTGTAAATCATGCACCTGGAACCCACCCTATATTCATGGATGACAACGCCCGACCACATCGTGCTAGAGCTGTGCATGAATACCTCCACCAGAATGCCATCGAAACCCTACCATGGCCAGCAAGGAGCCCTGACATGAACCCTATTGAGCATATCTGGGACATTCTGGGAAACATGGTGAGAAGGAGGGATCCTCCTGTGCAGAACCTACAGGAATTAACAGACGCACTCCATCTTGAATGGCAACGAATACCACAATGTCGTATCAGTCGGTTGGTGACCAGCATGAGACGTCGTGTCCAGGCCGTCATCCAGGCACAAGGTGGATATACCCGGTATTAATAATGACAGTCTCAAACTCGTGCACAGATGTTAAACTTCGTTTTCAGACACCATTAATGACAATCTAGCCACGTGTGTCAACTGTAGGGCAATAGTTGTCAGTTGTGTCAACGTAACCATATTCAGGCCTCGTTTTCAAGTTCAAACAAAAACATACGGTGTTTCCCCACCATCATAATCAGCATTCCTCTAGTTGCATTTATTACCTCTTGCACTAAGATGGATGGGTACATAAATGTTTATGCTATTGCTTTCTTCATAGCACATGAATATACCCTCGCATGTGCGTAAAATAGGGTGGTGCTTAACCTTTGCACAGGTGTATAGTCTGGGCACAACGTATGTTGACATCAGTAGTACTATCAAAGCAGTGGGACTTCTACAAAATGGCAATCAAACATGGTCCTTCCATTTCTCCACCCAGCTGGCTCCGATGATGATGAACTATGCCTGGTGAGGCCCTTATTGACAAAGACAAAATTAAACGTTCGCATCAAATGAACACTTTCTGCACAGTTTGAAACATCAATAGGATCATCACAAGGTGATGGTTTATCACCAGTGCTTTTAACTTTCTACCTCGCCACATCACTCATCTATTTGAGAACGCTCTACAAGACCAACCCTCCAATCTCAATGATAGGTATGCCACTAAGAGATGGAGTATGCAGATGATGTTGACTTTATCGACGAGGAAAAAGGTCCTTGATGCACTAATTCCAGTAGCTGCAGAACAGCTCGGGGCATCCAAACGTCTTCGTGAATGAAAAAAAATGAATGATAATGGTACCCTTCATCGGGGGACTGAGCAGTGGAGGAAGAACAGAATCTTGGATTTTCTCCTCTGCAGCTCTACCGATATTGGAACTCGAACTATCGCCTTCTAGTCCTTTTGGAAGTTGTGGATTCGTGGCTCAAAAATCCCTATGAACGTCAAGATGCAACTATATGATGCTACATGTGTTTCCATAATGCTATGCAATTGCAACGGCTGTGCAGCTCCAAAAGTACTTGAACACACTTGATGCATGTCACCGCAAGCATCTGCGAACCATTGCACATCATCGCTGGCAATACAATCTAATATCAAATGCAGCATTCTACAAACTGTGTAACAGAGCCACTGTCTGCAAGGGTGCACAACAGTGGTGGTCTATGTTCGTATATATTCCAGAAAATATGCCTGCTCAGAAGGCATTAGAATTTGCAGTCGTAGGTGCCAACAGGTAAAAGGCACGGAAAGGGTGTCACAACATCAACTTACTAATAATCCAGCAGGTAAACTGGGATTTTTGGTCTGTCAAACATTGCCCTTGAAACCGGTGCTAAATTATAATAGACCTCATCTAGAGCCACCTCCCTTCTAGTCCGGGAGCCAATTTTCAAAAGGGGTCTAGAAGAATGGTTTCGTAGCACACCCAGTATTCAGAAGGTTTGTCTCTATATTATGCTAGACCGATGTCTTGGGTATATTCTGAGCCGTGTTGTACAAGGAAATTGTGGTATCACTAACCCGTGAGAAGCCCATTTACAGTAGGTGTCGAATGTAGCTCTCAAACAATTTTCACAATGGTAAATTTTTCATAAACTTAAGCGCATGTTATATCAATACAATCTTAGGCAAAATGGAAAGGAGTGATCGTATATCGCAGATTTATACATAATCAACCTCGTTTAAGACACCCGTATGTTGCTTTGTACATATTGGGGCACTTAGGTCTTCTTGTGACTAGCAATAAGTTATCTACAACAATGCCCATGTTTTCTACATTTTTCATAATTAAACTTTTAACTGACATGCAGTGCATGTCTACACAAGCTGGCAGGACATATTTATCACGTGAGCAAATGAGAGAATGTTACTAATCCGTGTCAGAGTCATCTTCGACAATTGTATGCTGAACATTGTCACACATTTCACCTCCCATACAAAGGCATGCTTCAGTGCAGAGTAGATTGTTAGCCTTGCATTGACAGAGATCTGTTCTTTTGCAGGCAGACTTTTGACATCTACATGATGTGAGTTCAATTAATCCAAATGGAGCAGGATCCTTTGACATTAGAACAGGCTTGAGTAGACCATCCACTATACTCCAGCCATGTCCATTTGGAGATGGAAGATTCTGAACAGCTTGCAATGAACGTCTCCAAACAAGAGCTTGAAAATTGGCTCTTTCGGTGTGATGCTTTAGACTATTCGATGTAGGTGGAAGATTTTCATTTCTTTGTCTTTTTTGACAAAAGAGCCAATAACGGGTTTCATCAGCTGTCTTTCCCACATCCCTGGTGGTATACAACTCACAGACAAATTTCTCACATAGAATTGCAGTATTCGGTGATAAGTCAACATGTTCGCCGAGTTGGGCTAAGCTAAGCTGATGACATTCAGATGACTTTAAGAGATTGAATGCTTTTCTCTTAGCGACTCCAAATAATGCACTAGTGCTATCACAACCTGTAAGAGAATGAAACCCAGGCAAAGACAGACAGATAGCTGGGCCCAGTACTTGAGCAACTGTATGTATTGGTATGTATCGCAATTTGTCCTTTGTGCCCGTACGAAACCATAGTTCGGAACAGTGAAGCGAACGATACGTATATATACTAAGTACTGCCACGTCTGTATCAGGAGACTATATAACAACACGTATGTGGTCTTTTGAAGCGTGTAGCGCGTGCAACATCATACGCGTATCTGCTTCCTCGTGATCTGATCGAAGTTCTTCCAAATACGACGAATTGTTCGCTGAAATGACAACAACATCCATTCCATCGTTAAAGCCACCAGCAAGAATGACGCAATTGTCGGCAGATAGCATATTTGGACCAGTATCACGCCACCGCTTGCTGAGAAATGCAACCAGGTTACTTTTGTTGCTTGGATTGCTGATGTACTTGGCCCATTGCTTTGGAACGGGAGTATTTTCTCCAGCAATCTTTACTTCCAATGCTGTTGATGACCCACGTTTTAGACGCTCTTCCGCTTTGAGAGATTCCAGTCTATCATATCTGCCAAAAACTATATCTACTCTGTTGCAGTCTTCTTGATTCAGTGGAACTGTAAAGATGTGCCAGTATTTATCAGCCAATTCTCCAAATGTAGACGTACCTCCAGTTTTAACCATTTGCACAATTGCCATGCCATCTACTACATAAGCTGTTGCGCCTGTCTTGTCAACAGGTGGAAGCCGTCCATCAACATTTACTTCCTTTTCTAGTTCACTTAACAAAACACTTTTCACATTCTTTCTTAGGGTCCCATCCGTATGTGACAATGATAGTGGAACAGCAGACAGTTCATACGTCATCACTAGTTTTAAATCAACATCTCTGGACCTTGCGGCAATAATTAATCGACCAAATAGTTCGCGGTCAGATCTCACATTGTGAATTTTTTCATCATTTGTTTTGAGTTTTTTCTTCTGTGCTAGGCTGGCAAATGTTTTAAGTTTTAAGTGTGGCAACGTGTCCCAAAAGCTTCGCGTGTTAGTGTCCAGCCGCTCCTGAACAAAATTTTCCATAATCTCCTTACCAATGTCACAGGCAGAAACAAGTCTCTTGGCGATTTCACTAGGCAATACCACGCCAGTTGCAATGTTTACAAGCGGAAGACACTCGCTGTCGTCGTTTTCCGCAATATTAAAGGGATTGGTCATTATATCTGATGAGAACATCGAAAGTATCTTCTGCACATCGGTTTCATCCCTGTTCATTCGATTAGTCCCCATTTCCTTATGTACTCCAAACATGTGACTATCTTGTAACCCACACATTTGCTTTGTGACCGTTGTTATGGCTGCCCTCTCGTGGCTAGTTAAAAACCACCTCTCCAGAGCGCCTGGCTTTTGTGTTATTCCAATAATACCACCTCGCTTTTTGGAATCCAAATTAATCGATTGCTCTAAGGCCATATCTGTCCACACTTGATTGAATGGATGTTGGATATATGTTAGGTCGATATCCGTCTAAATATCATATATGGTGAATCTAATACGATATTACTTTGAGTTATGACACGATCATGCTTATATCGTTGTGCACTGTGGATACAGCCAAAGCCTAGACCCCCCTATGCAAAGAAATCAGGATAACTAATTAGTGCTACCACAATTTGTTTGTACAACAGGGCTTAAAATGTGTGGGACATGTCCCCCAAGCCACAGCAAGTGTCAGACCTTCCGAATACTGGGTGTGCTACGTCACGATTCTGACCTAGCTTTAGCTCCTGGACTATTCTAGAAGATTGCAATCTAATAATCGAAGAGTATTAAATGGTGTTGATGTCATACACTTTCACTGCATAAACACTGATGTGACCACTGCATTGTCTTGACTTCCTTGATTATGGGACCATTGAATCAATTCGGCTAAGAAAGCTCAAATATATGCATTCATAATCTTGATGATGTACTGTATTCTTCAGCTGTAATAGTAGAAACACCATACAGCTGAAATCAGTCCTTCTTCGGATTAGACCACGGTATCTTGTCCTCAGCCAAATCTTTATCTTCCTCAGGTCCATGCTTGTTGTGATATACCAGTTTTCTTGAGGTCACCGTAGCACACTTACCAGATAAATACAATGACATCCTCTCCTGGTTTTATATTTACTGGCTCCATTTAGGACGAATTCCAAAAACTCTGTTCTGTCCGACCATCGGTGTTCAGTGGTGATGCGTAGGTGGTTGCGGTGGCAGCCATCAAATGTATCGAGAGCTCACTGTGGAGCTGTCCAGCTGTGACAATTGTTCATCATCAAGGATATACACGTTGCGATGTCCAAACGTAGTCTTTTTGCCAAGGTATCTTTTATCTACGAATTCACAGCTTCCAGAGTCTTGAAAGCTATGCTTCCCAGAATGCAGCAATGTCAGCAGTACTGCAGAGCGGTGAGCCCAGGATTTTGCATTCATAATGCTGATTTTACATCCATAATGCGCTCACAAATTTGCAGAATTTGTCAGCATTTCCCTCATCTGGTGAGATTCTACAGTTCACTATATTGAGAATGCCCTTTGCATTATGATTTGCGCTATCCAATGGATTGGTTGACTCTTCAAGCCCATGCCGGGAGTTTTTCCCCTGCTCATTGTATCTGATATGCGTAAATTCATTTTCTCTTTGTGGAGGGTTTCCATTGACGTCTCATACTGGGTCATATCTCTGATGGCAATGTGTATGCGGGTTTGAATGTGATTGCAAGATCACCACAGGGACCTTTGCTATTATACCTCGTGGTTTCAATCATCGTATCTTTCTACATCCCATACAAGGTCCCAGGGAGATGACGAGTCATATGTTCGCCTTCAAGAAGTAGCCTATAGATTCCATCAGAACTATGGGATCATGAGTATCCTTGCACGTAGGAGTAATTGGCCAGTTTTCTTTCTTTACAGATCTACAGAATAATATCATGAGCATGCTTAGTTTGGGGAGTCCATCTAGCCAGAGCTATGCTGCTCAGCTGATTTTCGTAGAAGACTCCAAATATGACACCAAGGCATCCTCATCACAGTCTTCCTGGACAATATCCTGTATAGCTGCTTCTTTGAGAAATCTCAAAGAATGGATAGGAGAGTCTGAGGACATGCCTTCTCTGCCCACATATGTTCAACACCACCGAAAGCACTGACCACTTTCTGCCATCAGCATTTCGACACAGTTAATAGTGAATCTGTCAGGTTGTGCTCAAGATATGTTGACAGCAATCTTATACAGGTGTGTGGCACACGCAAGCACTATGATATACTGCCCCACATGCTTTGTTAGTCTCTCCATTTTTATCATGGCTGTCAGCATTGCATTAGAATCTGATTTATGTCAATAAATGGTGTCTCTATGAGAAGAACTGATTTCAGTTCAATGCATGACTTTATTCTCTTTCCATTCAAGTATTGAAGTCATGCCACTCTGGACACTGGTTCGCCTCACTGGTTTCTGCAAGGATGAATAAGTAAGTAAGTAAGTAAGAGTCCAATACAAGATGCTGAAGGTCATGTGTTCTGCTACAGCTACTATGCCTCTACTGCAATAACATACTTAGCAGTAGCTATGCGCATAACCTTCAGCATCTTGTATTCAGCTCTTCCTATGATGTACAGTAATCTGCCGCTGTAGTAGTAGAAACATTTTACAGCTGCAACCAGTGGTTCTTCGCCTTTGACCACAGTGTCTTGTCCTCTGCCAACATTCTTAGCCTTCTCAGGTTCATTCTTGATCCGAGTGTAGTTTGGCTTTTTGGTCGCTTCACAGCAGATTTCTGCACTACTATTATAACAAGAGGTCCAATGGGCCTGTATCGCTCATCTGGAATTATTGAGCATTGGCACAACCAAACAAAATGAGATGACCACTGGCAAAACTGTCCAATCTAATTTATGTGAGGGTTTATCCAGGATTGATTAAGAGTGGCCCAGCAGTTAATAAGTTGCCTTTTTATGAAATTACATGTCCGTCAAAAAACCTAAATTGTGATTGATTCATGGAGGACATGGATGTATGAACTTTCCATGTACAAACTTTAATGGCGTTTAGGCTCTAATCATATCTCCCAAATTTCGGCCCAATCTGGTCAGCGGTTCTGGAGAAGTTATTTTCGCGAAAACTATGTCATTCAAAATTACCGCCGAAGCATTTGGCCAATCAAGTTCCAACCCAATTTGATGAATCAAAATTCTGAAAGGAATTCTAGGGCCTATCATAGGATCCTTTCAGCCTAATTTGTTTGAAATCGGTTCAAATGGTAAGAAGCAATTTGACAATTTCTGGTAACTTTTTCATAAAATCTACCAATTTCGCCCAAAATTGTATAAATTACAATTTTGAATAGAAGTTCTAGAGCCTATCGCCATCGAATCCTTTCAGCCTAATTTGGTTGGAATCGGTCAAAATGGTAAAGATATTCCTGAAAAATTTCATAAAATCTAAGATTTTCACTAAAAGATTTGATGAATCAAAATTCTAAATAAAAATTCTAGCGGGTATTAACATAGGATCCTTCCAGCCAAATTTGGTTGAAATCACTCAAGCTGTTAAGGAGAAGCAATTTGACAATTTCGGTGTAAATTTTTCATAAAATCTAATATTTTCACCCAAACACTTGACAAATCAAAATTCTGAATGGACAATCTAGAGCGTATTGCCATTAAATTCTTTCAGTTAAATTTGGTTGAAATTGGTCAAAATGGTAAAGAGAAGAAGCAATTTGACAATTTCCAGTACGTTTTAATTAAAATCTAATATTTTCATACAAAAAATTGATGAATCAAATTTCCGTATGGACGTTCTGGAGACCATCACCGCAGAATCCTATCAGCCAAATTTGGTTGAAATTGCTCAGAATGGTAAGGAGAAGAAGCAATTTGACAATTTCCAGTACATCCTTCATAAAATCTAAGATTTTCATCCACAAAATTGAGGAATTAAAATTCCGAATGGAAGTTCTGGAGCCTACCACCATAGGGCCCTTTCAGCCAAATTTGGTTAAAATTGCTCAGAATGGTAAGGAGCAGAAGCAATTTGACAATTTCTGGTACATTCTTCTTAAATTCTAAGATATTCACCCAAAAGAATGTTGAATCAAAATTCCGAATGTAAGTTCTTGAGCCCGTGATCACAGGATCCTTTCAGCTAAATTTGATTGAAATTGCTCAGAATAGTAAGAAGAAGCAATTTGACAATTTCTAGTACATTTTTCATAAAATCTAAGATTTTCACCCAAAAAATTGACGAATTAAAATTCCGAATGGAAGTTCCGGAGCCTACGTACCATAGGGTCCTTTCTGCCAAATTTGGTTGAAATCGCTCAGAATGGTAAGGAGAAGAAATTTGACAATTTCCGGTACATTTTTCATAAAATCTAAGGTTTTCACTTTAAAAAATTGATCAATCAAAATTCTGAATGGTAGTTCTGGAGCCTACATCCATAGGGTCCTTTCAGCCAAATATGGTTGAAATCGATCAGAATTTTAAGCAGAAGTAGCAATTTGACAATTTCAGGTACATTTTCCATAAAATCTCAGATTTTCACCCAAAGAATTGATGAATCACAATTCTGAATGGAGGTTCTGGAGCGTACGACAATAGGGTCCTTCCAGGCAAATTTGCTTGAAATCGGCCAATTGGTTAATGAGTAGTAGTGTTTTAAAGCAAAAGTTGATGGGCGATGGACGGACAACAGACCTTTGGGCCAGGTGAGTTAATAATGCTAAAATTATAAATAGTGAAATAACGTGATTCAAAGGCTGTACATCTTATAATTAACGTTAGTGATAATGGAGGAACTTGATCTGACACTCAAGTATCTGAGGTCATAATCAATTATATCACTAGTTAGCTGCTGACGTCACAATCAACATGAGTGTACGAATTGTATGTCTTTGGTAAATTAACATTTTAATAAACATTCTGTTGAATATTATGAAACTAATTTAAGTAAGATGGCAGCTACAGCTGTCTGTGAAATTAATTTCAAAATATTCAACAGCTTACCTCTATAATTACTTTGAAATTGGGGATTCTGAGAATTCAGGATTCAAAGTATATAAATCGATTCCATCAATTTTATAAACTGGGCGGAGCTTAACTAGAAATAGGCGTGGCATAGCTAGAAATGGATCCGTCCATTGAGAGCATTTTTGGACACAAATGTTATTTATGAAGATCTGACGAAGTGCATATAACAGATTGTCGAATATGCACACACTTCATCCTAGTAGGTAGTGCATGTGAATGCTCTTATCAGTATTACTACACTAATATGACTAGCATTCTCTTATCAGTGTTACTACATCGATATGGCTAGCATGCTCTTATCAGTATTACAACACCAATATGACTAGCATTCTCTTATCAGTGTTACTACACCGATATGGCTAGCATTCTCGTATCAGTATTACTACACCGATATGGCTATTACTACACTAATATGGCTAACACAAGTTAACACTTTAAGCACCTTTGAATGGCCTATGCAGCTTTGAATGAAATGTAAGAGGGGGTTGGGGGGGGGGGGACGTCGCATATAAACAATTACGATGTGCTATAGTTGCGAATTAGCCAGCTTTGTCCGAAATGTTATTAATTTGACAAACCGGCAGGCCTGTGACAAATCAATTTATACCAGTTGCGAGTTGCAGCTAAAAATGTTCATTTGCAGACCAACAGATGAATACGTTTACAATTTTACAACGTAAAAGAAAATGATTCTTTTGGTCTGCAAATTTATCAAGACCAATGTGGAAGCCCTGCTTGGTAGGCTAGGGTAGCATTCATGATATGGTGAGGTATGATAGGATACAATAGAGGGATCTGATCTGTCACTCATGTATATGTCATCATAATTCAAATACATCACTTGTTAGCTGTCACAAGCAAACTGTTATAGGCCTGTCACAAAAATCGAAATGTCTGTCATGAAAATGTATGTATTAAGTCAAATTAGTTTCGAAATATTCAACAGCTTACCTGTACAGTTACCTTAAAATTTATATTCTGGGAATTCAGGTTTAGAATCCATTCCAATCCATGCAAAGAGTGGGTGGATCTTATCTAGGATAGAAATGGGTGGGGCACAGATTAAAATTGATTCCTGTATACCATGAATCCAAATGTCAGGTTAGCGCTCAATTAATTTTTGTTACTGTTTGGCTGAAAGTTACATTTGTTATATTAGTTACTTTTTCCTTTCCATTTGATAACTTCTTTCAGACTGAGAGGATTTACAACATATGCTGAATAACACTTGATACAATGAATCCAGAGGGTAAATTCGTCTTTGATTAATTTTTGTCTATATTTGGCCCAGCAATAGATACACAATTGGCTAAATTCTTTCATCATTTCTGTTTGACAGCCTCTGTCACTTCTGAGATTTCAAATAAATTTGTAATATAGGGGTAATAACTACGACATGGACCCATGTCTTGGGCTGGTGCTTTTTGCTCCTGTCCCAGAGGATGCATTCATCAAATGCGCTCTTAGCCTGCATTGTCGATGCCTTGTGGATCCATACAGTGAAGATGATGGATCCAGTGATGCTCTTTTTGTCGTCTCAATTTGGTGGATTCTGAATCTTGTGGGTCTGAAGAGAGGACCTAGATAATGCGAAACTGTATGTCGTTTTTGCAGTGTTTTGTGGTGTTGAGATGCCTGGAATGTGTCGTATGCTGCCTTTTTGTATCAGTAGGTGATACTTCCTCTCCCACATTATTTTCTGCAAAGTTTGCAGGAGAGTAGATAGATGGCATTGCGTGTTTTGCAATTGCCTCTCATCTTGCATCTGTACGTGTATCCAGGATGGTTGCTTGTGAACAAGGGGTTATTTCCCATGCTCTTGCAGATGGTGCAGTTTGGTGTTGCATACCTCAAAGGGGTTACGAAACGGGGGTTTGTCTTTCTCTTGATTACGCAGTCGAGCTCTGACTACCTTGTTACCTATTGTGGGATTCCAGCGGTAGTCGAATTTGGGTTCGTTTGGGAACGCTAGGCGACATCTAGTTTTATTCCAGTAGGGGTCAGTAGCGTAAGATTATTCTTTTTGCTAAGACACTGGTGTCCGTATAGGCGCTTATAAAGAAGGAACCGTTGGTGGCATTCTGTTTCCTGGTGGTTGTACTGGAGGCAGGTGGATATAGAATGTCAACTCTTTTAAGGTCAGAGCTTTTTCAAATGCGGAATCCAGTACTGAATTTGGGTACCCCTTTGCTAGGAAGTGTTTGCGGAGATTTTTTCCATGTGTGAAGAAATCTCTGGTGTTTGTGCATATCCTGCGGATGCCCACACATTGTCTGTATCGGGCTAGCGTTTTTGCAGGCCTGTGGGTGAGCAGAGTTGTAATCCAGGTATCCATGTGTGTTTGTGGGCTTGGTATATAGCGAGAATTCTATGTGTTTGTCTGGAGTGAATAGGACAAGCATGTCCAAGAAGCTGACGCTGGATTTTTTTAGAATTCATGTGTGAATTTAATGCTGTGGTGAAAGCTGTTCATATATGTTATGAATTCTTCAAGGGCTAGCTCACCATGTTCCCAGATCATGAACACATCATCTATATATCTGAGATAGAGTGATGGATGGTGTGGTGCGTTCTTGAGCAGTTGAGTTTCAAAATCTGCCATGAAGATGCATGCATAGGTGCAAGTTGCCTTGCTACCCATAGCGGTAGCCCTTATCTGTAGGTAGTGGTCATCACAGACTTCAAAGTTATTGCATTCCAGGACTTGTTTGAGGCGGTTGAGTAGTCGTCTGACAGAAAGCTTTCCTATCAGTGTGTGTGTGCAGACGAAACGGCCTACCACCATAAGGCCCTCCTTGTTGGGTATGTTGGTGTACAGGGACGTGACATCCATGGTGACTAGTAGGGTATTGTTTGTGGCTTTTCCGTAGGATTCAACCATTTTAATGAATTCTGTGGTGTCCTTTACGTACGAGCGTATCTTGGTAAAATGTTGTTTAATGTGTTCATCCCCAATGCTACTAATCAGTTCTGTAGGCCACCGTTGCCACTGATTATGGGTCTGCCTTGTATCAGGCCATTCTTGCGAGCTTTGTGAAATTTTGGCAGGAGGTAGAATCTTACTGTTCTGACAGGCTTGGGAATTAGATGTGTGGCAATTTTTGATTCTATTTCACCACTGGCTACCAAATGGTATAGTCGTTTATTGACCAATAAGTGGTGTTCAGTTCTGTTAGACTAATTTCATGTAGAAATTAGAATCTGAGAGCTGTCTACGAGCCTCGGATATGTAGTCGTCTTTTGACATGACCACATGGACCCCTGTCCACTTTCTTGATTACCAGACCTGGATTATCAAGTATTTGAACAATAGCCTCTTTTTCTGAGGCAGTTGTGTTCCCTGTTGTACGCCTGTAATGGGTATGTTGTGATACCTCATTTTTTTAGTCCTGATAAACTCTCTAGTAGTAAATCTGCACCAGGGTTGGGGGTGAAGGTTTTAGGTTCTGCAAATTTCTTTTTACCGCATGTGGATAGTTGTACGGTTTAGTACTCTTCTTCAGCTGGTGGTGACAGGAGATCGTGAGGGACATAGGGATGGGGAGTAAAGTGTAGGCGTAGCCTTAGGTTCCTGAAGAACCTACGTAGATCAGACATTAGTTTTCCCATGTCCGGTTCATCTACGCAAAAACTAAACCCTAGACCTTTTTCTAGGGGTTTGATTGTGACATCATCAAGTTCGTACTATGAGGTGTTGACCACAAACTTAGAAGAGTACAGTTGTGAAACTTTATTCTAGTTATTACTGTTATTGTTACAGTTGACAATAGGCTGAATAGACAGATTAAGAGTTTAATGCAGCGATGACTGATAGCCAGAAATGGGACCTCCTGCCCTCCTGGATGTTCTGGACTACCTCCAACAGTTCGTCAAAAGAACTGCGGCAGTGTCTGTCAGGATGAGATCTTGGTGCTCTACGCTGACTTGCTTGGTCCTGCATCCTTCTGGGTTTTGCACCACGGTTGTCCTTGGCAGTGACCTGCTGTGGCGGGCGTGTACGGTCCTCCTGTGCGATGTGCTCCTGGGTCTGCTGGCGGTGCGATGTACAGTAGCCTGGATAATGTTTCAGGCCTCTGGTGAATTCTTCGCCTGCAGCCTCTAAGGTTGTTTCCAGGGTTTTAGTCCCTGGTGTAGCTGCTTCTAAATATTGGCAGAGATCTATACACACAGACCAGTTTCTTGTTCCAGTCTTTTAAGAAACCAGTGTGTCGTGCTTGGGTACCTGGTAGGCGATGTGTGGTAGGAACTGTGCTAGTGGTTCTTCGCTATCCAGGCTTGGGATTAATTTATCTTTTCTGGTCCTAATTCATGCTGCTTTGCACAAGGCATTTCTCCATAGGCGGTAGATGCACATGAATTTTGGTGGAATTCCAGGGGCCCCATACATCTTTGCACTGGGGTGCCCCTCTCTGGGTTCACATCTTTCTGGCTAGTCTTTTCTTCGACGCTGGGAGTTGTTCTAGTGGACACTGGGTGACCTGAGCCACCACTGAGCCCGGCGGTTGCTGCTTGCTTGCATGCCAGCATGGTTTCTGGGCGATGCCCCTGTCCCTGTTGTGGATGTCGAGGCTAAGGCATCAGTGCGCATGCTCGTGCCGTGCCCATCTAGAAGGATCTCTAAATCCACTGATCTGAGAGACAACTTGGAAAGAGACGGTGTTGTGAATATTTCCCCATCTGGGTGGAGGTCTGACATGGCTTCAGGTATACAGAATTGGCTTCATTGAAGAAGTGTAATAAAGACGTATTATCGCTTTGGAATATTCTTATTCCTATGTCTGAATAGTTGGGAACTCATTTTGCTCCCTCATTTTATACTCTCTTGCCGGGGCACTGCTGACATGCGTAGTGCCCATGCCCCATTAAGGGCACCACACATGTCTGCGGCCACCGTTCACACATGGGGTGCCCCTTAGAAAAATGAAAAATGAGGCCATGTATGTGCGGTGCCAGTTTTGAAGAGGGCACTGCTTATGTGTTTGGTGTCGTCATGAGGGGGCACTACAAGTATTTGTGGTGGCCCTGTATATTATTTGGGGGCACCGCATGTACACGCGTGCCAGCGGGAAACGTACATTTTGAGTGTTTTCTGTTTACACAGAGCCTGTTTGCTAGGCTATTGAACGGGTTTGTGCCAACGCCCATCTTGGCTGTACTGAGGCCAGACATGGGCAAAGGCACGGGCACGCTGGGGGAGCATGGGGTGGAGGTGGACAGGACTGCACTGATGTCCTTTCCCCACACTCTTGTCTCCAGCAATAGCATGTGCTGCTTTGTGGTGGTGATTCAGACTTATAACGTTTCATTCCAATGTTTCTTGAAAACTCATCAGAGGTCGTTGTCAGCGATTCTATATGGTTTTCACCCACATGAGTTTTTAGCTCACCTGGCCAGAATGACTGTACTGAGGCCAGACATGGGGCAAGGGCATGGGCCTGCTGGGGGGGGGGCATGGGGGAGAGGTGGACAGGACTGCACTGATGTCCTTTCCCCACACCCTGTCTCCAGCAATAGCATGTGTTGCTTTGTGGTAGTGATTCAGACTTATAGCCTTTCATTCCAATGTTTCTGGGATACTCACCAGAGGGCGTTGTTAGCGATTCTATATGGTTTCCACATACAAGTTTTTTTGCAATATCTATTAAGGTGCATTTTGTTTTCCTGAGGGATCTAGAAAGCGCTAAGAAGTTTCTAAGGTTTCTAGTTCCGATTTATCTTTTGTGCAAGCACTTGTATGTTGGCGCGTTGTTGACAAATCTCATATTGCCAGTATTATTCTGGCATTATCCCAGTAGACAGGATATAGCGGCTAGCAAGAATGGAGGGATGCACGAGGTGGGACACCCCATTTCTGTATTTGACTTGGGATATTTTTATGACGTAATGCCCTAGTGGGGCAGTCCCTTTGCCAGCTCTGTGGTCCATGGGGGGGGGGGGTAATCTATGTGGTGGAGAGATGGAAATGGCTTTGTTCATTAAGAAAACAAGAATTTTGAACGTTAAGAGAAATTATTTTCAGAAGTATAAAAGACAGTAGTGTGAATATTTAAAAAAAATTGTTATTTCTATTGAACAGATGAAATGAGATGCTTAGATGAATAAATAGATGCATAGATGAGTGTAAGGATGGATGAAAGATTATGCACTATTAATTCCTACGCAAGCAGCTCTGGGACCGGCCTTGGGACATGGGTGCTCCGAAAGTTGGAGGAATTCAAAAGACTAAAGTATCCCTCCAGCCTTCAGGATTTGAAGCTTGGGGGCCAAAGAGGAGCTCCATCTGGCAGTGGAAGCACGCCCGATTAAATTCGGGTGCGTCCTCCATTTGCCCCCATAGTGCCCTCGACTCCCGGATCAAAAAGTCCAAGTGGTCCAGTCAGTACTGGATTCCATATTTGAAAAAGCTCTGGCCTTAAAAACGGTCGACATTCTATACCAACCGGCTTCCAGTACAACTGCCAGGAAACAAAAGAACACTAACGGTTCCTTCTTAAGTGACGATACGGACACCAGTGTCTTCGCAAAAAGAACAATCTTACGCAATTGGCCACTACTGGAATAAAATGTTAGATGCCGCCTATCCTTCCCAAACCCACCCAAATTTAGCTACCGCTGGAATACCATAATAGGTGACAAGGTAGTCAGAGCTCGCCTGGTTAATCAAGAGAAAGACAAACCCCCGTTTCGTAACCCCTTTGAGGTCTGCAACACACAAAACTCCAACATCTGCAAGAGTTTGGGAAAGATCCCTTTCTTCACCAGCAACCATACTGGATATACGTACAGATGCACGATTATAGACAATTGCAAAACATGCAACGTCATCTATCTACGCACCTGCAAACTTTGCGGAAAACAATATGTGGGAGAGATATTGCTAGCCTTTGGTGTCAGAATAAAAGAACATCTAAGTATCACCTAAAACTACAAAAGGCAGCATACGACACTGCCGTTTCCAGACATCTCAACACCACAAAACACTGCAGAAATGACAGGCGGTTTTGCGTTATCCAAGTCCTCTCTTCAGACCCACATGGTCCACCAAATGGAGACGACAAAAAGAGCATCACTGGATCCATCAGCTTCACTGTATGGATCCATAAGGCATCAACAATGCAGGCTAAGAGCGCATTTGATGAACGCTTCCTCTGGTACAGAAGCAAAAAGCACCAGCCCTAGCGACGCGTCCATGTCACAGTTATTAACCCACTTATTCAGTTCTCTCCGCTCTTTTCGGCACTATACACCTTATCTCTATGGAAATTGTCTCTTATTCACCTTTATGGCGTCATAAATAATTGACGTCATTCTTCAATACTCTCTGCCCTACGACGATGAACACACACTTCCATGACATCATATGCCACCCAGAAATGTATTGACAATATTACCAAGGCAAATGACGTCACCAGATTATACAGTTCTGGCCTATTAACGCTTTCAATCTAAACGACATTGTGCTCACAGTCCCTAAGTAGTGCTTCGCGAGTCGTTCTAGTTTAGTTAACCATTTTTTTAGTTTTGCAAAGAAGTCTACCTAGTTTAAATACCTAGTTTAAAGCCAAGTACCAAGTTTGATTCTGCTCCATGCTTAGTCATAGGTTTAATTTCTGGAATTTATATATCTTAATTGTGAAAAAGTATAACTACAGTATGCTCCAGTGTTAGTTTTCATATCAGGGAAACTTTCGTGTACGGTTCTGCAGAATGCCCGACAAACAGAAATTTGGCTGCATCTTGATCTTGAGTAGTTATGGAGAAACATCCAAAGGATATTATTTTCGCCAAGTAGCTGGTTTAGACATGTTTTTTGGCCTCCGATTCATTCGGTAAATTTATTTGTAGGATTTGCAGAATTTTCTGAATTTCTTAGAAGATACTGTGATAATTTGTTCCAATCCCTTATCGTACTGGGAATAAACCTGAATTTAAAGACGTCGGTTCTTGCGTAAATTTGGTTGAAGTGGCTGTTGTGGATGTTTTTGGTTTTTCGAATTGGAGTCTGTAGACTGTCTAATGATATCTTTGCTTGTTGCTGTAGACCGTTGTAGAACAAAATAAGGCAGTTTTGTGCCCTTCTGTCTGACAACGGTGGTAGTTTTAGGGTTTCCATTATATTTGTCATACTGCCTGGTTCGTAGCAATAGTTTGAACTGATAAATCTAGCTGCACGTTTTTGCACATTTTCTAGTTTGTTTTGAAGGGTTATCTGATGAGGGTCCCATACTGTACTTGCATATTCCAGAACTGGTCTAATCAGTCCCATGTATGCTTGAAGTCTGATTTCTTGGGAACAGAATGATAAATTTCTCCACAATAGTCCTACGGTTCTGTTTGATTTGCTGCAGTTCTGTGATGTGTTTGTTCTAGCTTAGGTCATTGATGATGTTGACGCCCAAGTACTTTACTGATGAAATAAAACTTAGACTGGTTCCTTTAAGTGTGCAGTCGAATTTGATGGTTTTGTTCTCATCATGTTGCATTTCACTGGTTGGAAGTGCATTCCCCAAGTAGTAGCCCAGTTACCTAACATGTTTATGTATTGTTGGAGTGCCTCACAGTCCTTAGGGGTAATCAATTTCCTTGATCGCTGAGAAAATGTCCTGGACTATATCATTTATGTGGACTGAAAAACAGTAACGGGCCTAGAACAGTTCTTTGAGGTACTACAGACATGTCAGTAACGTTTGATTTACCACCATTGACTACCACGCACTGTTTGCGACATGTTAAGAATGAGTCAATCCAATTTAGTATGTTTTTTGACACACTATATTTGTGCAATTTAGATTTTAAAAGTTCATGTGGAACAGGATCAAAAGCCTTTTCAGTCGAGAATAAAAAAATGTCTACGTGTTTCCATTTATCAGTGGATGAAGCCCAATCATTGATGACATTAATTAGTTGAGTTTCACAACTGTGAAATTTTCGGAGATGTCTGTGAGTTAGGATGTTATTTTGTTAGAAATGTCTCATTAAATTAGAACAGATGATGTGTTCCAGCATCTTACAGCAAATGCATGTGAGGGAAACTGGTCTATAGTTACTTGGTAAGGACTGGTCACTCTTTTTGCCATAAAGAGCAAATGTTTGCCGATTTCCATTCAGTTGGGATAACTTCTTTGTCTAAGGACCGTTGGAAAAAATGTGATAGTATGTTTGACAGTTCTGTTGACAGGTCTTTGAATATTCACGGATGTATTTCATCTGGCCCCATGGCCTTTGATGTTTTCAAACCATTTAATAAATTCTTAATTCCATTTGAGCTGATGGTGGTTTTCCATTTTACTTGTTTTAGGAATTGCGTATAGTAAATTCGCTAACGGTTGTTTCGGTGAACACGCTAGTAAATTGGCTGTCAAGTGCTTCAGCTTTGTTGATGTCAGTATCTGCGAGAACTCCATTTGTTTTGAGTGGTGGGATTCCTTGTTTGTCAGATTTTTGGTTGTTAATATACTTCCAAAAGGGTTTCAAGTCCGCTTAGATGTCACCGAGCAAATTGTTGACAAAGTTGTTGTGGGAATCCAGAAGTTCTTTCTTAATTTGCTTTCGCAGAGCTTTCCAACTATCTTTTAGGTTTAGGCTGCCAATCTTTTTAAACTGACTGTGTTTTGTTCCTGCGCCTAATCAATGCTCTTATCTTGTTGTTTAGCTAGGGTAATTATTGTTGGGGTCGAGACAGCTTACTAGGTACATTTTTTCAGGTGGTTTCATTTAGAAAATTCTTAATTAGTTGCCAATTGGTTTCGATATCACGGCCATTCTCGTGACCATTGAAGTACTTCGTTCTTTCAAACTACAATGTATCTTTATGCATAGTGCTGGTCTCCTTTAGAATATTGAAAGAACTGTCTACGTGGTTTCTTTTTGTCCGAGATGTTGTAGACGAGGGTGGCCATAACAGCATTGTGGTAACTGAATTTGTCTGGTGAGTGAAGGTTACTTAATTGACCGGGTAATGTTGTTGCGATTAAATCTAGTGTTTCATTCATGGGTTGGGAAAGATACTAGCTGCTCCACGCTAAATTCATCAAAGATGCCAATTAAGGCATTACCTTAATTACATTGCTGTCTGAATCTGATAGAGGCACCAAGTTTTGTTTGTGGTTCACTTTATGTTTTGACTTGATCATAAGTAGCTGATTTCTTAGTAGGATAATGCGATCTGATGGTGCATCTGGTTCCCTATACCAACTGCTGATGTAGTGGTCTTTTCCATTTATTTACAATTTTGTCCATACTGATTCTGAACCGTTTTCTAAGTCGTAAACTTGTGATGATTCCAGATTTTGCTTCACTAACAAAATAGTCCCTCCCATACCCATTACTCTATCATTTCTGAATATATCATAGTCTAATTCCTGTGAAAATAGCTCATTTGATTCTACTGATTTGTCTATTTTGGTTTCTTGAAAGGCTACAATGTCTGGATCGGATGTTGATAGATATGACTATTTCACAATTTTTGTCCTCTGATGCTATTTATGTTGATTGATGCCATGGTGATTTGTTTTGCAGTCTGCAACGACCTCTTCTGCAGAAGAGCAAGGAACAGGCATGTTAGAGAGGTGCATGAGGGGGGGGGGGGGGGAGAGTCTGCACTTAAAGGTTTTCCACCAACTACCTGAACAAATCAGTGAGAAGAGGTTATACCAGGCCTGCCTAGTGTTGGGCCGAAAAACAGTTTACAAATTGACGATTTCTCCTGAGATGTAAAAAAAATATGGACTTAACAAAAAAACATTGACAAATTTTGTCATTCCAAAACTTAGCAGAGTTAGGGATACAGTTCCACAACTTTCTAACAAAAACAGGCAAGAGTTGCACACAGCAATCCATAATGTGAGTGTAGAGCCTATATACATTTCATCAGAGAGTGACGATGGGGTGGATGATGGCACGACCATCCAACCTGGCACAACAGAAGATGGCAATGAAGAAACGCCAGTCCCGATGGACACAGTAACACAAGTTGTGAACACGGGCAATCCTAGCCAGGCTTCCCTAGAAACTTTTGGCGAAACAGACATTCCAAGGGTAGGCGTCTCAACAGTTCCAACAGCAAGTGGAGTCTCACTCACCATTGCAGCATACAGAATTGAGGCGGAATTGGAGGAAGATTTTGTGCTGGTCCCTATCCCAAAGGACAGGACCACCTTGGAGTTTTTTATCCAGGAGTCGCGGGCACTATGGGGACAGATGGAGGACGCATCCAAATTTATTCGGGTGTGCCTCCACTGTCACATGGAGCTCCCTTGGAACTCGGCTTCAAATCCTGGAGGCTGGAGGGATACTTTAGTCTTTTGAATTCCTTCAACTTTCAGAGCACTCCTGTCTCAAGGTCGGTCTTTGAGCCGCTTGCGCAGGAGCAAATGGTGCATAATCATTCATCCATCCTTCCACTCGTCTATACATCTATTTATTCATCTAAGCGTCTCATTTCATCTGTTCAATAGAAGAAATTAAAAAAAAATGTAATCTTCACACCAGTCTTTCATACTTCTGAAAATAATTTCTCTTAACGGTCAAAATTCGTGTTTTCTTAATGAACGGAACCATTCTCATATCTCCACAACATAGATAGGCCTGTCTCCACACACACACACACACACACACACACACACACACACACACGCACGCACGCACGCACGCACGCACGCACGCACGCACGCGCACGCGCGCACACACGCACGCACATACATACACACACACACCCACACTCTCCCACCCTGCCCACCACACTACCCACAGAGCCGGCTAAGGGACTGTCCCACCAGGGCGTTACATCATAAAAATATCCCAAGTCAAATACAGAAATGGGGTGCCCCACCTCGTACATCCCTCCATTCCTACTTGGATCATGCCAGAAAAATACTGGCAATATGAGATTTGTCAAAAAACTCGCCAACATACACACCTTAATAGATATTACAAACAAGAAGCTCAAGGGCCTGTGGTACTCACCTGGACCATTGGCATTTAAACCATTTGCATTTAAATACACATGATGCATGATTTTCGGAAAATCAAGCAGTTAATGCGTAGCGTTTTAAACAATTTCCCACCATTTTTCATAAAATCCAAGATGGTTGCCAGAAAAAATTGACCAATCAAAATTCCGTACACAAGCTCTGAAGCATACTGAAGGCTAGGGTTCTTCCATCCAAGGTTGATTGAAATCGAGCAAGTGGTCATCGAGTAGGCTTTTATGTGATTTGCAGAAATTTTCAGAAAATCCAAGATGGCCGTCGGAGAAATGGACCAATCAAAATTATGTATACAGGCTAGGGTTCTTTCATCCAAGTTTGATTGAAATCGGTCCAGAGGTTATCGAGTAGGAATTTAAGTGACTTACAGAAATTCAAATTCTGTATACTAGTTCTGAAACACACATACGTACTATCCTACCAGCTAAGCCTGGTTGAAATTGTCCAAGCAGTTAATGAATGAGGAGTAGCATTTTAAACGATTTCCCGCAATTTTAAAATTTCAGAAAATCCATGATGGACACCAGAAAACTTGACCAATTCAAATTCTGTATACTAGTTCTGAAACATACATACGCACTATCCTACCAGCTAAGCCTGGTTGAAATTGTCCAAGCAGTTAATGAGGAGTAGCATTTTAAACGATTTCCCGCATTCTAAAAAAAAATTGAAGATTGGCGGCGAAAAAACTTGACCAATCAATATTCTGTATATAAGTTATGAAGCCTACCTCCATAGGGTCCTTTCAGCCAAATTAGGTTGAAATCCGCCAAGCGGTTAATGAGTAGTAGCGTCTTTAAGCAAAAGTTGACGGCTGGACTCCAGGCGGACAGATGGAGGGTCACCACGGCATAAGCTCACTTGACCATTCTGGCCAGGTGAGCTAAAAACTCTTGTGTGTGGAAACCATATAGAATTGCTAACAACGACCTCTGATGAGTGTCCAAGAATCACTACCAGAAAGCAACTCATGCTATGGCAGGAGGCAAGGGGTGGGGAAAGGACATCAGTACAGTCCTTTCCACCTCTCCCCCCCCCCCCTCCACCACTCCCACACCTGCTCCACCAGCGGGCCCGTGCCCTTGCCCATATCTGGCCTCAGTACAGCCAACATGGGATTTGTTTCATTTAGCTATCATATCTATGTCACCTATTAAACGATATATTTACTGGAAACAGTGACAAACTATTAAATCAAATATTTTTGCTAGACAAAAAGGCCAAAACTGGCCTCAACCGTTGTAATGATGACGATCTTGTTGACCATATGTGCAAATGTTAGGGTATTAGCCTGATAAGTCAGGTTCTACCAGTACACGCGGCTAATAATATGGGATATATAGAAATATTTTCACATTACTATAATAAATATTTGGTGGTAGAATTATTACAATATTTCGCACAGCACAGAACATCGTGAGTTCTACATGGCCTTATGTTCGAAAACTGGCTACAAGTCATGTAGAGATATTCCGGTACCGAATATAGTACATTATTGGAATTTGACAATGTTGTGCCACTACTAAATTGCATATGACGAAATTACTGTATAGTAAACATGTGGTACAGAAAATCGTTGATCTGACAGAATGTGCGCCAATTTTCGGTATTCAGTTGTGTACTATGAAATTACGTTCCTGTAGAATTTTTCTAAATTCGGAATACAACTAGCATATTTCCTATAAGTATTTGTGGGTGAAATAACCTAAGTTTGAGCTTATTTACGTGACGAAATTTTTTAATCTCACTACGTCGTAAGCTTATGCCTATACCTATCTAAACATATGGGTGATATTCTGGGCCGAACCCATTATGAGCGATATGTCAGGACATATCGACACTTATCTGAATGTGGTGAATGTGAACCAACCATATTACAATGGGGCCATATGGCGAATATGTAACAACATATTACCAAATTACTTGATGGTAGAATCGTGCAAAAGCACAGCTATATGTAAAATATTGATTACAAACTGAGATTATAATACTGAATATAGTAAATTGTTGGCATTTGACAACTGTCCGTGACTACTAACTTGAATATTACGAAATTACTACGTGGTAGAAATCTCAAGATTTATTAGCGTATTCATATCCCTATCTAACCATATGGGTGAAATTATGTAGCCACACATATTGCAGACGGTTGGGTATTGAAAACCACAGATCTGCCAACATTGGAACAAATGTATGCGATGAAATTGCATACTACGAAAATACTTCACGTTCGAATTCTTTTAAATTCCCAATGTAACTAGCATATTCAAACTCCTATACGTCTATGTGAGCGAAGTTCTGGAACCGACCATATTACGGAAAGTAGGGCACCGAAAACCACGAATACACCATCATTTAAGCTAAATTATGGCGTATTAAAATTACCTTCATCTAGAATTTGTTAGATTCGGAATATAACTAGCTTATTAAAGCTCAAGTCTATGTGGGGTAAGTTATGGGGCTGAACATACTACAGACAATAGGACACTGAAAACTGTTGTGGTTTATTAATACAATGGCCCTTTCCAGTTTAGCCCATCTCTAGCTAAACTCCACCCATACCACTCTCGAGTTGGGATCGATGGATTTCTGAACTACTAGACGATAAATTTCAAGAAAACTATACAGGTAAGCCGTAGAATATTTTGACACTAAATTGACTGGCTCCTGTTGCTGCCTATGGCAGCAACAGCGGCCAGTCAAATTATTTTCAAAATATTCAACACCATTTTTATTAAATAACAAAACATACAATTCGTACAACGTGTCAGATTATTAAGCATTTAAGATGAACTAAATCGAGTCAGTCATGACGTCATTATTATGACGTTATCCTATGCGTCACTTAATCAATTACGACGTCATATGATGTAATATGATGGATAGACAATCTGAAAAGGCCCATTAGCAAGTGGTATTAATTACACTCGCTCCGTCAGAGGATGAGTGTATTGCATTCGGGTCTATGTGCGTTCGGGATGACAAGGGTCTACAATCTATGATTGGCCTTGTTAAAATGTGACCTATAAATACGGGTGCTCTCTTAATACAAGTGGTCCATATTGTGTGGACCACGCATTAACAAGTGGTATTAGCCCTGTAATGCTCAATTTGGTATTGCCAATTTCAATAGAGTTATCCATTTCTAGGTATGCCACGCCTATTTCTAGCTAAGCTCCACCCCCTATTTGCGTGTTGGAATGGATGTTTATATATACGGTAAGCTGATGACTATTTTGAAACTAATTTGACTGGGTTCAACGAAAACCATGAATCGGCCTAAATTTGAGCCGAAATTATTTCATGGTAGATAGTTTTAAATCTCACTACTTCGTAAGCGTATGCCTACACCTATCTAAACACATGGGTGACATTCTGGAGCCGAACCCATTATGAGCGATATGCCAGGACATACCGACACCTATCTGAATGTGGTGAATGTGAACCAACCATATTATAATGGGGCCATATGGCGAGGTAACTACCTACGATGAGATTACTTGATGGTAGAATTGTGCAAAAGCACCAGCTCATATTGAGTTATATACTTCCATATATAAAAAAATTATTACAAATCGAGAACAGACATTCTGATACCGAATATAGTAAATTGTTGGCATTTGGCAACTGTCCGTGGCTACTAAATTGAATATTCCGAAATTACTACGTGGTAGAAAACTCAAGATTCATTAGCGTGTTCATATCGCTATCTAACCATATCTGTGAAATTATGTGGCCAAACCTATTGCAGACAGGTAATAGTAGGGCATTGAAAACCCGCAGATCTGCCAAAATTGAAACGAATTTACGTGATGAAATCGTATACTACGAAATTACTTCACGGTCGAATTTTGTTAAATTCCCAATATAACTATCGTATTCAAATCCCTCTACGTCTATGTGAGCGAAGTTCTGGAGCCGACCATATTACATACAGACAGTAGGGCACCGAAAAGCACGAAAACCCTAACATTTAAGCCAATTTTTGCCTAATAAAATTATTTCATCTAGAATATGTTAGATTCGGAATATACCTAGTATATTAAGGCTCAAGTCTATGTAGGTGAAATTATGTGGCTAAACATACTACAGACAATAGGGCACTGAAACTGTGAATCACCGGAGATTTAGCAAATTTTCGGTATGAACTTGTGCACTACGAAATTACTTCATGGTAAAAATCTTTTTAACCTCAATCCATTAATTCACTAGCGTATTGCTATACCTATCTAACTATATGGTTGAAATTCTGTGGCCGAATTTCCTGTAGATCTTCTTAACTTAGCACATGCATAGGCCTACACTTTCGGTTGATTTCTGTATTCAACAATCTGCTACAATATTATTGACAGCAGTTTTGACTGGAAATTTGGAGCATTGGTGGTATGTATATCAATACTCCTACATAATTGCATTGGCCCTACATGGATTTATTCCCACGGATGGATTAAAGACAAAAGGATACTACTGATAATCACACATCCATTATTCATTCGTATCCCGTGAGTTCTCTTTCGATACGAGATAGAGAAATGTATCTCGTATGTAGGGGCCTATTGAGTAGCCATTGACGTAGCGATTTCACGATCCATTGTTACTTTTACAGTCTGCTACGGAGATAGACTGGGTCCCAGTCTGTCTGGTATCCGAAGTTGAGGCTGTGTAACAGTCTAGTCGTTGTGATAACGTAAGAAGATGACCGGTTATTACATTAGAGGTGTAGTTTCGAAGAAGTCAAGCCTTTAATTTTAGATGGATCCATTATTGTTAGCGAACTCTGTCTACTTTTTCGCACTCTACAATATTATTATGCATGTTTTTCTTTTGAAATTTACCACACACATAGTACGCCTCAAGACTGTCTGTAACAAGTCTGTAATTTTTACCCTATCTCGAATGCAACAAATGTAAATCTTACTATCATACAATACGGGAAAAGTTAAACGGACATGGTACATCATCGTCGTCCTCATAATTTATTAACCCTGTATTACCTAAATTGAGTCAAGAATATGAAAAAGAAATTTGGTTATTGAGTGCCTATTTGCAAGCCAACAGACGACTGTTTTGAAGAGTTACTATTGGAATGGCTGGCTCAATTATCGAGCCAGTCATTTCAGTGGTGAATTTTCGAAAACAATCTCTTGACCTGCAAATTAACATCCACAAGAGCACTGTAGAGGCCGGTTTTGGCGGCCTCTTCATGAAAGGGTTAAAATACAATAAGAAAAGATGATAGGGTTACATGGGCAGTCGTTGTCGTTGCAATGCTTAATACAGGTCTATGCTAGCAACAAGTAGATGGGTAGGGTGGGGTGGGCTACCAGTCAAAGTATTAAAAAGATATTCGTATAGTTGTCTTTATCTGAGATATTGAAAGTTCGGTGTTAAACATTCTAAAAGGATTTTGTTAGAAAAACACACAATTCTGCCCAAGTAAGTCACATCTTGGTGGCGGTTGCTTGAAATGACTTCCATAGGCCTAACGTTAGTCAATCGGTCACTGAATCCGGATGGTATATTAATACATTAATACCGCGCTCGTGTTGATATCGATGGATCTCTGAGCTTCTTGACTATCAATTTCCAGAAAACTATACAGGTAAGGTGTTGACTATTTTGAAACCAATTTGACTGGGTGCTGTTGCTGCTTGTGGCAGTAACATCGCCCAGTCAAATTAGTTTCAAAATATTCACCAGCATGTTTTGTAAATGGCAAAGACATACAATTCGTACAACGTGTCGGACTATTAAGCATTTAAGACGGACTAAATTGAGTCAGTCATGACGTCATGATTATGACATCATCATATACGTCACGTCGTTGATTATGACATCATATGACGTAATATGAATGACAGACAACATGAAAATGTCCATTAGCAAGTGGTATTAATTATTCTCCCTCCATCAGAGGACGAGTACATTGTATTCAGGGCAACAATCTATGATTGGCCTTGTTAAAATATGTGACCTATAAATATGGGTGGTCTCTTAATACAAGTGGTCCATATTGTGTGGGCCACGCATTACCAAGTGGTATTAGCCATGTAAGGCTCAATTTTCTCATGACAATTTTAATAGAGAGATCCATTTCTAGGTATGCCACGCCTATTTCTAGCTAAGCTCCGCCCCTTTTTGCGTGTTGGAATCGATGTATATATATACATCGATTCCAACACGCAAAAAAAATATATATGCGCTGAATAATGACTTCCCAGACTTCCAATTTCAAGGTAACTATACAGGTAAGCTGATGACTAGTTTGAAACTAATTTGACTGGGTGTTTTTAAAGGTTTGTTGCCTCTGGCCGCAACAACGCCAGGTCAAATTAGTTTCAAAATATTCAACACGATGTTGATTAAACAGTAAAAACATACAATTCGTACACTTGCTGATCTATTCAATGTTCATGACTGAGCTCAATACGCCATTCATTTACACATTTTGGATTGTGACGTCAGCCTGTATATGAAGTAATTGATTATGACGTCATATCCTTCAGTTACAGATCGAACCCAGCCATTATCATAGAAAATGACTGTTGAATAAATAGCAAAGACATACAATTCGAACAGCGTCTAGTCAAATTAGTTTCAAAATATTTAACAGCATGTTGATTAAATAGTAAAGACGTGCAATTCGCATACTTGACTGGCTATTCAACGTTCCTGGTGGAGCTAGATACGTCATTCATTACACATTTTGATTGTGACGTCCAGCTACATCTGACCTAAATAATTATGACGTCATATATAGAAAAATCCATTATCATAGAAAATGTCTATGTCTAATTGCCGTCCAAGAGACCATTGTGGTTTTTCCTTTGCAATTTACTACTGAAATTATAGGATCGGTTATCCAACCAGTCATTCCAGTGGTAAACTTTCAAAACAAGTTCTCCGGTGAGTAGCTAATGCAAATGGACATTTCTCACGATCACCGCAAGAAGCCATTTGTGGTCAGTTTGATAGAGTGCTAAAGTGGACGTATACGTTCCGTTGGCTGTTTATTAAAATAATTAAGCGGTCATCGCCGCGCAAACTCTATTACAGTCGGACCAGAACAAATAAGAGAACTCGCCATGAATCACATGAAAGCATGAAGATAATAATTATGAAATATCCAGCAGTCTAAAAATAGAGCCGTGTCTTCGCGCCGAGAATTATTAGATCTCGTATCGGTGGAGATCTCGCGAGACACAGCCCCACAATCCCCTGCGCGAAATGTCCGCGCCTATAGGCAATTCTAGCCACCAATAAATAGAAGCGTGCCCGCTCAAGCGGGCACGCAATAATAATAATAATAATAATAATAATAATAATAATAATAATAATAATAATAATAATAATAATAATAATAATCTTCTTCTTTTCGTTCGCTGATCATACCGCCAGTCCTGTAAGTGACTATCGACATGATCATAAGCATTAAGTGCGTGGATCAATGGTTTATTAGAGTGCGCCGTGCGGCCTGGAACCTCCGTCTTCAGCACTCTAGGTTTCTGTCAGGGTTACCTCACCCGTACCTCCTTGAGTCGCCTCTTACGACTCGCAGAGGATACGGAAGGTGTATTCTAAGCCCCACCTACAGGGCAAGTAATAATAATAATAATAATAATAATAATAATAATAATAATAATAATAATAATAATAATAATAATAATAATAAATAAATAAATTGACAAAAATGTCTCTCTTCTTCCCTTACAGAAATTTAAGCATGCGGCGGGCGTGCGCCAAGCGTGCGGTAAGAATTTTAGATTGCGTGAGCTTGCGCAAGCTCGCCGCAATCTTGCGCACGCTCGATGCAAAGCCGCAGCGAGCTGGCACAACCTTGCGGGAGCTAACCATTATTTGTTCGCGAGCTCGCCCAAGCAAACGTCATTTTCATGTTAGGTCGTGCGAGCGAGCTCAAACTTGCGCGAGCTTGCACAAACTCACACGAGCTTGCGCAAACTCGCGTGAGCTTGCGCAAACTCGCGCGAGCTTGCGCAACCTCTAGCAAACTAACATTGTTTTATCGTTCAGTCAGTGCATGCATATATAAAGAAAGGCAATAACACTGGTTCTAGGTACTATAACTCTGAGACGAGTTGACCTGGCCCTGACCTGCTAAAATGGGCGGGGGAAAATTAAGTCTTTGAAGGAATCCAGTGTGTTGACTATTAGTATATGCATGTGTTATGAGTTATGGATACAGAATTTACTATTTTGAAAAGTCTGACATAACTGTTAAATAGAATGCTTAGCACTAGTAACCTTAAAATGGAAATAGCTGTCTTGGGAGGTATGTATCTTGTTGATTCGCTGCAATTTATTGACAGATACCAGTTTTGGTACAACTTCTTAAGCTCTATACTCTATAGTAATGCAGTGACCACTCTGGCCTTCTATTAATACATGTATGTAATATGTTAACAATCTCTGGTTACCCATTTATTGGTCATATTTGGTCAAGAAAATATAAATACCTGCGACTGAATGTACATTTACAGGACAAGAGAAAACAAATTTTTTTAATGTATCACTAAAATGAGTGACTGGTTGTGTTATCGCGCCAGTAACATCGTTCGCTTATCGCACCCTTAAATTTCTGTAAGGGTTGGTTCCTAGTTAGGTTTAGATTACCTCAACTAAGTAGGCCTATGAAAATATGGCAACACGCTCAATAGGAAGGCTATATCAATCATTCCCGATTGGCTGAACGCGAGAAACAACCCCACCCAGTATAATGAAGTCAATTTGGAATCCATTGCTCACTCGTTCCCATTGGATAATTGTTTTAAAAAATCAGCGTGATTTCAATCCAGTAAAAAGGAGCAAAATAATTTTAACATTAGAGATTAACTTTTAATGATATAGAGCTCGCCCGTAGCATCTATTTACATTTCCCTATTTTCCAGCATTGGAAAAGTTCAATATTTTGAAAATCATTTGACTGCGGGTGGCGCAACAGCTTTAAGTCAAATTAGTTACAAAACAATCGGCAGAATTCATGAAAATTTGGTAATTTACCACAAAGTCAATTCTGTGCATTTCTTCGCGAAATGGCCATATTATTTTTTTTTATTATGATATAGATTTAGCCCGTAGTTCCTATCTACAACATTTACCTATTTCCCAGCATTAGAAAAGTCGAATATCTTGAAAATCATTTGACTGCAAGTTATTGCCTTAGGCAGTTTAGTGTTCCAAAACAATCGTCAGAATTTGTGAAGATTTGCATCAAAATTGTGTGAATTTCCTATGAAAAACAGTAATTCACTAAAAAAAATTGTTCATGAAATGGCCAGCAATACTTCAGCCTATAGTCTTCAGAGGGGGATATTAAACATAGTCATAACATGTTTTCGATTACTGGTGTATCAAGCAATTGCTTATATAAACATTTGCGTGCACGGACTATGACTCCGGAGGTACAGGCTTGAATGTCAGGAATAGATGTTTATACAACTACCTTGCTAGAGCAATCAAACCATCGATGCATTAGATGTATTACAAGACTAAACCCTAAATTACGCTTGATTAAAATAAATAATCGATTTCTGCTCGATTAAATCGATTTTTTTATTTTTTTTATTTTACACCCGATTATATAATCGCCAGGGAAAATAATCAACTATCGATGAAATATTGATTAACCGAACAGGCCTATTCAAGAGTATACTTACCTCCCAAACACTCTTCGATATTGCCAGAATTTGTCAGTGAATTTGGCGGGATGAAGGCGAGGTCCACAAAACCCGCTCTTTCCTAGGGGGGGGGGGGGGGGGGGGGGGGGAACAAGCTCCTTTTGCGTTTAAGCACTCACATCTGAAGTTGTGCATAGAAACACAACCAGGAAAGAAAGAACATCAGCTCATAACCGATGGGTGAGTGTAATGATCGGCGAGTCATATGCGTCCTCCACCCGAATCCCCCCCCCCCCCCCACCACCCACCCACACCCACGCACGCACGCACGCACGCACGCACGCACGCACGCACGCACGCACGCCAACCCCAACTCTTTTGGGACTGGTGGAGCTTTGATAACAATGTCCTAAACACTCTATGTACTAGTGCTATAGTACTAAAAGACATCGCACGAAATGCTTCATTTCGTAAACTCTCATGTAAGAAGCTCACAAACAATCACAGTAACGAGTCGTTTCGCCCCCTGTCCCGTTCGCTCTAGGTCATTTCGCACCGGGTCGATTCGCTCACAAGTTAGGGTCGTTTCGCACCCCTTTGAAATGGCGTGTGTGCGAACGGGAATGGCAAGTGTAGTTAAATTGAATTGAAGTGACTTTGTAATACCGATACCGACTCAACCTTTGATGTATTGGCAACCTGAACATTTCAAGTTACTCTAAGTGATGTTAATTGCTATTAATAATTTAATATATCAAATTTTTTAAATTTGCGATTAATAATTTAATATTTATATGCATATTTATTCATCGAATTTTTTTTAATTGAAGATATTTTTTTAATTTTAGCACTGGAATGACGGGCTTGGTCAAGCCCATCATTACAGTGGTGAGATTGTCAAAATAGTCTTATCTTGGCCTGCAAATGGCCATTCCCAAGAACATTACAGAGACCGGGTTTTGCCGGCTCCGTCGTGAAAGGGTTAAAATGAAGTTGACAGACCACCCTACCAACTGACAGACGGAAACAAAAGATGAGTATATTCTATACTAAACAAACTGGTTTTATTGATTTATTTAGTGCGCATTTGCGTGCTATAATTTCTCGCTGTTAGGTATGGTTGTAAAATCTTAAATGATACATTACTAATCCGTCCGTCCACTCATCGATCCGGCCGTTCGTTTGTCCATCTGTCCATCTCATTTCCGATAAAGCTGCCTAAATTGCAACTATAAATGGGAGTGGCTCACTTGTTTCAAAGTCTTTTGGGACAGTTGATGCCGAGCATAAAGGACTAACTACATTCAGCCTAATTATTTTCAAAATGTATGGATAATCATGTTTGAGTTAATAATTTTTCTGATCAAATTCAGGGATTGTATGAATTTTACTTATAATTTGAATAACCTCCTTGGCCGTCTTCTGTTGGCACCTAATTATAAAAAGTAATGGCTTAATTAGCGCTGCTTTCATCAAAGCCCATACATTTCCTGTTAGGGAAAATCCAATTTTACCAGCTTAAAGAGGCACATGTTTTTGCACAGTTGCCAATTTAGCCAGCTGGTTATAGCTAATATGGCTAACGTGCTAACATGTTCTCCAGTTGTCGATTGCATAGCAGCACTGGCTAATATGTCTAACGTGCTATGATCTAGTCCTGTTAGCGCAGTAGCAGCTGCTACTATGGCTAACATGCTCTGGCCATGTTAGCGCAGTAGCACTAGCTGATATGTCTAATGAGCTAACATGCTCTCCTCTCATCTCTTGCACAGTAGCACTGGCTAATATGTCTAACGTATTAACATGCTCTGACCATATTAGCACAGTAGCACTGGCTAATATGTCTAACGTGCTAACATAATCTGGTCCTGTTAGCACAGTAGCACCTGCTAATATGGCTAACATGCTAATATACTCGGACCATATTAGCAAAGTAGCACTGGCTAATATGTCTAACGTGCTAACATGATCTAGTCGTTTTAGCACAGTAGCACCTGCTAATATGGCTAACGTGCTAACATGGTCTGAACATGTTAGCAGAGTAGCATCGGATAATATGTCTAACGCATGGACATCAGTTGTCGATTGCATAGTTGCACTGGCTAATATGTCTAATGTGCTAACATGATCTGGTCAGGTTAGCACAGTAGCACCTGCTAATATGGCTAACATGCTAATATGCTCTGACCATGTTAGCACAGTAATAATATGGATAATATGTCTAACGCACTATCATCTTCTCCTCTTTTCGATTGCATAGTAGCATTGGCTAATATGTCTAACGTGCTAACGTGATCCGGTCAAGTTAGCACAGTAGCACCTGCTAATATGGCTAACATGCTCTCCTCTCAACTATTGCACAGTAGCAATCGCTAATATGGCTAACGTGCTAATATGTCCTCCTCTCATCTATTGCACAGTAGCTCTGGCTAATATGTCTAACGTGCTATCATGATCTGGTAATGTTAGCACAGTAGCAGCTGCTAATATGGCTAACATGCTGACATGCTCTCCTACTCTCAACTATTGCACAGTAGCACTGGCTAATATGGCTAATGTGCTAACATGCCCTCCGCTCATCTATTGCACAGTAGAACTGGATAATGTGTCTTTTGTGCTAACATGATCTAGTCATTTTAGCACTGTAGCCCTGTGCTAATATAGCTAACGTGCTAATGTGCTCTGACCATGTTAGCTCAATAGCACTGGCTCTAATATATATAACCTGCCAACATGCTCTCCTTATCGCATCTATTGCACAGTAGCACTGGCTAATATGTATATTGTAATAATATGATTTGACCATGTTAGCATAGTATCACCGACTAATGTTTAACGTGCTAACATGTTCTGTTGTCGATTGCATAGCAGGACTGGCTAATATGTATAATGTGCTAACATGCTCTCATGCCAGTTATTGCACAGTATCACTGGCTAATATGTCTAACGTGCTAACATGATTTGACCATATTAGTACAGTAGCACTGGCCAATATGGCGAACGTGCTAACATGCTGTTCTGCCATTTATTGCACAGTAGCACTGGCTAATATGTATAACGTGCTAACATGCTCTCCTCTCACCTAGTGCACAGTAGCACTGGCTAATATGGCTAACGTGCTAATATGCTCTCCTCACATCCAAAGCATATAAGCCCTGGCTAATATGTCTAATGTGCTAACAAGCTCTTCTGCCATCTATTGCACAGTAGCACTGGCTAATATGTCTAACGTGCTAACATGATCTGACCATGTTAGCACAGTATCACTGGCTAATGTGTAACGTGCTAACATGTTATCCTGCTAATATGCTCTGACCATGTTAGCGCAGTAGCACTTGCTAATATACATGTCTAATGTGATAACATGCTCTCCTCTCATCTCTTGCACAGTGGCACTGGCTAATATGTCTAATGTGTTAACATGCGCTGACCATATTAGCACAGTAGCACTGACTAATATGTCCAACGTGCTAATATGAGCTGGTTCTGTTAGCACAGTAGAACCTGCTAATATGGCTAACATGCTAATATGCTCGGACCATGCTAGCACAGTAGCACGGGCTAATATATCTAAAGTGCTGCTATGATCTAGTCATTTTAGCACAGTAGCACCTGCTAATATGACTAATGCGCTAACATTGTCTGAACATGTTAGCACAATAGCACTGGGTAATATGTCTAACGCGCTAACACCTTCTCCTCTTGTTGATTGCATAGTAACACTGGCTAAGTGCTACTGTTAGCACGTTAGCCATATTGGCCAGTGATACTGTGCTACATGCTCAGACCATGTTAGCACGTTAGCCATATTGGCCAGTGATACTGTGCTACATGCTCAGACCATGTTAGCACATTATAGCCTCGTAAGCATATTAGCGACACGAATGTGTGTCCAACCCACACCCCACGCATAACTATTGTTGTGGGATGTTTTTGAAGGGTGTGTGGGGAATGCACATAGATAACCATCGCTGTGCATTCCTCCCCCTCCCACACCCACTCCGCATGCACTCCCAAGTATGAGACCATTGTTCATGAATTGCATGTTAGCATGCATTAAATAAACAACTAAAACACGAGCATGCACTCTATAGCGCCAAACGAAAAAAGCTTTATGTTTGATTATTGTATTAATATAATATTATAATATTAATAATATAATTTGCAGCTTTTTCGGTTCTCGCACATTTATTAATTTCAAATATATTTTAATAAAATAACCTAAGAAAGGTGTTGATGTAGTAGACCACCTACCCACACCCCACGCATACATTTGTGGTGGAAGGTTTTTGACCGAGATGGGGTGGAGAATGCACATGGGAAGTCATAGTAGTTCATTCTTTAACCGCATTCCACCTCACCCCAAATAACCCACCTTTGTTCATGAATTGCGTGTCAGAATGCATTAAATAAGCAACCAAGACACGTGCATGCACTCTATAGCGCCAAATGAAAAAAGCTGCATGCTTCATGAAATCGTATTAATAAAATTTGCAGCGTTTGCCGTTCTCGTACATCTATTACGTTCAAATATATTTTCAATAAAATAAGCTAAGAAAGGTGTTGATCCCCTGAAATGTGGTTGATCATGTTAGCACATTAGCCATATTAGTCATCCCTACTGTGGCAACATGGCCAGAGCATGTTAACTCATTAGCCATTTTAGGCAGTGTAACTGCGCTACATGGTCATGGCATGTTAGTACATTAGCCATATTGGTCGGTGTAACTGAGCTAACATGGTCAGACATGTTAGCACGTTAGCCATATTAGCATGTGCTACTGTGCTAACATACCTAGAGCATGTTAGCACGTTAGCCATATTAGAAAGTGCTACTGCGCTAACAGGGTCAGACCATGTTAGCATGTTAGATATATTAGCCAGTGTAACTCCCCTAACATGGCCTGAGAATAATAGCGCAATAATCTTATTAGCCAGTGCTACTGTGCTAACGTGGTAGCATGTTTGCCATGTTAGAAAGTTGTACTGTGCTACCATGATCAGACCATGTTAGCACGTTAGCCATATTGGCCAGTGATACTGTGCTACATGGTCAGGGCATGTTAGCACATTAGCCATATTGGCCAGTCATACTGTGCTAACATGGTCAGATCATGTTACCATGTTAGCCATATTAGCCACTGCTACTGTGCCTGTGCTACTGTGCTAACATGGATAGAGCATGTTAACACGTTAGACACATCAGCCAGTGCTACTGTACAAGAGATGAGAGGAGAGCATGTTATCAGGTTAGTCATATTAGCTACTGCGCTACCATGGTCGACCATGTTAGCACGTTAGATATATTAGCCAGTGTAACTGTGCTAACATGGCCTGAGCATGTTAGCACATTAGTCATATTAGCCAGTGATACTGTGCCCATGCTACTGTGCTAACATCGTCAGACTATGTTAGCACATTAGCCATATTAATCAACCCTGCTGTGCTAACATGGCCAGAGCATGGTAGCACGTTAGACATATTAGCCAGTGTAATTGTTCTAACATGGTCAAACAATATTAGCACGTTAGCCATATTAACCAGTCCTACTGTGCTACCATGGTCAGAGCATGTTACCACGTTGGCCATATTAGACATTGCTACTGTGCCAGTGCTACTGTGCTAACATGGTCAGACCATGCTAGTACGTTAGCCATATTAGCAAGTGCTACTGTGCCAACATGGTCTGAGCATGTTAGCACGTTTTCCATATTAGAAAGTGCTACTGTGCTAACATGATCAGACCATGTTAGCACGCTAGCCATATGAGCCAGTTATGTACCAGTGCTACAGTGCTAACATGGTCAGACCATGTTAGTATGTTAGCCATATCAGCAAGTGTTCCTGCGTGACCATGGGCAGACTACGTTAGCACGTTACCAATCTTAGAAAGTGCTACTGTGCTAGCATGGGCAGACCATGTTGGCGCGTTAGCCACATTAGCATATTAACCATATAATGTGTGCTAATGTGTCAATTATGCAATTGCGCGCCTTAATGGCGTGTCTGCGCGTGTACATGATAATTACTCAATTACTCAGCGATTCACGCACAATAATTGTAGGCCTACTCCGATCTTGATGAAAATGCAATGTGTGATGAATGGATGGGCGGATGGATGAAAACTGGCGTATGGAATGCATAGAACAAACACTAGAGATATTAATTAAAAACTGTTATGGAAATAAAAGAAACGAGATCATGCAGATTGCGTCAAATGAATGATTAAACGTGTTGATGGATGTATGGATGGTGGGTGGGTGGGTGGGTGGATGGATGGATGGATGGATGGATGGATGAAATGGCAGATAAGATGGATATGGTGGATGGATGGACGGACGGACGGATGGGCTCGCGGACTGACGGACGGGCTGGGGATGGATGGATGGATGGACGAAAGGCAATGCAGATGATTTAGTGTGGTTGTAAATGTATGGACTACAAGTTGCGTACAGTATATTTGATGAATAATGAGTAATCTTCAGGCGGCATAACTGAACCAGGAAATCATGCCAATGTATAAACGTGTTCGGGAAAACTTACTCAGGCACCGGGATGGGTGACGTTTGGCGGCATAATCCTACAATGTTAGGCTATGCCTATCATCTAATTACAAATGAGTTCAGAAGCCAAACATCATTAATATCTGATTTCCAATCATGATCAAACAACTGAATGCGGTCAGTACGTTTTTCTTGGAAAATTGCCGACACCAATAGTATAATAATAATAATAATAATAATAATAATAATAATAATAATAATAATAATAATAATAATAATAATAATAATAATAATATTAATAATAATAATAATAATAATAATAATAAAAATAATAATAATTTATTCCACAATAGGCCATCGGCCCTTGAGTGTAAACATAGTTTACAATAGTGTGGCGGACAGTATATAAGGCATATATAAATATTTATGGTGTACATTTTATAGAAACATATATATCATGCATTCATTATCATTGCTAATATTGTCATCAATATTTATGCTGTATTTTCCCTATTTCAATATATGTCTTCATCGTCATTTACTATCCTCTATCACACTTTCAATTGGGGTTCCACTAAAAGGAATAACGAATAACGAAAAAAGAATAACGAATAACGAATAAGGAATAATGAACAACGAATAACGAATAAAGAATAACGAAAAACGAATAAAGAATAACGAAAAACGAATAACGAATAACGAATAACACAGAATAACAGCCATGTTACATGGAATAACTCGGAATAACAGACATATTATATGGAATAACATATTATGACAGCCATTTTATATGGAATAACACGGAATAACAACCATAGTAAATGGAACAACATGGAATAACAACCATTTTATAAGGAATAACACGGAATAACAGCCAATACATATGGAATAACACGGAATAACGGCCATATTAAATGGAATAACAGCCATTTTATATGGAATAACACTGAATAACAGGCATAGTAAATGGAATAACATGGAATAACAGCCATTTTATATGGAATAACACGGAATAATGGCCACATTAAATGGCATAACATGGAATAGCAGCGATTTTATAAGGAATAACACGGAATAACAACCATTTTATATGGAATAACATGGAATAACGGCCATATTAAATGGAATAACATGGAATAACAAGCATTTTATATGGAATAACACGGAATAACAGCCATTTTAAATGGAATACATGGAATAACAGGCATTGTATATGGAATAACTCGGAATAACGGCCATAGTAAAGGGAATAACAGCCATTTTATAAGGAATAACATGGAATAACAGCCATTTTACATGGACTAACATGGAATAATGGTCATATTAAATGGAATAGCGAATAACGAATAACGAATAATGAATAAAGAATAACGAATAACGAATAACGAATAACGAATAAAGAATAACGAACAACGAATAACGAATAACACAGAATAACAGCCATTTTACATGGAATAACTCGGAATAACAGACGTATTATGACAGCCATTTTATATGGAATAACACGGAATAACAACCATAGTAAATGCAATAACATGGAATAACAACCATTTTATAAGGAATAACACGGAATAACAGCCAATACACATGGAATAACATGGAATAACGGCCATATTAAATGGAATAATGAATAACGAATAACAAATAAAGAATAATGAATAACGAATAAAGAATAAAGAATAACGAATAACGAATAACACAGAATAACAGCCATTTTACATGGAATAACTCGGAATAACAGACATATTATATGGAATAACATATTATGACAGCCATTTTATATGGAATAACACGGAATAACAACCATAGTAAATGGAATAGCATGGAATAACAACCATTTTATAAGGATTAACACGGAATAACAGCCAATACATATGGAATAACACGGAATAACGGCCATATTAAATGGAATAACAGCCATTTTATATGGAATAACACTGAATAACAGGCATAGTAAATGGAATGACATGGAATAATAGCCATTTTATAAGGAAAAACACGGAATAACAGCCATTTATAATAATAATAATAATAATAAGTGAATTTATAACGCGCCAAACTCCACGCAAGCATGCTCGTAGCGCAAGACAATGAAATGATAATATAAACATTAATTTAAATTCTGGTACGCTTGTTTAAAGAGATGAGTTTTAAGATTTGATTTGAATGTTGTAAGATTTTTTGACAATTTTAGATGAATAGGGAGGTTGTTCCATTCAGTGGCGGCCGAGAAAGAAAATGTTCTAAAGCCGTATGAATTCATTTTGTATTTTGGGATTTTGAGCATTTGCTTGTTTAGGGATCTAAGTGACCGGGTTGGTTGGTATGGCTCGACTAATGCAGAAAGGTATGTAGGTGCAGTTCCTGAGACACACTGGTAAGCTAGACAGAGGATTTTAAATTGGATACGTTGAGCAATTGGCAACCAGTGAAGCTTATGGAGAATCGGAGTGATGTGTGCATCTTTTGCCTGGCGTGAGATTATTCGTGCTGCTGTATTCTGAATAGTTTGGAGCTTGTGGATGTTTTCTTTTGCCATACCAATACAGAGACTATTGCAGTAGTCCAACCTAGACATTACCGTCATGATCACTAATTTTGTGGTAGCCTCTGTGGTAAGATAATTCCTGATGTGTGCAATGTTCCGCAGCTGCAAAAAGCACACTCTGCGCAGATAGTTTATATGTTTATCCATGCACAACTCGCTATCCAGTATCACGCCGAGGTCTTTAACCGTGTTGGAGATCGGAATTATATTTGTACCAATGACTAGACTACTTAGTTCTGTTTTGTCTCGTCTGATAGATGGACCCACCAACATACATTCAGTCTTTTCTTCGTTCAGCTTTAGCATGTTGGTTGTCATCCATGCTTTTATGTCCGCACAACAATCTGTTAGCTGTTTGGTTGCTAGAGATGCAGATGCCGCTGGAGGAGGAAATGTATTAATGAGCTGCGTGTTATCCGCGTAAAAATGGTGACACAAACTATGAGAATCGATAACGGATCCTAGCTGTTTGGTGTAGAGCGTAAATAGAACCGGTCCCAATATCGAACCTTGAGGGACACCGCATGTAAGTTCAATGGGCGCAGATTGCGTACCATTAATGTAAACGGACTGGAATCTTTGTGATAAATAAGATTGGAACCAGTTCCACGCACTGTCAGTTATGCCAAACTCAACTTTTAGTCGTGTCAACAGCTTTAGGTGGTCAATGGTGTCGAACGCGGCGCTTAAATCGAGCAAAAGCAAGAGTGATATTTATATGGAATAACACAGAATAACAGCCATTTTATAGGGAATAACACAGAATAACGGCCATATTAAATGGAATAACATGGAATAACAGGCATTGTATATGGAATAACTCGGAATAACGGCCATAGTAAAGGGAATAACAGTCATTTTATAAGGAATAACATGGAATAACAGCCATTTTAAACGGAATAACATGGAATAACGGCCATATTAAATGGAATAACAAATAACGTATAGCGAATAATGAATAAAGAATAACGAATAATGAATAAAGAATAATGAATAACGAATAATGAATAAAGAATAAAGAATAACACAGAATAACAGCCATTTTACATGGAATAACAGACATATTATATGGAATAACATATTATGACAGCCATTTTATATGGAATAACAGCCAGTTTATAAGGAATAACATGGAATAACAGCCATTTTATATGGAATAACACGGAATAACGGCCATATTAAATAGAATAACATGGAATAACTGGCATTTTATATGGAATAACTCAGAATAACGGCCATAGTAAAGGGAATAACAGCCATTTTTTAAGGAAGAACATGGAATAACAGCCATTTGATAAGGAATAACATGGAATAACAGCCATTTGGTAAGGAATAACATGGAATAACAGCCATTTTAAACGGAATAACATGGACTAACGGCCATATTAAATGGAACAACGAATAACGAATAATGGATAAAGAATAACAAATAACGAATAAAGAATAACGAATGACGAATAACGAATAACACAGAATAACAGCCATTTTACATGGAATAACTCGGAATAACAGACGTATTATATGGAATAACATATTATGACAGCCATTTTATATGGAATAACACGGAATAACAACCATAGCAAATGAAATAACATGGAATAACAACGATTTTATAAGGAATAACATGGAGTAACAACCAATACATATGGAATAACACGTAATAACGGCCATATTAAATGGAATAACGAATAAAGAATAATGAATAAAGAATAACGAATAAGGAATAAAGAATAAAGAATAACGAATAACACAGAATAACAGCCATTTTACATGGAATAACCCGGAATAACAGACATTATATGGAATAACATTATGACAGCCATTTTATATGGAATAGCACGGAATAACAGACATATTATATGGAATAACATATTATGACAACCATTTTATATGGAATAACATGGAATAACAGCCATTTTATATGGAATAACACGGAATAACGGCCATATTAAATGGAATAATATGGAATAACTGGCATTTTATATGGAATAACTCGGAATAACGGCCATAGTAAAGGGAATAACAGCCATTTTATAAGGAAGAACATGGAATAACAGCCATTTGATAAGGAATAACATGGAATAACAGCCATTTTAAACGAAAAAACATGGAATAACGGCTATATTAAATGGAATAACGAATAACGAATAACGAATAATGAATAAAGAATAATGAATAACGAATAAGGTAAAACGAATAACGAATAATGAATAATGAACAACACAGAATAACAGCCATTTTACATGGAATAACTCGGAATAACAGACATATTATATGGAATACCATATTATGACAGCCATTTTATATGGAATAACATGGAATAACAACCATAGTAAATGGAATAACATGGAATAACAACCATTTTATAGGGAATAACACGGAATAACGGCCATATTAAATGGAATAACGAATAACGAATAAAGAAAAACGAATAATGAATAAAGAATAAAGAATAAAGAATAAAGAATAACGAATAACGAATAACACAGAATAACATATTATGACAGCCATTTTATATGGAATAACACGGAATAACAACCATAGTAAATGGAATAACATGGAATAACAACCATTTTATAGGGAATAACACGGAATAACAGCCAATACATATGGAATAACACGGAATAACGGCCATATTAAATGGAATAACATGGAATAACAGCAATTTTGTTTGGAATAACACTGAATAACAGGCATAGTAAAAGGAATAACATGGAATAACAGCCATTTTATAAGGAATAACACGGAATAACAGCCATTTTATATTAAATAACACGGAATAACGGCCGTATTAAATGGAATAACATGGAATAACTGGCATTTTATATGGAATAACTCGGAATAACGCCCATAGTAAAGGGAATAACAGCCATTTTATAAGGAATAACATGGAATAACAGCCATTTGATAAGGAATAACATGGAATAACAGCCATTTTAAACGGAATAACATGGAATAACGGCCATATTAAATGGAATAACGAATAACGAATAATGAATAACGAATAAAGAATAACGAATAACGAATAAAGTATAGCGAATAACGAATAATGAATAACGAATAACACAGAATAACAGCCATTTTACATGGAATAACTCGGAATAACAGACATATTATATGGAATAACATATTATGACAGCCATTTTATATGGAATAACACGGAATAACAACCATAGTAAATGGAATAGCATGGAATAACAACCATTTTATAAGGAATAACACGGAATAACTAACAGCCAATACATATGGAATAACACGGAATAACGACCATATTAAATGGAATAACAAGGAATAACAGCCATTTTATATGGAATAACACAGAATAACAGGCATAGTAAATGGAATAACATGGAATAACAGCCATTTTATAAGGAAAACACGGAATAACAGCCATTTTATATGGAATAACATGAAATAACGGCCATATTAAATGGAATAACCAATAACGAATAATGAATAACGAATAATGGCTGTTATTCCATGTTATTCCATTTAATATGGCCGTTATTTCATGTTATTCCATATGTATTGGCTGTTATTCCATGTTATTCAGTGCTATGCCATCTAAAATGGTTATTATTCCATGTTATTCCATTTAACATGGCCGTTATTTCGTGTTATTCCATATGTATTGGCTGTTATTCCATGTTATTCCTTATAAAATGGCTGTTATTCCGTGTTATTCCATTTTCTATGGCCGTTATTCCGTGTTATTCCATATAAAATGGCTGTTATTACGTGTTGTTCCTTATAAAATGGTTGTTATTCCATGTTATTCCATTTACTATGGTTGTTATTCCATGTTATTCCATATAAAATGGCTGTCATAATATGTTATTCCATATAATATGGCCGTTATTCCGTGTTATTCCATAAGTATTCGCTGTTATTCCGTGTTATTTCTTATAAAATGGTTGTTATTCCATGTTATTCCATGTAAAATGGCTGTTATTCTGTGTTATTCATTATTCGTTATTTTTTATTCATTATTCGTTATTCTTTATTCGTTATTCATTATTCGTTATTCGTTATTCGTTATTCCATTTAATATGACCGTTATTCCATGTTATTCCGTTTAAAATGGATGTTATTCCGTGTTATTCCTTATAAAATGGCTGTTATTCCATGGTATTCTTTATAAAATGGCTGTTAATTCCCTTTACTATAGCCGTTATTCCGTGTTATTCCATATAGAATGGCTGTTATTCCATGTTATTCCATTTAATATGGCCGTTATTCCATGTTATTCCATATAATATGTCTGTTATTCCGAGTTATTCCATGTAAAATGGCTGTTATTCTGTGTTATTATTTATTCGTTATTCGTTATTCATTTTTCATTATTCTTTATTCGTTATTCGTTATTCCTTTTAGTGGAACCCCTCAATTGTCAGGATCATCTTTGAATTCCTTGGTGTTTTTACTTCTTATCCTGTTTCTTTTGTTTGTTTGTTTTTCTTGTCATTAAAAAACGAAGAGAGTTCTGTCTTATACAATGAAATTCCAAGCCCGTTTCCATCATCCATAAAATTACCATTCAAACTGCATGCGGGCGACACACATGACAACAGAAACCCCAATAGACTTCTGTTTAATTATTTCTCTATATAGGTTTTGTTAATTATATGGTATCCGTAAGAACGGTCCCGATCTTAGGACCGATAGTTATAATTTCTGTATTTGTTGATAATTATTCTCATTTTCCTCAATGTGTTGCTAACCGCACTATAGTAGGTTCGTTAACCTGTACTAATATATATATATATATATATATATATATATATATATATATATATATATATATATATATATATATATATATATATATATATATATATATATATATATATATATATATATATCTTAATCATTTGACACCGTATTGTTTGTTCTGGTTAGATTATGTATATATATATGGCCAGTGGCAATCCGTTCATATGTTTTGCCTATTCATAGAAAATATAGGACTGCAGTGCACGTAGGAAACACTATACAGCAACACTTATATATGCAGCACCTTCTTCCGCCACCAACAATTTTTCACTGAGGTCGCTGTCCATGCTATAACTCTGTTTAGCCCAGCATGCTACCAACTAACCTTTTCTATTCAGCTCGATAGGATAGGTTCAAAACGATTAAAGACACTGTCTTCATTACATACTGTGTAATATATTCTTCTTCTCTTCCGGTAGTGCGATAATCTAGCCCCGCACTCCGGTAAGTCATAAGTAAGATTTTGTCTCTCTTCGTGCTCCACTCAGCCTTGTGGCGTCTTAATTGTTTGGACGTCCCTATCCACACCATGGGCTGATCCGACTCTGGGAAACTTGGGGTTTCCGAGCGGTGATGGCCAGGGTGTGGTATCACACACATTCCTGTGTATGACCGGATACTTAGTAGGTAGCACGTTAAGCCAATGTAGGAAAGAACTGTGAAAACACATGTATTAATTATCATTTTATTTACTGACAATCCTCCCGCACCGCAGTGCAAAACTGGCAACTTGTATATAAACCTAATGACAGGTAAAACGGTTAGTTCCATAGGACCCTGTGACGGGCGAGATACATATTCCCACAGAATTCCGCTGAAATGTCTGGGCATGATATTTAGATCTGCCACGCCCTTGCGGGAAGGACATTTACCGTGGGTATTCGTCTCTCGTACCACCACCATAACGATAAGAGAAATGGTCTAATAATGCTTTTGTGAAATGTAACCCATGTTTTGTAGTGTTCTATGTGGTTACGGGGCGGGATGTCCGGATTCTTATCCAGTTCGGAGATCTTACTACGTAACATGTATGGGCGCTGTCTTTAGTATTGATGGTCTTAGGGCATCTGTTCTCCGTGACAGCTGTGTCTAATAGCTAGGTAGATATCAGCCAGTTGCGACCTAAAATAATTTTTGTTCTGAAAACAACTAACAGGAATTAAGCAAAGCAGAAGGCCCGCATAAATAAAGCGACAACTACTAACTCAGCATATTAAGAATCACATAAGATGGTGATGAGGGAATCCAGCGGGAATCCCTCGTCCCGTCTTCACGTAAAACAGTATGCACCCCTATAGTCATAATTTCACTAGGTATGGTCTTGTCTTCCTCAAGCATTTTTGATTGAAATACTAGAGTAGGCCCATTTTTGCCTACCATTCTACACCCGCTTTAAGCAGTGGCGACACATGCCTGAGACAGAGGCCCGCGCGAGGCACTTGCCTCTCGCAAGGATTCAGCGATGACGGTCAACGCCAGGATAATACTCCTCACCCAAAACGTGCACTAGGAGTAGTGCCTGCGTGAGGCACATCACTTTTTCGTCTGAGATAACCTTCTTCCTTTCAGCTTAGAGGTATAATAACTTATATTAAGTTAAATACTTAAGTCTCGTGGAAGGGAGCCTCCCTTGCGGGGATACCTCTGCGGACATACAAGTCTGTGTGGTACCTCCAGGAGCACCATGTTTAAAGGTTCATCTATCTGTCTCTATCTCTCGTATTTTCGTATGCTCTTACTGTAGTTTTATCTAGCATATTCATAATTGTTTAGGTAAACTCATTGTATAGACTTATATTTTTAGGTCACCAAATCAAATCTTGTAAGTCCATAGATCACGAAATTGCTATGGACAGGAATACTGGTGCCACACACTTGTGGGATGAGACAGTTGTGTTTGCTGTTCGCGACAATGGTTGCACGGCCCCACCGGAACGATTGAGTTCCTCCGGGCTTAGGAGCCAGTTTTTGTTTCCCGCAGGGCAGTCTCGTATAAGGTCCGTCACCCCGAGACCGGATGCTAACCAGCGTCATCACTCGTCATGCACTTGCGGCGCGGCGAGTCGACAAGATACACTGGAACGGCCCGACACTACCCGGAGAGCTACATAGTGGTGGTGGTGGCGTAGTTATTGTTCGTCGTATTTGTGATCATCAGTACGAAATAAGAAGGGATTTTATCACTAGGATAAGTAATTTTTTTGCCACATTCACCACCCTCGATTTGCAATAACATCATTGCAAATAATAATGGTGGATCTGGCATTAAATGTTATTCATCCTATTATTCTTAGTCTGAACTGTATCATACTCTCTTTTGGATTCATTACTAACTGTGATATAATAAATTGTCACAAATCCATCCCACACCCTGTCAATGCGCTACATACAAATCCCCACCTCATCATCAACCTCGTCAACCCATCATCGCTTAATGTATCCTATCCAATTGTTGTGACTGGAGAAAATGTGTAAGTCGTATGTTCGCTGCGCACATTAAAAGCATTATATATCAAAGATGCTAAATTCCGTAACGTAGTCATGTTTGAACACTGCAGCAATTCTGTGAATTTAAATATACTGGGTCTTGCATAATAATGTTTTACGAGTGTTTTCCTTAATTCTTTATACATGGGACAAAGTATTACAAAGTGGTATTCATCTTCTACATCATGGCTACAAAATGGAGATTCTATCAGAAAATGGTGTTGGTGCTGACTTATGCCATCTCCCAGTTTCCACGTGTAACCTATGAGAGCCGGTACGGAATCTTGATAATGCATTTCTATGTTTAACTATTTTTTATCTTATCTAGATAACACTTATAAATGAATTCCCTGCCGAAATGCTTATATAACCAAGTGTTACTGTTTGTTTCTAGTTGGCCCTTCCATTCCTGTAAATAATTATCAAATGCTCTTTGCTTATATTGCAATATGAATTCTTTTCTTTTTATATGCTCGCCCTGCTGCTCCCAGACATAATTAAACCACCTTCTACATAGCATATCTCTTAATTTGCCCACCCAATTATTACAGTTGTTATTGTGAATCCAATCATTGTGTAAAACAGTATAAATAATTTTAGTTAACTTATCTGGTTGAGCATCAACAATCATAAACCAGTATATTAATATTCTAATTTCTCTAGTTAATAATAGTGGTGCCCTACCCAATTTCCCATAAACAACGCAGTTTGAAGTGCTCTGCTTCACATTCAAAAGCTATTTGCAAAAACGTAGGTGGCATTTTTCAATGTCGGAACATTGATGACACCCCCACACCTCACTGGCATAGCATAACATCGGAAGAATTAATTTATCAAATATTCCACAAATATGAGCTGGTGACAGACCTAAAAATTTACTGATATGCTTATTCAATGCAAAAATTGCTTTCGGTGCCTGTTCAGCTAAACATCTTTGTGCCTTATAAAATGAGCCATTTGTGCCAAAAGTAATACCCAAATATTTGAATTTCCTGACTACCTCTATTTCGTTTGTTCCATAGAAAAATGTATCAGTTTGTCTTAATCGACCCCCTCTTCTAAACACCATTGCTTTAGTTTTCTCAATGTTTAATGTTAAACGCCACCTCTTACAATAATCAGTCAAAACGTGTAAGCCCTTCTGCATATCTCATATCTGTTACCGTTTCAGCCATTAAAACAATATCATCTGCGTATAAAATCAAAAATAATTGTATTAGTGTTATATCGACCCCCACCCCCTCAATCCCCCGCATAGCAAGTTCTCCCTCCAAATCATTTATATACATGCCAAACAAAAACGGTGATAAACTTTCCCCTTGACGTACTCCCGCAGTGCATCCAGTTTTCTGATAATTCAATTTATACCATAAGCAGTCCCTTACTACGTAGTCAAAGGCTTTGCTAAAATCTATAAAAACAATATAATTTCTTTCCTTGATTCAACATATGAGATATTATAGCATTTAAAACAAAAATATGATCAATTGTGCTAAAGCCCGCCCTGGAGCCCGCTTGTGCCTCTACATATATCTTATTCATTTTGGCTCACTTATTTAGTCTGTTATTTAGCACTTTAGTAAATAGCTTGCCAAGAGTACTTAAAAGTGTAATACCCCGATAGTTATTTACATCGTTTAAACCTCCAATTGTATGTAGCGGTATCAGTATGCCTTCCGACCAGATTTTTGGAAACTTTCCGCTCCTAAAGATACCATTAAATAGTGCCAAAATATAATTAATAAGTTCATCTAAAGCATTTAAATCAAATTCATTTATCAACATATCTGGTCCCGCACTTTTATTATTCTTCAGCTGTTTAGTTGCTAAAACTAATTCTTCCATGGAAATTTCCTAATTTAGCTCATCAAAAATAATATGTATGTCATCTCCTTCATTTACGTAATCACTAACATAATCTTGAATATCTTGGTCAGCTTGGTATATTTCACTATCTGCTCTGAAAAACTCAACAAATTCATCCAGGGATATTTCCCCGATTTTCCTATTAGCTGTAGTTTTTAACAAATTCCAATATAGCTTCGGGTCTGTGTACTGTGCGTTCAAAAGTGTATTTGTTCTATTAATACTTTGCTCAATATTTAATTTTCTGACAATTTTTAAAATCTGTTCTTGCAGTTACTAAATTTGTACGGAATAATTCACTTTTCTTTTCTGTATTCGTTTAACATATAGAATAAATGACGTCTTTTAGCTTCACAATCTGTAGAATACTGCTGTACATTTCTTCGAAACTGCCTTTTAATTAAGGTCTTTTCTTTAAAAATATCAGCTGTATCAGCTGCCTTTTGAATTGCTGTTGTGAACATCGTAACAACTTCCTGAACCATGTTTTCATCCAAAATATGTACCCTATCCAATATTTTATTCATATCAGCCAAAACAATTTGAACTTCATCTGATAAAATATATGCCCTATATTCATAAACGTTTTCTGAATTCCAAGCATACCTTTTATTTTCACAAGCTTGGGCATTGCGTTTCTACGTCTGACAAAACATGTTGATGGCTTATACGTTATAGCACACCTAAGCACTTTATAATCAGATAATTCATTTGGTTCGGCAATTTCGAAATTTGTTACCATATCGAATGTACTTGCCGAACATAGAATATAATCCACAACACTTTCACCCCTCGCCGTTATACAAGTTATCTCCCCCACCCCCATGCCCTTACCCACCCTTCCGTTTACTATTCGTATACCGGTCTCTTCACAAAATATTAATAACTTTTGACCATTATCGTTTACTTTCCCTACATCCTTGGAAAAACGTTCAAGTTTAAAATCTCCTTCATAATCCTCATTTACCGGTACATATTCAAAATTATCATCTACAATACAATCTGGCAATTTCTTCGTTCTTGCATTAAGATCTCCACAAATTAAAAATGAATAGTTATTATTTTCTTGTTTTCTCTTTGCAACAAAACTAGTAAGTCTAGTAAATACATCTATTTCAACTTCGCAAGCTCTTGGGGAACCTATAGGTAGTACATAGTTTAGCCATAAAAATAAATCATCGCTTACGCCAAAAAATGGATTTTCAATTTTAACCATATTATATCATCACCCTCCTTACATTCTAATTTTATACCATTTTGTATACTGTATTTAAATATATTAATAAGCCACCCGAATCACGCTTTGCCCTCACGTGCTGTTCCCTATGTAGCTCAATATAAGAAAACCCGGGAACAATGTAATCAAACATATCAGATGCCCAAGTTTCAATAAGTAATATTATATCACAGCTAGTAATTAAGGCGTCAAATATGCTAGAGAGCATTTTATTGTGTCGTTTAGTGATAAATCCATTCACATTCCATAACCTGATTTGCAACATTATCTCCCGTCTGTCCTATGCGTTTGTGTCATTGGGTAGTGACGGTGGCTTTGTGAGTGGTGGTGCCGGTGGTGGTGGATATGGTGGTGTAACGCTGCTTGGGGGTAATTGTGTCTGTGTGTGCTTGCATTGGTCTGATTGTACCATGGCATGTTTGGGTTAAATCCGATAGATTAATTAAATTGGAATGTGAATTGGCATTGTTTACACTAATTGTCTTATTAATAATGTCCCGTTGTTCCCGGTGCCACTGGTGCATTGTCACGTGTCTGTTGCGCGCACAACTCAGGAGCGCCCACTGCTGGATGTCCTATATAATATTCGACTTCCAGTTGAACAACCCATAACGTCTTACTTTCATATCGCTTCATTTAAATAAATTACGTCGGTTAAGATAGCCTATAGTACACATGGGGGGGTGGGGGGGGGAGCCCGTGAAACTGTCGCTATAGCGAATCTGTGTATTTTGTGTAATCGAGAAGTTCGTCGTCTTCAGCACGGCGTGACGTGTGATATTTGTGATAGATGGCAGCACCGAACATGTGGAACAGGTAATCATCATCTTCGGCGGCGGCGTCATCATTATCATCACCATTTCATCATCATCATTATCATAATTTCATCATCATCATTGTCGCCGTCGTCGTTATCATCATCATTTTGTTGCTGTTATCATCATTTCGTTGTTGTTATTATCGTTGTCGTCGTCGAAATGTTATGTTGAATATGTTGGACTTAATTTGATTGGAAGCCATTGCTGCCTTAGGTAGCATTAATGGCTTCCAATCAACTTACGTCCAAAATATTTAAGTATGTTTCATTTTGTTTTGGAAACGTGTTAAGTTATGTCTGAGCCGTACTACTACTACTACTACTACTACTACTACTACTACTACTACTACTACTACTACTACTACTACTACTACTACTACTACTACGTACTACTACCTCATATTCATGTAAATTGTCATCTAAATGTGTACATATATGTAAATAAATACATCGTTTCTTTTACAGTGCGTTTTCAAAATTGTATTGACATAACCACTGTCCGTCCCATCACACCCTATATACCGTTTCGCATTGTCCCAAAATACCCAACTCTTATCTTTCTTTCTGAAGAAAATTTCGCGTACTGTTATCAGCAATAACCCCAGTTAAATTAGTTTCGAAATATTCAACATATATGATCAGAAGGGGTGGGTAGGATAGGGCCACGTGCGTGCGTGCGCGTGCGTCGCAATGAAAGTAGTCTTTCAACATGAATGATATGCAGATGTCTATGAGACCACATATGTTCAATGTATTGAATGAATACGGCCAAGCACAGTTAGTCAGATTCAGATTCAAGATTATTTATTTTCGTATTTAGTCGTCAGTATCAGAGATTACAACAGGCAGTCCACAAAAGGCAGGCACGCCTATGAAGTGGTGGACTCCTAACATATAAACATTAATTGCAAAATATATTATGACAAATATAATAGGATGTAACATAAACAAACATATATTACGTGATTCTATATGAACACTACATGTAGGATACAACAGTAAAACAGGACAATTACATTCATGAACATAAAGGGATGGAGGGTGGGAGAGGGATGGGGGGGGGAGAGCTCATCTATTATATATTACCATATTATTATTATTATTATTATTATTATTATTATTATTATTATTATTATTATTATTATTATTATTATTATCTCCTTTACAGTTTTACATTTGATGCTCTGTTCCGGTGAACAGATGCCTTGAATAGTTAGACTACAGCACAGCTCATAATAGAATTAATAATGCTAAAAGAAGTTGGCATGCCTCCAGATCAAGACAGTAAGTTAACATGTTAATTAGTGAGAAGTGCTCCGCTGAGCACTCCGAGCACAATCGGATTGGAAGGCACCGCCACTTTGGGAAGCAATGCCTTCCATCACCGTGCCCAGAATGCCCAACAGGACACCTCAGCTCGCTCTGGAAGCATACCAGGTCGTTCCAAAGCTGTGCTGTGTAATGGCCATGGTGGTGGGGGTTAGTGGTGTGGTTTCTAGTAGTTGTCAATAATTATGTTTTTGATGAACTTTTCGGATGATTTTAACGTGAGAATTTGTGTGCGTATGTCTTTATCTGTATTGTTCCATAATTGTATTGCTTGGTAGGATGGTGTTCGTGTAGTTGCCTCTGTTCGGTGGTATGTGAAATGTAGGTTGGAATTTGTTCTTGTGTTGTGCGTGTGTATGTCTGCATTTATTGAAAAACGGTTGGATAGAGATGAGGGTAGGTTGCCATTGTGGTAGTCCTTTAGAATTGCATATAATTGAACCCTTCCAATGTCTTCGAGTTTTAGGATTTTGTTACTTTTGAAGGTATCTTGTCCTCCTGCTGTTTGAAAAAATAGTTTGATAGATTGCTTTTGTAGTGATTTTAGATTTTTTAGTTTATTTTGATATGTATTGCTCCAGATAGCATTGCAGTAGGTTATGTGTGGAAGTATCAATGTGTTTTACAGTTTCTAAGATATGAGATGGAAGATATGACTTGAGTCTGCGCATGATACCAATATTCCTTGCTACCTTGGATGTGATTATCTCTATGTGCTTCTCCCAGATTAAACGTTTGTCCAAATAGACTCCTAGGAATTTAACATACTCGGCCTCCTCTATTTCTTGATAGTCTATGTAAAGTTTTGGAAGAGCAGCTTCTTCAGGTTAACATTTAGAGATAATTTATTAATTTTGAACCAATTTATAATTTTTTCCATTGCATTATTTACATTTTTGTATAGAGTATTTATATTCTTATGTCTACCAAAGACATTGGTATCATCTGCAAATAGTATTAATGAAAGTTGGTTAGTGGCATTGGGTAAATCATGTATAGTAAGAACAGCAGGGGTCCAAGGATTGAACCCTGTGGTACACGGCAGACTAATTTTTTGTTTCCTGAAATAGCACCATTAAATTGAACACATTGAATCCTGTCAGTCAAATAATTTTGAATCCAATCTAAAGCGATGCCTTTTATACCGTAATGTGATAATTTTTTCAATAAGATTTCATAGTCAACAGTGTTGAATGCTTTAGAAAGATCCAGGAACACTCCGAGTGTATGTTCTTTATTTTCCAAGGACTCAGATATTTTTTCTATCGTATCCACAATGGCAAGTATAGTAGTGTTTTTCTCCGAAACCATACTGAGATTTGTAGATAATTGAATATCTATTTAGATAATTAACAATTCTGTTGTAATATAATCGTTCCAGGAGTTTCGAAAAAAGCGGAAGCACTGAGACTGGTCTGTAGTTAGTAAAATCAGATGGATCTTTAGTTTTATAAATAGGTGTTACTCGTGCTATTTTTAGTCGTGATGAGAATATACCTTGTGAGAGTGAGAGATTGCAGATGTGATTTAGTGGGGTGAGTATTTCTGTTATAGTGTTTAAAAATTGTCCATTTAAAGTTGTCAATATCTGCACTTTTAGTCAGGTTAATTTGCATCAAGATTTTAGATTTCTTCTTCATCTGTTGGTGTTAGAAACATTGAGTGTTGGTAGCTGCCTGCCAAATAGTCTTCTATATTTTTAGCTGAACTGGATTGAATTTTTTGTGATAGGTTAGGTCCAATATTAATAAAGTATTCATTGAATTTGTCTACTATCTCATTTTTATCTGTTATAATCATCATCATCATTTTACGAGGCCCTATGTTGTTTAATTGTTTGGTTGGCATTATTCATTGACAGTAATCATGATTGTGTTATTAGTAATGAACTAATTTCCATGTTTCTTTTATATTATCTTTTTGCTCATCAAATTTATAATGGTAATAGTTTATTTTTGCTGTCCTAATAATTTGGTTCAGTTTATTTCTATATTTCTTAAACTGAATATCATTGTACACAGTCGGGTGCGTAATAAAGGTTAAATACAGCTTGTTCTTCTTATGGCAGGCAGCTATCAATCCTCTTGTTAGTCATCATAGAATGTGTTCAAGCGACCACATACATTACAAAACTTGGAATTTTAGCAAATTACAATCCTATTCCCGTCACACATTATATTATATTTAGATATCAGTTTCTCTGCATTACCAATCTCCTTATTAACTTATAATGCACATGTCTATATAGGGGGCGAAATGACCTAGGGCAAATGGGAATAGGGGGCGAATCGACCTGGGCCGAACAGGACAGGGTGCGAAATGGTATGGGTGCGAATGGGACAGGGGGGGGGGCGAAACGACCCGGATTCAACAATCACTATATAATTACGGGCAACGTGAACTAATTATGAAAACAACACACGACACAAGACTCACCTTGTAAACCTTTGGCTTGAATATCATCTTTCCCTCGGTGAAGAATGACACAGAACAACAGCTTGTTCCCACAATTAAATGTGCTGTTTATAAACAGTGAGAACCGTGGGCTACCGACAAAATGTCATCCCTGGTACTCCCTTAAACAGGGCGGTGGATACCACTATGCCACAGACACTGCACCTTGGCCATGTCAACAACATGTTTATCAATGACACATTTGTGGCATAACTGGATGCATTCCACAATCCACTGTGAAATAGTGTCTTTTGACGCCCGGCCACGGGGTTCAATATAAGACAACCATAACGAACTAGGGTCCATCCGCCATTCCTGTGTATGTTGTTTGTACTGGTTTAATGCGCGGACAGGAAACCATTCCCTTGAACTAAGATCATATCCAGTCAAAGCTGGTAAAACAATAGGTTGACCTGTATATTTCAATGACTGATTCTTGGCCAGGAAATTAACCCTTGGTAGAAGCCTGAGGCCTTCCCATGTAACCACATAATGGTCGGGCTCGGCAGATAAGGCGTGAATTTCACTTCTATGCCTTGCCGAAGCCACAGCTATTAGAAAAACAGTTTTACGTGTCAATTTCATAGAACATGGAGCACTAGAGATAAACTGCAAGCCGGAATCACTGGAGGATTTCTCGGTCTTAGATTACCCCTGCCTTTGATTAAAGTATTCAAATTACATATTTCATCACTTCCCCTACTAGCCAAGTAAGGGATAACAGGCATTAAAGCTGACTTATAGCCATCAATAAAATTAGGCTTAAGGCTGTAGGCATCATACAGGTGACAGAGGAAATCGGCTACTACCTGAATAGATAAATCTATTGAATTAATACATCTTTCTAAGCACCATTCTGCAAATCTGTTGATTTTATAATTATATGCTCTGGAGGTTGACCACTTCTGGCTTTTGCCATAAACATGGCAGCGCTGAAAAGCCCTCCTTAATTGCGGACTCCTTGACAACATCCACGCAGTCAATTGGAACATTGACCTATTGTTGTGAAGGGCCTTGACCTGGAAGATTATATTGTCCATCAGAGGCAGAGGAACCAAATTGCAGACCAGAAGGTCCAGCAGATCCATGTACCTTGATCAGCTTGGCCAATTTGGGGAGATCAGAATCACTTGGCACTCCTTCTGACTGATTTTCTGAAGAATTTTTGGAATCAGGTTCGTTGGCGGGTATGCGTATGCATACATTCCCTCCCAACTGATAGCTACCGCATCTGTTGCGATAGTGCTCAGATCTGGAATTGGAGAGACATACGTCGTCATCTTCGCATTCTGCTGTTTGGTTTGCCCCAGTGGTTGAACAGACGATCCACCACATATTAATTTAGTTGCCATTCCATAGGTAAAACACTCATCCTTCACCTCAATAAGTCTGCTAACAGATTTAACCTCCCGGAATATAAACTGCTTTCAAGGTGATCGCATGATCTAGACACCAGCAAAGCAGTTTCCATGGCATCATACAGAGACTGGGCGACTTCGTTCCACCCTGGCGGTTTATGTAAGTCACTACTGTTGAGTTGTTTGATCAAACCAGAACTATCTTGCCCTAGATGTTTTCTAAGAAATGTTCCAGGCCCTGTGACTGATCCAGACGCCAAACCCCTGATACTGTGGCTTCTTCCATGCACGCTCCCCATCCCTCCATTGATGCATCCGTGTACATCGTTATCTAAGGGTTGGGAGGGGCGAGCATCACCCCCGCTAAGAGATTCTCTCTCTTCATCGACCATTGGTGGTGGTGAATAAGAAGTTCCAACACTGACACGCTTGAGTCCAGGGTTCCTGTACATTGGGTCCATGAGAAATAACTGGATAGGCCACCTTCGCAAGGCCGCCTATGGAATAATTGGCTCTAGAGAGACCATCAATCCCAACATTTTCAAGTAAACCCTTGCCAGTTCATAGCAACTGGTGGACACAGTTTGAATGACGGAGATGAGTATTTCAACTCCTACCTGAGATGGGTAAACATACCCGAACTCCAGAACGAAGAACATGCACAGGTAAACAAATTTCTGGGATGGAATCAGGTCTGATTTTTGGAAGTTGAGTATCCAGCCTAAATCCCTGAGTTTTCGAAACTATCTCCAGTGCTGATAAACTTTCTTGATTGTGTGCTTTTAACAGCAGTCGTCTATGTCATTGTGGACTGCTATGCTTCTCCAGTGGAGATATGCTGTGATAGCAAGAACCACCTTGGTGAAGACCCGAGGAGCTGTGAAAATTCCAAAGGGAAGTACTTTGAATTCCCATTGGCGGCCCTGAAATGTGAATTTCAGAAAACGTCGAAAACTCCTTGCAATTGGAATGTGGAGATAATTATCTTTCAGACCTATTGATCCCATCGAAATTCCCTTCTCTAACCCCGCCAGCACCGTTTTGATTGTTTCAGTGTCTATGAACTTGTTCAATGGCTTGAGGTTGAGAATTGGTCTCCAACCCCCCCCCCCCCACCATCCCACCCCCAGTGCTCTTTGGTACTAGACACACGGTTGAGTAGAAGCCCTGACAATTTTGTGATGGCTGAATTACTCCTTTTTTGTATGAGGGGATTTATCTTCTCCTCCATACAAAATGTTTGATCTGGATCTCTTGGATTTTGAGTCCAGATCGGGACCAGAGTCTGCTGCGATGGCAGGCCTACTGCCCAGTTGGGATGGTACCTGACTGAAAGCTATCGCAAGACTAAGCAGTACTGAGTTAACTGCTCCCACGCTTGCTTGTGGAAGGCGGAGCGACCTCCCACTGGTGCACCTAGAGATAGACATGGATACGAGTAATGCCTGGGTGACACTGTCTCTGGTAGCACTGGAGTGGCTTTTGCGGTAACCAGCCCATCAGGCACGGTTACCATGACCAGATCCTCGCACGCCTCGGCCGGCGGCACGCGCACCTTGGTGTGTGCGGGCTGCTGCCTTGCTGGCTGCGCTATCCCCGGCCCTGTGCCCTACGCTGTGGCTGGCGGCTGGCCTGTGACATGACCAATGCCACGACAGGCCAGCTGCAGATGGTACGCAGGGGGCGCTGGACAACTGTGCTCTCTACGAAGCACTTCAAATTGCTTCTGTAGTGCCTTCTGATTGTTCACCAGAGTGATAGTCTCCTGGAGGTGTTTACATCCCTCACCTCCAAAGAGACCAGGACCGACATAGGCGTACGCAGCAGCCTATTGTAGAGATCATGTGACGGGCACTGGTTGTATAGCGCGAATGTGCTCCTCGCCCTGACACGCCTAGTGACAGCCCACACCATGCAATCCAGAGTTTATCCCATCCTGGATGGCTCTCTGGATTGGTACAGTACCATGAGTGGGAAGCTGCTCCATGGGACCCGTAAAGCAGGACCAATACGCAATCACTCCTGCTTCTGGATCTAACGGCGAAACGAATCTCAATCCATGATCAACTGGAGCCACCTCCAAGTCTGATTGGAGAACTGGTAAACCCCTATCATAGAACTCACACTCAGAGGTGGGGACGATCCGACTGGGAGCAGACGAAGAAGGTAACAAATTACCTGGTCCAGGAATCATGCAGCTAAGCAACGCGTGTACCAGGTCCTTAATTGTCTTCTTCATCTCGCCCATCATCTCAACACGGAAGGCCTCCATGTCCGTGGACATGGTGGCCTTCCTCTTACCATTTCCACCACTTACACCCTTGTGTTCCTTCCTCAGATGCTTCTCCTCATCACTCGCCCTGTTCTTCACCTGCAGTTTAACAAATTCAGAGAATAAGTTGCCACCCCCCCCCCCCCCTTGTTTACAAACATCACATTTAAGGATGGGACCACAGATACTGCATTTAGTGCAGACATGGGGAGCAAACTTGGGCGTGAGAAACCTCCCATAGGAGCCACAACCACTTGTCTTCTGAAGTTATAATACGAAGACAATGAGTTTTTTAGTCATAGGCTAAAAAATTACATAACAGCGAGCAACAATACATAAATTAATTCTTAATAAGAAAGTTGCTTAAGATAAAACAGCCGATACAGAATGAATTGTTGAAAATAAACAAAGGGCTAATAGTGACGTCATATCTTAAACAAATCCAAGAAAGATAATCAGTAAGTGAAACATCATCCAGGTGTAAAGACGAATTGTATTCAACACACAAGAGCATAAAACATAGGAGATGAATAAGGTGACAACCTATGCCAACCGTCAGAAACAGAAAACAATTTTGGCAGAAAATTTGTGTAATATTTTAAAATATATTAGTGGTATATCTTCATAACTCTAGAGTACCTACATCTTTAGCATAGCCTTACTACCATATCCATTGCTCTTGATGAATCCACCATTTCACATGCCTCTCCAACATTAATAACAAGCATTCTGCAAGTATTGCTTTGCACCTAGTGATATAAATCTTTAGAGATTGACAGTTAAAAACTCCATTAAAAATTGACAGAAGTAGCTGAAACTCAAACTTGATCTGTAACTTCTCACAACAAAGCGATTTACCAAGTTTCAGTTATATATGGTGAAGGGGAACAAGTCTTGAAAACTGATATGTTTGTATTTCATAAGTTGAAAGGGGACATAACTCTATCAAAAATTTATGCACACGTATGAAACTCGCACATGGTCTATAATTTTGTATAATAAAGCAATGTACCAATTCTTAGTTGAATACCTTAAAGGACTGCGAAAAAAGCGTGGAAAACTAATATTTTTCCTATTTCATAAGATGAAATAGGGCATAACTCCATGAAAAATTTACAAAAATGTCTGAAACTCGAAATTGCTGTGTAACTTCTCACATCAAAGTGATGTACCAATTTTCCCTTAAATATCTTGAAGGACTTCGAAAAGAGTGCGAAAAGTTGATATTTTTTGCATTTCTTAAGTCGAAATGGGGCATAACTACATAAAAAATTGACGCATACACGTGAAACTCGAACTTGGTCTGTAACTTCTCATAATAAAGCAATGTACCAATTCTCAGTTGAATACCTTGAAGGACTGTGAACAAAAGTGCGGAAAACTAATATTTTTCGTATTTCATGACGGGCCATAACGCCATGAAAATTGACGAAAATGTCTGAAACTCAAACTTGCTCTGTAACTCCTTACATTAAAGCGATGTACCAATTTTTCCTTAAATATCTTGAAGGACTTCGAAGAGTGCGGAAAGCTGATATTTTTGGCATAACTCCATCAACAAGAACTCCGCAAACGGCGCATAATACCCCGCCATGATGACAAACCAAGGAATGAGAGCTATCAGAAAATATTTATTTCTTCCTCAGCCCCATCAGACCAGTCATCCTTTATGAAGAGTCAAAGCGATCCGTTAAACGGTCAAGGAGGTATCGTCAGAAATTTTGGATTATCGTAAATTTTGATATGTTTCTTCACCACACATATTCCAACGACCGTAGGAAGTGATCCAATAAATGAAATCCAGAAACAAACTTTCAAGATGGCAGCCCATGGCTGGTGGCCATCTTGGAGTTTGGATCATCGTCAATTTCGACAGGCTTCTTCTCCACACCTAGTCCAACCACCATATGAAGTTTCAAAGGGATCCGATAAACGGTAACGGAATTATCATTTGGAAACCAATTTTCAAGATGGCCACCGGTGGCTGGCAGCCATCTTGGAGTTCATATCATTGTCAATCTCCATAGGTTTCTTCCCCAGAGGTAGTCGAACCACCCTATGAAATTTCATAGCGATCCTATAAACGATAACAGAGTTATCATCTGCAATTTTCAAGATGGCCACCGGTGGCTGGTGGCCATTTTGGATTTCGGATCATTATCGATTTTGATAGGTTTCTTTCTCAGACCTAGTCCAACCTCTCTATGAAGGTTCAAAGCGATCTGATAAACGGTAACGGAGTTATCATCCGGAAACCAATTTTCAAGATGGCTACCGGTGGCAGGCGACCATCTTGGATTTCGGACTATCGTCAATTTTGATAGGTTTCTTCCCCAGAGGTAGTCCAACCACCCAATGAAGTTTCATAGCGATCCAATAAACGATAACAGAGTTATCATCTGGAAACCAATTTTCAAGATGGCCGGCTGTGGCTGGCGGCCATCTTGGATTTCGGATCATTATCGATTTTGATAGGTTTCTTTCTCAGACCTAGTCCAACCTCTCTATGAAGGTTCAAAGCGATCTGATAAACGGTAACGGAGTTATCATCCGGAAACCAATTTTTAAGATGGCTACCGGTGGCAGGCGACCATCTTGGATTTCGGACTATCGTCAATTTTGATAGGTTTCTTCCCCAGAGGTAGTCCAACCACCCAATGAAGTTTCATAGCGATCCAATAAACGATAACAGAGTTATCATCTGGAAACCAATTTTCAAGATGGCCGGCTGTGGCTGGCGGCCATCTTGGATTTCGGATCATTATCGATTTTGATAGGTTTCTTTCTCAGACCTAGTCCAACCTCTCTATGAAGGTTCAAAGCGATCTGATAAACGGTAACGGAGTTATCATCCGGAAACCAATTTTCAAGATGGCTACCGGTGGCAGGCGACCATCTTGGATTTCGGACTATCGTCAATTTTGATAGGTTTCTTCCCCAGAGGTAGTCCAACCACCCAATGAAGTTTCATAGCGATCCAATAAACGATAACAGAGTTATCATCTGGAAACCAATTTTCAAGATGGCCGGCTGTGGCTGGCGGCCATCTTGGATTTCGGATCATTGTCGATTTTGATAGCTTTCTTCCTTAGACCTAGTCCAACCACTCTATGAAGTTTCAAAGCGATCCGATAAACGGTAACTGAGTTATCATCCGGAAACCAATTTTCAAGATGGCCGCCTGTGGCTGGCGGCCATCTTGGATTTCGGATCATTATCGATTTTGATAGGTTTCTTCCGCAGACCTAGTCCAACCACTCTATGAAGTTTCTAAGCGATCTGATAAACGGTAACGGAGTTATCATCCAGAAACCAATTTTCAAGATGGCTACCGGTGGCAGGCGACCATCTTGGATTTCGGACTATCGTCAATTTTGATAGGTTTCTTCCCCAGTCCTAGTCCAACAGCTCCATGAAGTTTCAAAGCGATCCGATAAACGGTAATGGACTTATCATCCGGAAACTAATTATCAAGATGGCCGCTGGTGGCTGGCGGCCATCTTGGATTTCGGATCATCGTTGATTTCGATAGGTTTCTTCCCCAGGCCTAGTCCCATGACTCTATGAAGGTTCAATGCCATCCGACAAACGCTAACGGAATTATCATCCGGAAACCAATTTTCAAGATGGCTACCGGTGGCGGGCGGCCATCTTGGATTTCGGATCATCGTCGATTTCGATAGGTTTCTTCCCAAGACCTAGTCCAACCACCCTATGAAGTTTCAATGCGATCCGACACACGGTAATAGAGTTATCATCCGGAAACCACTCTGCCGCCCACACGCCCGCCCACCCGGACGGACGGCGCCATTACATAACCCGGCAAATTTTTTGGCGGGATATAAAAATTTACACATACACGTGAAACGTGAACTTGGTCTGTAACTTCTCATAATAAAGCAATGTACCAATTCTCAGATGAATACCTTGGACTGCGAAAGAAAGTGCGGAAAACTAATATTTTTTCTATTTCATAAGACGAAAGGGGCATAACTCCATGAAAAGTGACATAAATGTCTGAAACTCGAACTTGCTCTGTAACTCGGAAAACCAACTGCGACAGATGGACAGACAGACGGACAGACCTATAGTCCTCCCACACACACACTCCTCCCCCACCCCCGGTTTTACCGGTAGGGGACTAATTAAGGGACCATGGGAAAGAGAGAGAGAGAGAGAGAGAGAGAGAGAGAGAGAGAGAGAGAGAGAGAGAGAGAGAGAGAGAGAGAGACGCTACAACTCATTAGCGAGCTCTCGACTCTCTAGGCATAGACATTCCTAACAGGGAAGGGGTGAATGGTGGAGAATTTCATCGCAGACCAGTTCCATATCCATACCAGGTACCCGTGGACACAAAAACAAAGAATGATTAGAAATTCAAGGCGGCAAAATATAATTTTACCAATTTACATGGGGCTAATCTCGTCTAAATCAAATCCTGGAAACACATAACAATGCATAACACTGGCAAAATTTAGACAAAATAATAATTAGACATCTGATTGCTTGATCTCCGCACTGCATCTGGCGTTCTAGCGAGATCAGACATCTTAATTAACCAACGTTCTTAAAAGATTGTGTTGAAAATAGCAAAACTAGCTTAGTAACGAGAAAAGTATGTGATTATTCAGGCCAATAAATTGAGAAGAGGAAGTGACAGCCTGCGCATGCGCAGAGTGGGCCCAGCATCTGCCCAGCTGTCAACTGACTCCCTGCCCCCTACAACTTTTTTTATCTGAGCTTTTACTGAGTGTAGGTGGATATTTTGGGAATATCAAAGTGTTTGGGAGGTAAGTATACTCGTGAAGTGAAATTATGACAACCAAGTTCCCTTGAACAAACAAGGTTCAGCTGTTGCACTAAATAACCTGTCATAAGTTTTGAATCGATCAACCAAGCGGATTCGGAAAAAGATTTTTAAAGGTGTTTAAAATAAATCAGCCACAATCCAAAATGACCGACCAGCTTCAAATGAACAAACCTGCATCTCTGCCGTAAGGATGCTTTCTGCCAAATATACTTGAAATTGGCCCAGTGTTTCTCGAGAAAACATTGTAATGTTCCGTGGTTCTGGAGTTGTTTTCGGGAAAGCTATTTAACCCAATATGGCCACCTAACTATACACCTGTGCAAAAGTTAAGCACCACCCTATTTTTACGCACATGCGAGGGTATATTCATGTGCTATGAAGAAAGCAATAGCATAAACATTTATGTACCCATCCATCTTAGTGCAAGAGGTAATAATGCAACTAGAGGAATGCTGATTATGATGGTGGGGAAACACTGTATGTTTTTGTTTGAACTTGAAAACGAGGCCTGAATATGGTTACGTTGACACAACTGACAATTATTGCCCTACAGTTGACACACGTGGCTAGATTGTCATTAATGGTGTCTGAAAACGAAGTTTAACATCTGTGCACGAGTTTGAGACTGTCGTTATTAATACCGGGTATATCCACCTTGTGCCTGGATGACGGCCTGGACACGACGTCTCATGCTGGTCACCAACCGACTGATACGCCATTGTGGTATTCGTTGCCATTCAAGATGGAGTGCGTCTGTTAATTCCTGTAGGTTCTGCACAGGAGGATCCCTCCTTCTCACCATGTTTCCCAGAATGTCCCAGATATGCTCAATAGGGTTCATGTCAGGGCTCCTTGCTGGCCATGGTAGGGTTTCGATGGCATTCTGGCGGAGGTATTCATGCACAGCTCTAGCACGATGTGGTCGGGCGTTGTCATCCATGAATATAGGGTGGGTTCCAGGTGCATGATTTACAAAATGAGGGACCACAACTCTATCCAGTATGGAATCTTGATATCTTTGTCCATTTAGTGTTCCAGGTACAGTCAACAGATCCAGCTTACAATCAAATGAGATGCACCCCCATATCATAACGGAACCTCCACCAAATGGAACTTCTTCCATGATGTTACGTTGGTCGTACGCCGTGTGTCTGGACCTCCATACACGAGTTCGACCATCTGTGGCATGAAGCAGGAACCGACTTTCATCGGACCAGTGTACCCGTCTCCAGGATCTCATGTTCCAGTGTCTTCTTTCGTTGCACCACCTCAGACGCTCCTCTTTGTGGTGTGCAGTGAGGAGAGGACGTCTGACAGGTCTCCTAGCTTTCATGCCAGCAGCATACAGTCTCCTTTTGACGGTAGACATTGACACTCTATTGCGCGTTTCCCATTGCTGGCTGAGCACTCTGTTGTTGGTGAATGGAGATCTCCTAACAAGGCGTACTAGGGCTCGATCATCACGGGCAGTAGTCTTCTTCGGTCTTCCAGATCTAGGCCTGTCCTTCACCTCGTTAGTTTGCCCATGTTTTGCAATCAAACGACTGATTACAGTATGGTTAATGTGCAGCTGTCTGCCAATCTCTCTGCATGACATACCAGTGGTATGCATGCCTATGATTTGCCATTTCACACGATCACTTAACCTTCGTCTTGCCATAGCGGTTCACAATCAAGAGCTAATTCTCTCTGTACAAATAAACCACGGTCATGAACACAAAATTCCTAATCTTGTCGCCTAAATCTGTATGTAATGTTCTACACCTCAAACTGGACTTTTACATAACTGAACACGTGTGCTGTTTCCCGCCACGCACGGACATCAAGCGGCGTGAAGTCATGCATGCATGTGCATTTCGTACTTGGAATTGTCAGCTAACGCGGGGACAAAAAGTATGGCAGCCTAGTTGTACCATCATGTTTCTACGTTCTATTGTTTTTGCTGGTGCTTAACTTTTGCACAGGTGTATATTTGGCCAATCAAGTTCCCTTGATAAAACTTGGTTCAGCTCTTGCCCTAGATGATATTTCATTAGTTTTGAATCAAACCCCCCACCCCAACAGTTTTGGACAAGATTTTTAAACACATTTCTAGAAATCGGCCAAAATCCGAGATGGCTACTGACCAAATTGGCGGATCGACTTCGTTTGAACATGCTTGAATCTCTATGCCCTAGGGATGTTTCCTGCCAAATATAATTAAAATCGGCCCTGTGGTTCTTGAGAAGTTGCTTAAAGAAAAGGTTGATGGACGGACGACGGACAAATGGATGGTCGCCATGGCATAAGTTCACTTGGCCTATCAGGCTAGGTGAGCTAATATTTTTATTAATCCAGTTGTCGTGATCTTGACTTTTGACCTCTTGGCCCACAATTTATCATACTTCGCCGGGGACCCTACAGGCAACCTTCTACCCAAGTCAGGTCAAGCTATCTCCAATAGAACCAGAGTTACTGACAAATTAGTGTTCAAAATAATGACATTTTAATTAATCTGGTTAACATGGCCTTGATCTGGACCATTGGACCACAAATTTATCATACTCCTTTGGAATCGCATGGGCAACCTTCCACCTAAGGTTGGTCAAAATAACTCCAATAGAACCAGAGTTATTGACAAATTAGTTTTCAAAATAATGATTTTTAATCTGTTCAGTGTAGGCATGACCTTTGACCTTTTGACCCAAAATTTATCACACATCTTCGGGACCACATGGGCAACCTTACCCCAGTATGATTACCATACACAAAAATCTCTCTACAGCCCTGAATAAGCTTTTGTGACTGACTAACTGACAAACTGACTAAGAGACATTGTGATTTATTGAGCTACTACTTGCAGATACAATGATTATCAATTACTTATATGCATACAGTACATTTCAGAAATAACTTACAATGTTTCCAAAACAAAATAGCAAGAGGCATCGGATGGCATATCCACAGACGGGAGGACAGATGGATGGACATGCTGATCGCTATATCCATTCATCTTCCAGACCTGGGGGATAAAAGCATACTGTTGAATATTTTGAACATAATTGGAGTGGAATTGTCTTCCAATCCAATTATGTTCAAAATATTCAACAGAACATTTCTTACATCATGTTCAAAATTGCTTTGTTTTGTTCCTTACTTCTGAGCTGTACTGTATCCCAATGTGACAAGGACCTGTGATGCTCACCAGAACAGTAGCTGAAGTCAATAACCCTTTAATGGTCAAAACTGGCCTCGGTAGTGGACTTGAAGGTCCATTTGCAGGCAAAGAAAATACCTTTTTGAAAATCTATAACTGGAGTGACTGGCTTGACTATAGAACCAGTCATTTCCAGTCTGAGCAAAAATTTCAAGTTTCTGGAACAAATTTGGTGATTAAATGGTTAATACTGGAAGCATATCCAGTGCCTGTTCAACCAGCTGTAGTTAATATCAGCTCAGTGGTCTTTTAAAAAGATGTACTGGCAATGTATGAAAATCTAAGATGCTATCTGACCAATCAGATTTCTGCCGAAACCTAGGGGTTTTCCAGCAAAGTTTGGTTTCAACTGGCTCAAGAGCTGAGGATCGGTTGATCAAAGATATTATTAGAAATTCCAAACAACTTGACCAGTATCAGAATTGTGTATAAAAGATAAGTAGCCTAGGATCAAAGTTTTCTTATATCAAGCGAATTCTGCAAAATCTTAGATGTCCTCCCAAAGATATTGACCACAGAATAACATGTTCATTACAACAGTGCATAATACACAGTCAAGATGATGACAATAATTCAGCAGCTTATTAAAACAAGAATACATTTTTGTTTCTACGAGAATTATTAATACTTACCAGATGTACTATTATGACAATCTCTATTATCCGCCAGGGCAACACGAAGGAGAGAAAGGGCTACATCAAGCCCAGTATCCCCAGTGAGCACCTCGAAGACATGAAGAACTTAAGCGGTCAAAAGCCACACCTTCCCACCAATGCTGAAAGCCTCAGTACCCTTCAAGCCAGATAATTCAGATTCTGTACTCAATGCTAAATGGCAGAACCTGCATGACGATTTCAGCAGGAAGCTCAGTGCTTCTAGCACAACACACGGCCAACAAACTGGCTGTGTTGTCCTGTGAAACAGCTGGCTTCAGGAGATGCGTTACAGAGGCCAATAACAGCAACCCCACCAGGGAAGCTGTCAATGCCATAGCCACTACAAAAGCCAGGCACGAAGAACGGCAAAGGTCAGCCAGCCATGCCATGCCGCCCAGACAAATTCGCAGAGACCCGTACAGAAATGCGCAATTCAATAACCGCCCAAACAGGCAAATGATAGGCCACCAGAACGAAAGACCACGCCCACTAATGGGAACGGGCAGTAAGGAAGCAATTGAAGAGTTATATGATATCATCCCAGGACTACACGCAAACAGATGACTACTAACATCTCCTGTTATCAAACACAATAATTTTAAGCCACTATCAGAGGAGTCCGCCACCAATTGTAACAATAACAGTGTGGACTCCTCTAATAAGGATACTAGAATTTACCCTTCAGCGTTTGTCTTTAACGTCACAGATTCTGAACTTACCCCCGACACAATAAGTGTCTTAGACAAAGGGCTCGGCTTCAGCCCCACAGTAACAGAGCTCAATATGGGCTCACTATATGCAGATCTCTAAGCATTCATCAGAAGGATCCGTCTCATCAATTTCACCCCCACCCACAATATGCTGTTCTCACAGCATCTGAAAGGGGTGCCGAGATTTCCAATCAAAGAAAATCTACCTTCCAAAATATCTTGGACAGAAAGTTTGCACCAGAGAAAACTGCCACCCCCCTCATTGGATCCACCACTAGAGTCCTTCATCAAAGCCATAAGATTTGAATTTAGTAATCACGTACACAAAGGGGTTTCTTGCAACAACCTCTCCCAAGAAGAGGAGAAAGCTTTGGAAGCCTTGAAACACAATCACACTGTTTTCATAAAACAGGCCAACATAGGCCAAGCCACAGTCACGCAGTCTAAAAGACTACACGACTGAAGCAATGAACCTGCCATCTGACTGCATGGATTTACACACCCAACTAGTGGAAAAAAGACTGGACAATATAGTATTAGAGGGTGAAATGGACATCACCACTGCTGACAGACATCTCCCAAAGCCACCAAAAACGGCCAGGTTTTACCTACTCCTAAAAGTACATAAAGAGAAGAAAGATGGTATAACACAAGATATACCCATCATTAGTGGCAATGGCTGCCCAACAGAGCTCATCAGCAGCTTTGTTGATGAACACATCAAAGTCCATATAACAAAGATCAAATCTTATGTAAAGGACAAGACTTCATCAACAAGATAGAAGAATTCGGGCCCACAAAGGCGAATTCTCTATTCGTCACCATGGATGTTACCTCTCTATATACTAACATACCAAACAATCAAGGCTTATGTGCAGTAGCACAATACTGCATGAAACATGGGACCCTCAGCACCGTATCAGTACAAAATATACTAAACCTTCTCAGACTGGTATTAGAGTGCAACAATTTTGAATTCAATGGAGAACCCTTCCTACAAATAGGCGGCACAGCCATGGGCAGCAAAGCAGCATGCGCAATATGCATGCATCTTCATGGCAGATCTTGAAGAAACACTACTTGCAAATGCACCATACCAACCGGCATTATATGTATGTTACATTAGACAACATATTTATGATATGGGAACATGGTCATGCAGCTCGAATGGAATTCGTCCAACACATGAATACGGGACATAACAGCATAAAATTCACCATGGAAAGCTCAGGAGAATGAGTGGTATTCCTGAACACCTGGGTAAAAAACACTGACGGACAACCCATCACCTTTGACCTTTACACCAAACACACTGACATGCATGGATATCTCCATTACACATCGGCGCACCCATCCTCCTGCAAGGATGCCAGCCCTTATGGACAATTTCTGCATGTTAGAAGGATATGCACCCACATTGCAGACTATGAGAGGAACAGTACTGCAATGGAAGGCTTCTTTCAAGCCAGAGGATACCCCAACAGTCATCCTCATCTCTGCAAGAGCAAAAGCAAGGAGCTAAAACAGACATTTGCTACTTAAACCCCATCCCCCACCCAAGCACCCAAGAACAAGTCTTCAAACCCATATTCGTCTGCGAATTCACACACACGGGCAGAGTGATAAAAAATACTGGCCAATCCTCCAGGCCAGTCAACACTGTAGGTATGCCTTCCCTAAACCACCCCTCTTTGGTTATCGAAAAAACAAAACGATTAGGGATCACGTAGTCAGAGGGGTTTTGGACAAAACTATAGCCCACAGAAACCCATTACCGAAATGCAACACTAAAAATTGCAAACTGCAACTACATGGACAAGTCTCGTCACTTCTCAAGCACACATACGGGACTATGTTACAGATGCAAAGCTATCGGGAATTGTTTGACACGCAACATAGTGCATCTCATCAGCTGCAAACTGTGCAAAAAAACAGTAGGTTGGAGACACCGAGACCCTTTAAGATAAGAATACAAGAACAGAAAAGAGAGTTATGGCACTCCTGTCTCTAGGCATTTCAACTTGAAAAACCATACAAGGGAGCACATGGGCTTCCGGATAATCCAAGTACTGTCCTCTGACCCGTCCAACCCAGAATCCACTAAGTGGAGAAGAGAGAAATCACGTTGGATTCATCAACTCCACACCATGGAACCATCCGGGATCAATCTAGCAGGGTGATACCCATCCTTCCTTTCAGTCACCGGGTACAAACCCTGATAACTGAAAACTTAGCCATAACTGTAATCTCTATTATCGAAAGACTAGCTCAAAATAACTAACAAATATTAACTCTCCAGGATCCGTCTCAGCCCATGTCTGGGAATTACCAATAGCGCTAGGTACTGAGTCAATTCCCGAGTACAGACAAAACAGCAAAAGCAGCTCAACCTCACCTCAGCGGGGCGGACTGAGGTGGGCCATAGTACATCTGGTAAGTATTAATAATTCCTGTAGAAACAAAAGCGGATGCTTTTTTTTATTCTACTTCGAATAATACTTACCAGATGTACTATTATGATAAACTCCGGATTTAGACAGCCAGACATTCTGGTGGGCAGAGGTGAGTTTCAAACAGCTCTCATCTACCAGCCAGAGGTTTGTGAAGAGACTGAGAACCCCAGCGCCCGCTTGGATTCCGCATCTGACTTATAAAATGCGAAAGCATCTATAGTCTAGACCGCGCTCATCCCCTTATTTGTCTGCACAAATGAGGGCTGTCAAGGGGAGGCAACACCACCCGGACACGTGTCAGCTCTACGTCTTGGCTAGAGCAGTCCCGGAGAGTGTAGAGAAGCTACCACAACTTCCAAATTTTGGAAAGCACTATCAAGATTCTGACATGAGTTTCCAATTGGAATGAGGCTTAATTCTGATATTGTTGAATAATTATACTCTTTAATCAGACAATCCACAAGAAGTCTGATATTTCGACTGCAAGTGAAAAACATGGATTAGTCACTTAAAACTACACACCACTTTTCCATTTGAATTCTTCTGTGATCTTCCCAGGAGCTTGCCCATTCGCTGCAGATCTGCCAGCCATATGAATTTCCTGTGCCAGAGCTCGTAGGAGTCCTTGTGATGTTTAAGCGAGAGGTCTCGATTGTGGCCTAATTTAGATTGAGTAAGTTTGCGATGGCAACTGGATTAAGCGCCCTTGCTATATCGCGTACATAGAAATTGGTAAATGATGACTCGGCATGTCATTGTGCTACAGACATCACCTCCTTTAATGAGACACCCGTATAAAGGGCTGATGATGCTACTAGTGCTCGTACTTGATGGGCGTCCATTTGAGCAATCTGCTTCCCCATAGTAAATTGATGCGTCATTTGAATAGCGTCGACTATCCAACACGAAATAGTATTTTTCGAGGCACAAAGATGAGGAGCTTTGAGACAGAGCCAACAAGATTTTGGATCGTACCTCCACTCCTGAGTATGTTTCTTGTAGATTTTCAGACATTTAATATCTATAGATCTAATAGCTTCAAAGGGAGCATGCCCTAACACCTGAAGAAAGAGATAAATTCCATGCAGGAATAGGCATAGGCTGTCTAGGTCACAAATTGCTCATTCCTTTAATAACTTCATTTAGTGTCGTTCTCTACTCCTGCATTGGCCAGGCTTGGAACGACTGAAAGTAGTGCAGACTTATATGCTGCTAGGGTTGAAGGTACAAGTTTGTCAACTTCGTACAAATGACAGATGAAATCTGCTACATGTTGAACAGTCGCAGAAAAGGAATTAATACTTCTTCCCTTGCATCACTCTGAAAACTTGCTTGTTGATTCTATAATTATATGTTCTAGTGGTTGTCCCCCTTCTGGTTGAAGCGACAAATTTTGCTGCTTGCTCAGAAAAACCACTCTCAATTGCTCGCTGCTTGATAACATCCATGCAGTCAATTTGAACATTTCTGGTCTATTGTAGTGATAGACTCTTGCTCTGGGATATCAAATTGCATCTGACTGGAAGAGGGACCGGTTTGCAGACCAAAAGGTCCAGCAGGTCCATAAACCATGATCGGCCTGGCCAATGAGGAGCAATCAGAAGTACATGCCATGTGCCTTCTCTTATCTTTTCCAGAATTTTTGGAATTAGAATTGTTGGAGGGTATGCGTACGCATACATCGCTTTCCAACTGATTGCCAGTGCATTCACTGCTAATGCTAACGGGTCTGGGATCTGAAACATGCAAGTGGTCATCTTTGCGTTTCCTTTCATCACAAATAGATCCACATTTGGCTTGCCCCAATGATTGAAGAGGACTTCTGCTACCGATTGGTTGAGCTGCCATTCCGTCGGACGACAAACCATCCTTCGACTGAGCTCATCCGCTAGGATGTTTAATCCGCCAGGAATGTGTACTGGCCGAAGAATGACATTCTTCTTTCCATATCATCATGCACAACTATGGTGACCTCGTCCCACCTTGGCGGTTTAAATAAGACACCACTGTTGAGTTGTCTGTCCTTATTAGGACCACTTTATCTCAGATTCTATCCTCGAACTTTCGAAGTGGTAATGCCACCGCTAATGGTTCTAAGACATCTATGTGTTTCTGCACATTTGTCTGATCCCATTCGCCCGGCACTGACTGATTTTCCAGTAGGGCTCCCCATTCTGCCACAGACGCATCCGTGAAAATGAACATCTGCGGCTGAGGAGGCTGTAGTGGAACACCTCGCAGGAGTTTCTGTTTTGATAGTCACCACTGAAGGTGGTATATCAATGGTTCCTTTACTGGAACAACGGATCTGTTCTCTGAGACCAGAATGACATTAAGTACATCTGAATCGGCCACCGCCTGAGTGTCGCATACCTTCTCCAGGGATACTAGCAAACCCAGCATCTTGAAAAGCTGGCGCGCCATCAGATAGGCGCCTAGAGAAAGTGACCCCAGCACTGCTAATAGGGTCATTCCATAAAAGGACCAAAATTTTTGAAATCCGTCAAGTCATAGTTTCAGATTTCCTTCAAACTTTGTCAGAGTAAGCATATGTATGTATTAACAGGAAATTCCAAGTATTATAGTGAAAGGTCAAATACTTTTTGAAAACTGGCCTATCCAATACCCCCTGCCTAAAATTGACAAAAATTTGTAACAAAATTTCTATGTTTGAGGCTTCATATCTCACCGACTACAGTGCTCACAATACTAGGTCTTTTTATTTTAACAGTCTGGTCACCATAGTTCGAGAAAATCACAAGCATTTTGTGCTGACCTGTTTTAGGCATGTATTAGGGTGTCGTCAAAAATGCCAAAAAATGTGATTTTTCATATTTTAATCCAAATTTGGTGATGCCGTAAAATGTATTTGTATTTGGTTTACACAAATGATTTCTATCCTGTTAACTAGAGCTACTGCTACTTTAGTGATATTTATTACCTAATGGCAAGATATGCTCCGCAAAAATTTTGTGGGAGCCATACCCCAACCCCTGTTCGCCAAAATGGGGTGACTTCATAACATCTTTTTTCAAAATAACCCCTTTCAATTTTTTTAATATTTTGGTGAATGTTATATATATGGTCAATGGTTACAGGACCAAAAGGTTCACTCTTACATTTGTTTCCTTTTAGAGCTATGGCAAATACAAAATCTGATATTTTTTCAAAAACTTGTATGATATTCGATTTTGGGGGGTTAATAATTTTAAAAGTATACACTCTAGAAGTATGAAACAAGAGATGTAGCGCATTTCCCTGCCTTATTAAAAGAAACAACCAGCATTTCCCTTTTACAAAATAGATAAACATGGATTTTAGAGATGTCAAAACCGTACTTTGTTAAAATTTGACATTTTTGTGGGTAAACTACAAGTCATTATTCAACAACATTTTCAATGGGAATAACATATTGCCTGGAGAATATTTAAAAAACAATTTGACTATAAGTTGTTGCTGACTTAGCCATCAATAATTTTCAGTCAAATCATTTTCAAAATATACACCAGGTACAGAGTTTGTCCTGTAAGCTGGTCGAGCTGCAACAGCTCATCACTCAGTCTTGAGTTATCCAGTGTTAATAAAGACTGAGAGATTTCATATCTAGAGAAAATAACTCAACCTTCAGTGCTTTGTATATAATTAGGTCAATTACTGTAATAGACATAGGTAGTGAGGTGATATTGATTAGTCACATGGTCTCAGTTTTTCTCAGAGATCTGCATGCAAGTATTGCTATCAACAAGAGTTCAGTCAAGCATTTTAAGTGATCAAGATTAGGCAGCATGACCAGTGAAAGTGTTTAATAATTACTGCTTTGAAACATTGACATTGTTGCTGATACACAAATGTTTAGATATTTACTTTAGAAATTTAATAATTCACTATACATTTTAATGATAAATTAGGCCTTTTAATTTGAAGTGTAAACTTTGACTAGGACACGTTGCACAATGGCTGAATTACCAGAGACATTTTGTTCAGTTGGACGTCTCACTAATGATAAATGTCATAAGTTTACGGATAAATGCTCTGTAAATGATGTTGTACAATTGACGGCTACAGATAAAACACTTGTTGCAATGAGAAGCGGCCAGAGTGAGGATAGTTTAGAAACAGTGTGCTGTTGCCACAAGAAACACTATCTGCATATATTCCCGATGATGAAGCAGAACACTTCATGTTGTGATCCCCTAAAAGTTCACAAAAAGCTTATTAAAAAGGGACTAGTTAATATAGATCAAGAAATTGTGGCATTAATAGTCGAAAACTAGAGAGAGAAAACAACCTGGCCAAAAGATTTGCCATCATTGTTTGCAGAAAATTAATAACCTGACAGATTGTAGTGACGGTGAACCGGAATCAATGGCCATAGCAGATACTTTGTACTGTAATGCTGAATGCCTCAACTCTAGTTTCTCAGCAGTTGGAGTTTCTCCCCTAAAGAGTGTCCATTCAGAAAGGAAAGTATCATATGGTAAACGAAAAATCAAACAAATGGCAGAAGCAACAACAAGTCACGTGGCATCCCACCTAGGTTTTCCACCTAATAAATTAGTTGCTGACACTTCACAAACTGAATGTACATGTGATTCTAAGTTAGATGTGGACTACTTGGTATCGAACATGAATGAAAAACTGTCTGTGTCATCACGAAATCAAAAGATACAAGTATTGACTATTACACCTAAATCATGGTCGATAGATAAAACTGTTCAGGTTTTTCAGGCATGTGGTGTTACGCGTTATATGGTGAAACAAGCCAGACAACTTGCGCAGAATGATGGAATACTCGCTGATCGTGAAACCTTTAAAAGAAATAAGCTTGATCAGCATACACTAGATAGTGTTATTAACTACTACCAAGATGATACTGTATCTAGACTATTACCCGGGAAAAATGATTTTGTTACTATAAGAATTTGTGGTACCAAAGAACATAAGCAAAAACGGCTAATCCTGACAAATTTGAAGGAAGTACATGCTAATTTCGAAACAGAAACTGGACTTAAAATTGGTTTCTCTAAATTTGTTGAGTTAAGACCCAAATGGTGTGTAACTGTTTCTTCTAGCGGCAGCCACAATGTTTGTGCATGCGAAAAACACCAAAATGTAAAGTTTATGGTGGATGTTATCTCTGAAGACTATCATAACCTAATTGACAAATCTGTATGTGACAGTAGTTCTAGAAATTGCATGCTGCAACGATGTGAAAAGTGTCCAGGAACTGCATTTCTCAAAACTTACTTAGAGCAAGACCTTTATGAGCACATGGATGATGATGACATCATTAAATTCAATGAATGGGTATCCACAGACCGAATTGAAATCATGCGCCGAGAAGTATCAGTTGAAGATTTTATTTCTATATTATGTCAACGGATCCAAGAATTAACACCACATTCCTTCATAGCGAAATCTCAAAGTGAATTCTTGAAAGCGTGCAAACATGATTTAGATGACACTACTGCCATTGTTGTTCTCGACTTTGCTGAAAATTACAGCATTATTGTGCAAGATTGTGTACAGGGATTTTATTGGAACAATTCTCAAGTCACGATACATCCTTTGGCATTTTATGTTAAGGCTTATGGAAAGTTGAATGAAGAAAATGTATGCTTCATCTCTGAGTGTCTGAAACACGAAACAAATACTGTGTACTGTTTTCAGGAGATTTTTACAAGATATTTGAAGGAAAAGTATCCCAATATTCATATAATTAAATACTTTAGTGATGGGTGTGCAGGACAATACAAGAACTTCAAAAACTTTATTAATGTCTGCCATCATTATTCAGATTTTGATATTAAGGCAGAATGGCTTTTCTTTGCTACCAGCCATGGTAAAGGTGTTTGCGACGGTATCGGGGGCACAGTGAAGCGCTTAGCCGCAAGGGCTAGTCTGCAAACAGCGCTTATACGAAATGCTAGTGAATTGTATGAATTCAGCCAACAGAACATAAGCAAGATCAAGTTCTTCTTAGTTAGTAAAGATGAGATCCAGAGCCATCATACAATGTTGGAAGAGCGGTATCTCCTTGCCAAAACAGTGCAAGGAACCAGGTCATTCCATTCGTTTGTTCCAAATGACACTAACTCTATCACAGTAAAGCGAATTTCAACTGATGATGTTTCATACACTTGGTCATTTTCTAACACACAACCTGGTATGTCATCAGAGATTCAGAATTTAAATATCCCTATAGAACTGTCTTTGAGTGACTATGTTGGTGCATTGTATGACAAAAATTGGTGGTTTGGCATAGTGTTAGAAATTAGTCTAGAAAATGAGGACTGTCTCATTTCCTTTATGAAGCCGCATGGACCAGCTCGATCCTTTAGTTGGCCAAGGCGCACAGACCAGTGCTGGGTTCCTTTTTGTGACATTCTAAGTAAGGTGTCAACACCATTGACAGCAACTGGCCGGCAGTACACTTTTCCACAAACTGATATCGACTTTATAAATGGACTATTTAAATAATTTGGAGGAGCGGTATATACTGGATCATGTACTGTATCATCAATTATTGCTGAGGTATGTAGTATTATGTACTATCTCTTAACACTTTTATATTATATCATGTGTATTAACCAATGCCTGTCTCAGTTTATTAAATAATTCCATGAAATGGGTGACATTTAGGCATACTTTAGTATGAAAGATTACACATATTGGCCTGGTCGCAGTGTGTCAAAATTGTCTATAAATGGCCATAGAAGTCGATGTAGCTGTACTAATATGACCATAATATACCATTCAATGTCCACCTATGATGAAAAAGTATCTAATATGCTAAAGTGGAGATATTTTTAACTTTTTAAAACAAATTAGATTGTCGCGAAAAATGTCAAATTTTAACAGAGTCAGGTCTTTGGGTCTAGAAAATCGATATTTATGTATTATATAACCAGGGAATGCTGATTGGTTCTTCTAATATAGCAGGAGAGCTGGTTGTATCGCTTGTTTCATGCCTCTAGGCCCTATAATTTTAAAATTATTAACCCCCAAAAATGGAATATCGTACAAGTTTTACAAAAATATCACATTTCTAATATGCCATAGCTCCAAAAGGGAACAAATGTAAGAGTGCAACTTTTAACCATGTAACTATTGACCATATATCTACCATTCACCAAAATAAAATAAAAATTGAAAGGGGTTATTTTGACTTAATAGGCGATGAAGTTGGCCCTCTTTTGTGAACAGGGGTGGTGCATTGGGCCCCTCAAATTTTTTGATGAGCGAACCTTGCTGTTAGTCAGTAAATATTACTAAGCTAATATTAGCTCTAGTGAACTGGGTAGAAATCATTTAGTTACAGCAACTACAATATACATTTTACTGTATCACCAAATTTTGTTGAAACAGGAAAATTAGCTGTTTTTAACGTTTTTGGTGACCCCTAAAACACACCCAAAACAAAGTCAACACGCTTGTTATTTTCCTCAAGTATGCTGACCAGAGCATTAGAATGAAAAGATCTAGTATTGTAAACAGTATATTGGATGAGATATGATGTCTCAAACATTGGATTTGTACTTGAAACCTTTGTCAATTTTAGCATAGGGGTCTTTGAGAGGGCATTTTTCAAAAAGTATTTCACATATCAGTTAAAAAATTGTCATGCTCAACTAAAACATCCATATGCTCACACTGAGAAAGTTTGAAGGAAATCTGTGGCTATGAGTTGACGGGCATTGGTCCATCTTATACGGAATGACCCAATAGGCTCCCGACTCTGCTTTCCACCGGAAAGGCCATACCGTCTTTGAGATTGAACAGTATTCTCAGGTAAACAAATTCGTGAGTCAATTCTGTCTTCTCTAGATTTACAATCCAACATAGCTCTCTCAATAGAGATAGGACAATTTTCAGATTATTGCGCAGAGTGATTGGTTTTCCCGCCTTCAGCAGCCAGCCATCTAAGTAAGTATGAACAGCTATGTTTCTCCTGCAAAGCAAGTAGTCATGGCAAGAACCACCATGATGAAGACCCTGGGAGCTGTCATCAGACCAAACGGTAAAGCATTGAATTCCCAGTCCTTGTCCTGGAACACAAACCGCATGCATTTCTGAAAAGGAATTGACATTGGAATATGAAAATAAGCGTATTTCAGATCTATCGACACAGCACATATGCCCTTCCTCAGGCCTGTCATCACAGCAGCCACCGTTTCCATCTGAAATCTGAGCGACTGAATGAACTTGTTCAAAGGCTTGAGGTTGAGGATTGGTCTCCAACCTCCGGTGCAATTCGGAATGAGGAACATCATCGAATAGAAGCCCTAGGAGGCTTGGTCGCGGATTAAATGAATCATGTTCTTCCGTAAAAGCCTTTCGATATCTAGGCCAATGACCTCTAAATGATCGGTCTCTGGGAACAGGAGCCCATACAGGAGTCGTAGTCAACGGAACTGAAGATTATTGGATGAGCCAATCCGGTACACAGCCATTTCTTAACCAATGACAGACTAAAGTCTTACACGACCTGTTCCCATTTACTTGAGAACAGTTGAAGTCTGCCTCTGATGATAGGAATCTGCACGCAGCTCGCAATCGATGTTGCGCGACAAGATGCTAACTCGCTTGGGTCGAAGATCTATGACTCCCCTCTTCCCCGATGTCACCGGAACGGTTCTCACCAGATGCCAGTCAGGACCGCACCCACCACGGGACCTCTTGGCGTATGACAGGCCGGAACCATAAACCTGTTATCCTTACGATAACTGGACTTTCTGACGACGCCCACCCCCACCCCATTCCTGTCATCATAATGCCGCTTATTTGGTGCCTTATAAGATGATGACCGACCAGTTGCCTGGGAGCCAGATGCCCGATGGGAATCACAGCCTGCAGGACGGAGATCTCTGGCATTGGTGCTGCTGCTCCTGCCTGTGCTGCTTGTAGGACTGCTGCGGCAGAGTCCTCTTCGTCAACTTCCATGACTTGCTGACTACTTCCTGCTCTGCCACCATTGAGACAACATTGGAAAGCATGTCTGGCTGGCCACCAAACAGGCCTGGACCAATGAAAGGCACAGAAGATAACACATCCAGTCCTGGTTCTACGCAATCGAGAACCATCCTTCTATGCTCGGCCAATGTGCGTGTGATTACCTTGGCCAGGCAATCTTGGGACAGGCGCATAGTGTCCCGGACAACTCCGGGAGCCGCATCGGGCACCGCCCCATCTTCCGCCATGCAGGTCAGCATCCGATGCAGGATGGTACAACCATGCGACAGGGCAGCCATGGCCACCCGTGACGCATCTTCAATAAGCGAAAACCCATTGAAAGCATCCTTGATGGCTGCGGACACCACTGGTCGAGAATGGCCATTAGCTTTGCCTGCCAATGGCCTATTCAGCGTTTCACGCTCCTTCAGAGACGAGGAATATGGGCATACTGATGATAGGCCAGCTCTGGAATGCGGACACTGCTTCTGATGCCCTTGGAGGGCCTTTGACAATGAAAGCTCCGGCTGAACCAGTCTATAAGCGGCGACTTCAAGCATTTCTGATGTCTGAGAATCAAGAGGAAGCACAGGAATGGCAGAAGAGCCACTAGACAGAGTGATAGCTGCACTCTCTGACATCCGCTTCATCGCCGGATCGAGCTGAGGCCCCTGTTCCGATGTCAACCCAAGACGGTTAGACATCTACATATGAGGACCTTCACCCACTCAGCTTCTCGGCAGAATGAAGACTCGTCCATGAGAGAACTACCATTTTCGTCTTCCTTCTCACCCTTTGATGAGGAGGCTGCTTCCAATGATTCCTGCTGAGTCTTACAACCGGCTTCCAATTCGAAATGGGTCTAGGGCTCGGCTGCTGGCGACCGTCTCAACATCTAGGGAATCCACAGACATTGATTATTCACTGTGAATTGGGCTCCCGATGGGTGCCGGCACGATGGCCGCTGGCATTACGAAATGAATGGCTCCCATGTAAGCTGTCAATACCGAACTCTCCGCCAACCCAAAGGGAGCCATACTAAACGGCCCCGCTGGGGGGACAGATCCCATGAAGTCTGGATGGAAGATGCTTGAAGGAACATCTATATCACCACCCAGCTGGGACACACGTACGAATCCTGGGGGCGACCCCAGAGACTGCACGGGCCTGACCATTGAATGGGCAAGACTGGCATTGGGATATCATCCAACAGCAACAACTCTTCCTCTTCCGCTGTAGGTGTGTAAGCCACGGCGATCAGAGGAGCGGGTGCCGTCTACTCCGCAAGCTGGACCGGACCACCGAGGGGTAGTCCTGCATCCTGCCGCATTAAAGGAGATCCCGTGGAAGACTTGACCGACTCGAACATAGCTTTGAACTGGGCTGCCCATACACCTAGTGCAGAATCCATTCGCGTGCTCAGCCTTTCCTCTATGACCTGCATAGCCGCCACATTGGCTTGAGATGCTCGATCCTTTGCGATACGTTCAAGATGTGCATGCCTATCACTATCAAACTCCGCCACCAACTCAAAAGACCACCTTGTACAAACATCACATGGAGCTCCCACTTTGCATCTAGCACTGACGACACAGTGATGGCCGGCGAACTTCCGCTTCATGAAGGGGCTGCATTTGGTGCACAGGGTGCCAGGCGAATATTTTGCCTGACCCTTCAGCTTCTGCGAACACAAAGTTTAGAACGTTTGACGAGCACATAGCACAAAAGCTTGATTATAATCAAAGATTAATTTTTTTAAAACATTCACTTTCTCATAAATTAATGTCAATCAAGCTGAAAGCAGGATTTAAAAAATTTAGTATGTTTCTTTTACTGAATTAATCCACTTAGATATCAAGGAATCTTGAATAATCTAAGAAATAACATAACCACTGATAACTACAAACACCCTCGACAATCGAGGGAGAGCTAAAAACGGCTAAGATTAAGAGTAGATAGAAACGCTAACCCTAACAAATGCTGTTATTGGGCACCGCCATCTTGGCTTATGGGCACATTCATCTTAGAAGGAACCGAGTCACCAGAGAAATTAACCGAGTACCTGAATAGCATTAACAAGAATAATGGTGACTGAATTAAAACAATGTGCCAATTTAAGTCATTACAGCATGAATGTATAAATTCTAGATTGATATAACCTGACCCTGGGTCGATTTTCCACTTCCTTCCATTACTCCATTAATACGAACGCTAAACTATCACAGCTAACAAAAATAATTTATAAATTCATTGTTTTGCAAAATAGACAAGTCTGACTGTACTCAGGAATTGACTTGGTACCTGGCGCTAATGCTAATTCCCGGACACAGGCTGAGCAGGATCATGGAGCTATTCTTTGTTAGTTATTTTGAGCTACTCTTTCAATACTAGAAATTATCATAATAGTACATCTGGTAAGTATTATTCGAAGTAGAATGTCAGTACAAATGGAGCTCTCAGTATTTAAACAGAAAGCATACCTTAAGTTATAGTTATTTCATTCTTACATTTCTGATCGACGGAATATGGAGAATGGATAAAAGCAAATGAAAATTAAAACATAAACACAGCTTGGAACAGCAAGGTACAGATATCAAATAAATAAATCTTGCTTTTACTAGATTTAGTCTGTATTGTACACTGTAAGTATAAAAAAGCTTAAATCATTTCTTTAAGTGCATACATTACTAAACACAACAATCACAGTTTAATATACTACCTACATTTATATGTACAAATCTAAACAATAGATCACAACAATAAGACATAAGTAATTAGAAAAGCATAATTACTAAACGAGTAATGAAGTAAAGTAAAAAGATCATATCTTCGTATTAACCCTTTCGATACCAGAAACAACTAACAGACTTTTGGAGAAAAAAAATTGAAAGATAAGGGAGTACCGGGTATATCCATTCAGTTGTGCCAGCAAACTGAATTTCACCAACTCTCTCACCTTTACATTGGTATTTCATACATATTTCATACATATTTATGTCCATTGCAAACACTTCCAACACTTATAAACGTAAATTTATTGGAAGTCATAATTTTGTGCATGCATACAGATAAATTTGAATGAGTCACAGTGCTGATTTTATGCAGGATTTAAACATAGTGTTAATTTATTGCTTCTTAGCAGGATTTGTCTTACTTCTTGTTTTTTATTGTGAGTTATATTTTGACAAACAAAAGTGTATTGAATTTTCATGCATGATGACTGAGAATATTAATATTAGCTACATGATCAAGCACTGGACTGCAAAATTTAGCCACCAAAATAGCGGGAAATCTAGAGACAACAACATTCAGAATATTTTGTGACTGAAGATTTTCATCATGAAACTGCACGATTCTTTCCGTTTAAGAGCTGGAACATGTTGTTTGATTTAACTTGTGACTACTCTATCTAAAAGTGCATAAAATAATACATGTCATACATAGCCCTGCATAATTTTCCTAGAAAATGTGTTTGGCTGTTCCAGAGATGTTTATACCCTTAAATTAATTTATTCTATGACAGTCAGTTCCTATGAAATATGTATTAAATATTGGACAAAGAATTATATATATAGATCTTTCAATTTCCCTTTCAATTCTCTAGATACAATTTATTTTCTGATAGGCACAAATCCCACACAATATGTTGAAAGTTATTGGAAAATTGGTGACAGCACTCTATCTCCCTGTCAAATTATACATTATATAATAATGAACATTAAAGTCCATCAATTGTATGAATTGTGTGTCATTATTATTTAGTAAACAGTCTGTGTCATAAGCATCAACATCATCCAGTCAAATTAATTCAAAGTATATAAATTGATTCATCTCATTTCTAATGTTTCAACAGTGCATAGCTTAATTCATGATCACTGTGACATTGTCAGATGATTGTTTCTTTGTTGTTCATTTAAAAAACCATCATGTTGCGAGCTGATACTGTTTAAAACAACATCTTGCAGAAAACACTGTTCTCAAATTAAATACGTCTCTTCATTCCGTGAACAACAAGAGGCCCATGGGCCTGTGGCTCTCACCTGGACCATTAGCATTTGAACAAATTGCATTTAAAGACATTGCGGATAATTTTTGGAAATCTAAGATGGTCACCAAAATTGAACATTCAAAATTCTGTATATATGTTCTGAAGCTTGCCGACAAGGGTCCTTCCATCCAAGTTTTGTTGAAATCGACCCAGGAGTTAATGAGGAATAGCGTTTTAAGCGATATCAGGTATTTAAGATTTTCACAAAAAAATTAAACAATCAAAATTCTGTATACATGTTCTGAAACCTACATCCATAGGGTCCTTCCAGCTAAACTAGGTTGAAACCTGCCAAGCGGTTAATGATGAGTAGCGCCTTGACAATTTCCGGTAATTCTTTTACAAAATCTAAGATTTTCATCGAAAAATTTAATCAACCAAAATTCTGAATAGAGATTCTAGAGCCTACCACCATAGAATGAATCAAGTCAAATTTGGTTGAAATACGTCACACAGCTAAGGAGGAGTAGCATTGTGCCCATTTCCGGTAGATTTTTCATAAAATCTAAGATTTTCACCCAAAAAATCAATCAAGATTCTGAATAGACGTTCTAGAGCCTACTGCCATAGACTGCATGCATCTAGTCAAATTTGGATGAAATATGTCAAGCAACTAAGGAAGAGTAGTATTTTGACCTTTTCCGGTTGATTTTTAAAAATCTAAGATTTTCACCCAAAAAATTGATCAATCAAAATTCTGAAAGGAAGTTCTAAAGTGTACCACGATAGAATGCATCTAGTCAAATTTGGTTGAAATATGTCAAGCAGCTAAGGAGGAGTAGCATTGTGCCCATTTCCGGTAGATTTTTCATAAAATCTCAGATTTTGACCCAAAAAAATCATCAATCAAAATTCTGAAAAATTGTCTGGAGGGTACCAGGTTAGGATCGTTTCAGCCAAATTTGGTTGAAATCGGTCAAACCGTTAAGGAGAAAACGCAATTTGATGGACGGATGGACAGATGATGGCTGGACAGCCGCCATGGCATAAGCTCATTTGGCCTTTCAGGCCAGGTGAGTTAATAATATGTACATATATTGTACAGTACCATAAATTTCAAGATTTGATACGAGTCCAGATAATACCCCCAATCGTACCAGCCAATAGCACCTTCCAATACAATGCCCGACCAAACACCGTACATATTGTTACTACAGTAACACTCGTCAGAAATAAAGCTGCTGGTAATGTTTGAATCATGCTTAGATGATTATGAATAATATCACCTGGAAATCTTCCAGCCACACGGTCATCAGGCGAGTAAAATGAGGACAGCAATCTGAAAAATAGTGATTGACAGAAGAATGGATGAAGCAGCTACACTTAATGCTGGCACTGTTATTGTCAACAGAAGTGAAAGCTATGTCTCATTTCTGCTAATGGAGGATTCCAGTTTATCCATCAATTATACGATGTCATAGTCAAGTATGTGATGTGTATGATGACATCATAATCAATTTACCGCATGAATGACGTAGATAAGTTGCTCACGAATGCTTAATTGATGACTGACTAAGCATTGCTGTATGAATATGTATTTACTACTTAATAAACATACTGTTGAATATTTTGAAACTAATTTGGCTGGGCGCTGTTGCTGCCATAGGCAGAAACAGCGCCCAGTCAAATTAGTTTCAAAATATTCAACAGCTTACCTGCATAGTTTTCTGGAAATTGAGACTCAGAGTGCAGGGATCGATCCATCCCTACAACGGTGAAGTGTGGGTGGAGCTTAGTTAGAGATGGGTGGGATTCCTCTATTAGCAAGCGAGTCAAAAACTAGTGAATCAACATTAACAACATAACCAGAAATGTGGGTGCAATGCAACCATGAAGCTGGACTTTACAATAAACTATGAAGCCTCACATCAAACATAAAATAAATATAGAAGGCTTATCAATACACTTATCAATGACCTTGGCATTTTACCTTTTGACCCCAAAGTAATTCTCTCATCCCCTCTCATTAGCAAGTGTCCAGGTTTTGTGCAATATTATTAACACAACATGAGATATTAACTGATAAGGTGATGTAACAGCAAAATATTACTGTTGCAAAAACACTTGAATTTTGTCATTGTCACACTGACCTTGACCTTTTGATGCCAAGGTGAATGTGTCAAACCAACTCGTTATAAGGAAAGATGTGTCCAAATGTGGACCATATATGCTTAACCAAACGAGATATAACCTGCTAAGTATGTACGTATGTATGTATTTTTATTTTATTGACGCACTGGCAACGTGCGGCTTCAATTTCCATGTGCTAACTTAGCCGACAGTGATGCACCCATTAGTTTAATTTGTTGATCACCATCTCCCGGTCGGGGGATCGAACCGCCATACTGCAACTCCGCATAGCATCAGCAACCAGACATCTTTCCACTGGACCACCGCACCAAGACTAAAAGTCAAGGATTGGCCGACCAGTTTTCACATGTCTGATATACTGACACACTGACGATTCATATGGGACTATCTGTGGATGCACCCGCCACAATTCAATCCTAGGCTTTTTACGCCTATTGTACTCTGACTCCAGCACGGCTCTGGCAGTATATGTATTTTTATTTTATTGACGCACTGGCAACATGCGGCTTCAATTTCCATGTGCTAACTTAGCCGACAGTGATGCACCCATTAGTTTAATTTGTTGATCACCATCTCCCAGTCGGGGGATCGAACCGCCATACTGCAACTCCGCATAGCATCAGCAACCAGACATCTTTCCACTGGACCACCGCACCAAGACTAAAAGTCAAGGATTGGCCGACCAGTTTTCACATGTCTGATATACTGACACACTGACGATTCATATGGGACTATCTGTGGATGCACCCGCCACAATTCAATCCTAGGCTTTTTACGCTTATTGTACTCTGACTCCAGCACAGCTCTGGCAGTATATGTATTTTTATTTTATTGACGCACTGGCAACGTGCGGCTTCAATTTCCATGTGCTAACTTAGCCGACAGTGATGCACCCATTAGTTTAATTTGTTGATCACCATCTCCCGGTCGGGGGATCGAACCGCCATACTGCAACTCCGCATAGCATCAGCAACCAGACATCTTTCCACTGGACCACCGCACCAAGACTAAAAGTCAAGGATTGGCCGACCAAGTAAGTATGTATTTTTATTTTATTGACGCACTGGCAACGTGCGGCTTCAATTTCCATGTGCTAACTTAGCCGACAGTGATGCACCCGTTAGTTTAATTTGTTGATCACCATCTCCCGGTCGCGGGATCGAACCGCCATTCTGCAACTCCGCATAGCATCAGCAACCAGGCATCTTTCCACTGGACCACCGCACCAAGACTAAAAAGTCAAGGATTGGCCGACCAGCTTTCACATGTCTGATATACTGACACACTGACGATTCATATGGGACTATCTGTGGATGCATCTGTCACAATCAATCCTAGGCTTTTACGCCTATTGTACTCTGACTCCAGCACGGCTCTGGCAGTATATGTATTTTTATTTTATTGACGCACTGGCAACGTGCGGCTTCAATTTCCATGTGCTAACTTAGCCGACAGTGATGCACCCGTTAGTTTAATTTGTTGATCACCATCTCCCGGTCGCGGGATCGAACCGCCATTCTGCAACTCTGCATAGCATCAGCAACCAGGCATCTTTCCACTGGACCACCGCACCAAGACTAAAAAGTCAAGGATTGGCCGACCAGCTTTCACATGTCTGATATACTGACACACTGACGATTCATATGGGACTATCTGTGGATGCATCTGTCACAATCAATCCTAGGCTTTTACGCCTATTGTACTCTGACTCCAGCACGGCTCTGGCAGTATATGTATTTTTATTTTATTGACGCACTGGCAACGTGCGGCTTCAATTTCCATGTGCTAACTTAGCCGACAGTGATGCACCCGTTAGTTTAATTTGTTGATCACCATCTCCCGGTCGCGGGATCGAACCGCCATTCTGCAACTCCGCATAGCATCAGCAACCAGGCATCTTTCCACTCGAACACCGCACCAAGACTAAAAAGTCAAGGATTGGCCGACCAGCTTTCACATGTCTGATATACTGACACACGGACGATTCATATGGGACTATCTGTGGATGCATCTGTCACAATCAATCCTAGGCTTTTACGCCTATTGTACTCTGACTCCAGCACGGCTCTGGCAGTATATGTATTTTTATTTTATTGACGCACTGGCAACGTGCGGCTTCAATTTCCATGTGCTAACTTAGCCGACAGTGATGCACCCGTTAGTTTAATTTGTTGATCACCATCTCCCGGTCGCGGGATCGAACCGCCATTCTGCAACTCCGCATAGCATCAGCAACCAGGCATCTTTCCACTGGACCACCGCACCAAGACTAAAAAGTCAAGGATTGGCCGACCAGCTTTCACATGTCTGATATACTGACACACTGACGATTCATATGGGACTATCTGTGGATGCATCTGTCACAATCAATCCTAGGCTTTTACGCCTATTGTACTCTGACTCCAGCACGGCTCTGGCAGTATATGTATTTTTATTTTATTGACGCACTGGCAACGTGCGGCTTCAATTTCCATGTGCTAACTTAGCCGACAGTGATGCACCCATTAGTTTAATTTGTTGATCACCATCTCCCGGTCGCGGGATCGAACCGCCATTCTGCAACTCCGCATAGCATCAGCAACCAGGCATCTTTCCACTGGACCACCGCACCAAGACTAAAAAGTCAAGGATTGGCCGACCAGCTTTCACATGTCTGATATACTGACACACTGACGATTCATATGGGACTATCTGTGGATGCATCTGTCACAATCAATCTTGGCTTTTACGCCTATTGTACTCTGACTCCAGCACGGCTCTGGCAGTATATGTATTTTTATTTTATTGACGCACTGGCAACGTGCGGCTTCAATTTCCATGTGCTAACTTAGCCGACAGTGATGCACCCGTTAGTTTAATTTGTTGATCACCATCTCCCGGTCGCGGGATCGAACCGCCATTCTGCAACTCCGCATAGCATCAGCAACCAGGCATCTTTCCACTGGACCACCGCACCAAGACTAAAAGTCAAGGATTGGCCGACCAAGTATGTATGTATGTATGTATGTATGTATGTATGTATGTATGTGTGATTACTGTATTCTGCGGCTGTAGTAGTAGAAACATCCTACAGCTGCAATCTGTCCTTCTTCGCTTTTGCCCACTGTGTCTTGTCCTCAGCCAAAATCCTTAGCTTCCTCAGGTCCATTCTTGACTTGAGTGTACCTAATCCGGCTTTCTTGAGGTCACCTCGTAGCACGCTTAGCAGATTTATGCAATGACGTCCTCTCCTGGCTCTGTATTTGCTGGCTCCGAGTAGGGCAAATTCCAAGGCTCTCTGTACTGGTGTGTCTTCTGGCATCCTTAGCACATGGCCAAACATGGACCAACTTTGCTGGGCAACTTTTACAGACAGCGGCGGCGTATTACACATCTTGTATAGTGCATCATTGGAAATTATGCTCTCTGGCCATCAGTGTCCAGTGATGGTGCATAGGTGTTTGCGGTGACAGACGTCAAGTTTGTCTAGAGCTGCTTTTGGAGCTGCCCAGCTGTTACTCTCAGGGCTCGAGCTGCCCGAAACATTTTGTGCCAGTCATCAGTGGCAGTGATTTCATCTGCTAGGGCATCTGCTTGTTGGACAGCAAGATCTTTTAAGCATTCGCTAATGTGGCACAGAATCTTATTGCGTTCCTGGCGTAGTTTGGTGTGATCTTCACTTTGGCCACTTTGATAAATGTTCTGCTGACAGTTTTACTACCAGAGGGTCATCAGTATACCTAGTTCTGTTGTTTTTTAGAACACCTATGGTGCTAGTAGTTGATGATTCCATAGATATTAGTATTTTGGTTATGGCTTCATTTGGATCGGAGCTGACGTCGATGTTAGCTATCTGCTCCCCGAATGCCTTTTTGTATGACATTTGAGTGTCAGTGTCGCTGATTCGCTTGGGTACGTTGTAGGTGGCTCTACCCTCTTGCCTGGTATGGCGTTTATACATTAGGTAGAGCTGGTTCATTGGCAATCATTGGAATGCCACCAGCGCATCTCTATTGCTGTTGCGTGTGCCCTCTCCATACGATCCCATGCATGAGCGAAGTCCTGAACCTTTCTCAACAATGCCGAGTTTACCAAGCTTGTAGTTGAAATCGCCACACACGAACAGTTGCCATCTAGCTGGGATAGTAATGGCGGAGCTAAGTTCTGCATAGAAGGAATCTAATATAGCTGGATTCTCTTTGGCCCTTTCGGTAGTTGTCCCATATGCATTGACTATGCGACATTTAGTGGTGGTGTGCTTTCGTGTTGGCATAGCCAAGTCGATAAATGCAACACGATCACTGACGTATCCAAAACTAATGACATCGTCCAATACCCTTGGTCCGATTACGAAGCCTAATCCACGGTAAGTGGCCAGTTTTTCCTCCATGAGTACTAGCTTATGGCCTGTCTGAAGTTGCTGCTCTGAGTGTTTAGCTACTTTAGTCTCTTGAATGCATGTGATGTCGATTTTATAGTGTTCACAGTCTGCACCTAAGGTTAGCCTCTTTGATGTTGCAGTCAGACCACGTACATTCCACGTAGCTATGGTAAGCTCCTGGGAAGATTGTGCTGTCCGAGGATGTCGAGCACAGTTTCTTGTTAGAAGGTTAGACATAGTCAGAGTTGCCTCTGTATACGGATGTAAGCCCGCAATCCTTGATGACTTAGTTTCCCAACAAAGTTGGTACTTATGGAGGAGACCGGCGTGGAGGTGTCATCTTTCTCCCTCACCTGCTAAGTAGCAGGGACATACGGTAGTGACCTTGACTTTTGATATTTGGACTCTATGTGTCATGTGTCATTCCAACTCGTTACAAAGAATAATATCCCACTTTGGCTCTAGTATGATTAAGCAAACATGAAATAGAAACAGTGAAGATTTGTTAAACACAAAACGTCGCTGTTGAAAAAGTTTTTCCAAAAAAACAATGATCTTTGACCTTTTGATATCGAAGGACGTTGGGTCATGCTCTCTCATTACAAGAGTGTTTAAGCTAGGATCCAGTAGAATTAACCAACATGAGATAAGAACTACTATGCTGAGTTAATGCAAATTTGTTAATGCTAAAAAGGTAATTTACCAATATCATAATATAATTGACCTATGACCTTTTAGCTCAAAGGTTATTGTTTCATGCTCTCTCCTTATAAGGAATTGTGTCCAAGTTTGTGTCCAGGAAGATTAAGCAAATATGAGATATGAATTGCTAAGTTGAGCCAAACCCAAAATGTTAATATTGAAAACAAGAGGCCCAAGGGACATGTGTCGCTCACCTGGAGCACTATGCATTTTTGTCAAAATTGTTGGTGGGTGGTGTAGGAGTAGTCTTTTAAATGAGTTTGTGGACATTTTTGCAAGTCTAATATGGTCACCAAACACGCTACACTTTGATTGGTCCACGGCGGCCATGTTTCTGACATAGCTCCTTCCCTTGAAAAAACTTTAATGGCACTCGGTGCCTAATCATATCTCCAAAATTTTGGCCCAATCTGTTGTGGTTCCGGATTTTTTTTGCCAAAAAATAGGTTATCCAAGATGGCCGCCAAACCATTTGGCCAATAAAGTTACCTTGAACAAACTTGGTGCAGCTTTTTGCCCTAGATGATATTTCATACATTTTGAATTGATCCCCAAGCGGTTTTGGAGAAGATTTTTAAAGAGATTTCTAAAAATCAACCAAAATCCAAGATGGCGCGAGAATACATTTTAAATTTCCCATTGCCTTAGTATGAGAGATTTTGGCAGGTAAATCATCCAAGATGGCCGCTAAACCGTTTATCCGACAGTCTCGAAAATGGCAAATTTGAAGTCCCAATACGCAAAAACATATATAAAACCAATTTCGGCCTCAATATCCATCAAATAAAAAAATCCAATATAGCCGCCAAACACGCTATACATTGATTGGCCCACGGCGGCCAGGTTTTTTGATGGATCAACTACTCTTGAACAAAGTTTAATGGCCCTTAGTGCCTCATCATATATCACAAATTTCTGCCTGATCGCTTCAGCGGTTCTGGGGAAGAAAGTTTTAGCGAAAACAAGGTTATCCAAGATGGCCACTGAACCATTTGGTCAATTAAGTTCCCTTGAACAAACTTGGGTCAGCTTTTGCCATAGATCATATTTCATGGGGTCTGAATTGATCCCTCAAACAGTTTCGGCGAGTATTTTTAAAGACATTTCTTAAAATCGGTCGAAATCCAAGATGACCACCGGCCAAATTGGCCGATCGGCTTCATTTGAACAAAATGGAATCTCTATGCCTTAAGGATGCTTCCTGCCAAATATAATTGAAATCGGCCCAGCAGTTCTCGAGAAGACATTTTAAATTTCCATCCTTGCTTTAGTATGGGAGCTTTTGGCAAGAAAAAACCCATTTATCCGACAGTTTCGAAAATTGCAAATTTGAGATCATAATACCCAAAAACCTACATAAAACCAATTTCGACCTCAAAATCCATCAAGTAAAAAAATTCAATATGGCCACCAAACACGATATATTTTGATTGGCCTACCATGGCCATGTTTTTCAATGGTCAACTTCTCTTGAACAAACTTTAATGGCCCTTAGTCGCTAATCATATATTACAAATTTCAGCCTGATTGCTTCAGTGGTTCTGGGGAAAAAGTTGTTTTTGAGAAAACCAGGTCACCCAAGATGGCCGCTGAACCATTTGGGAAATCAAGTTCCCTTGAACAAACTTGGTTCAGCTCTTGCACTAAATCATATTTCGTCAGTTCTAAATCGACCCCTCAAACGGTTTCGGAGAAGATTTTTAGACATTTCTAAAAATCAGCCAAAATCCAAGATGGCCACTGGCCAAAATGGCCGATCGGCTTCGTTTGAACAAACTCGAATCTCTATGCCTTAAAGATGTTTCCTGCAAAATATAATTGAAATCGGACCAGAAGTTCTCGAGAAGACATTTTAAATTTCCCATTGCTTTAGTATGGGAGCTTTTGGCGAGAAAATGATCCAAGATGGTTGCCAAACCGTTTATACGACAGTTTCGAAAATTGCAAATTTGAGATCGGAATACCCAAAAAACTATATAAAACCAATTTCGGCCTCAAAATTCATCAAATAAAAAAATTCAATATTGCCGCCAAACATGCCATATTTTGATTGGCCCACGACGGCCGTGTTTTTTTACAGATCAACTTCTCTTGAACAAACTTTAATGGCCCTTAGTCCCTAATCATAACTGTCAAATTTCGGTCTAATCCCTTCAGCGGTTCTGGAGAAGTGATTTTCGCTAAATTTAGGTCAACCAAGATGGCCGCCGAACCATTTGACCAATCAAGTTCCCTTGAACAAACTTGGTTCAACTCCTGCCCTAGATCATATTTTATGAGATTTGCTTCAATCCCTCAAGCGGTTTCGGAGAAAATCTTTAGACGTTTCTAAAAATCGGTCAAAATCCAACATGGCCGCCAGCCAAATTGGCCAATCAGCTTCATTTGAACAAACTTGTATCCCTATGCCCTAAGGATGCTTCATGCCAAATATAATTGAAATTGGCCCAGCGGTTCTTGAGAAGTCATTTAAAGGAAAAGTTGACGGACGACGGATGGTCGCCACGGCATAAGCTCACTTGGCCTTTCAGGCCAGGTGAGCTAAAAACCCAATGTTTTTACCAATTTCACAAATCACAATAACATTGACCTTGGCCCTTCTGATCCCAACATTATTGTGTGATGCCCTCCAATTATAAGGAAGTAGGTGTTCATGTCTGGGACCAGTATACTTAAACAAACATGAGATATGAACTGCGCAGTTGAGTTAATTGCAAAATATTAATATTGAAAAAGCAAGTATTTTACAAACATCCCGGTGACCTTGACCTTGACCACACAGTCATTATGTGATGTCCCTTCATTAAATACAGATGCATGTGTCCAGTTTAGGTCTAGTATGATTAACCAGAGTTCAGATATGAACTGCTAAGTTGAGCTAAACAGAAAATGTGAATGCTGAAAAAATGTTTTTATCAAGGTCACAATGACCTTGCCATTTGACCTCAATGATATTGTGTGATGCCCTGTAATTATAAGGTAGCATGTGTCCAAGTTCGGGTCCAGTATCCTTAAGCAAAGGTCAGATATATGCTAAGTAGAGCTAAACGGAAAATGTTAATGTTAAAAAAGCTTTTTACCAAGGTCACAGTGACATTGACCATGACCTTTTGACACTAAGGTCATTGTGTGAAGACATGCCATTATAAGGAAGCATGTACCCAAGTTTGTGTCCAGTATGATTAACCAAACATGGGATACTGTATAAATACAAAAATTGAGCTGAAACAGAAAATGTTAGAACCCAGGTTTTATCAAGGTCACAGTGATCTTGCCCTTTGGCCTTCTGACTCCAAAGTCATTGTGTCATGCTGTGTCATTATAAGGAGGCATATGTCCAAGTTTGAGTCCAGTATGATTAACTAGACATGAGATATAAATATAAAAGTTGAGCTAAATGCATATTGGACGACGATGATGCCGCTGCTGCCGCCACCACCGCCGCTGGATGACATACAGGCTATCAATTCGTAACGTTAACCTAAAAACAAAGAGAAATGTCGTTCAATACAACCATGAAGCTCGACTTTACAACATTGCAATGACCTATGAAGCTTGACTATCAATACACAGTTTATTATAAACTGCCGAGTTGAGCTAAACACAAAATGTGAAAAACGTTTTTATCACTGTCAATGACCTTGACCTTTGACCTCAAGGTTATTGCATGGGATTCACACCCGCTCGCTATAGGTCAGCATGTGAGCAAGTTTGTGTGCAGTATGATTAACAGAACTTGAGATATGAACCACTAAGTTGTGCTTAACATAAAATGTCATTGTTGAAAAAGAAACCAAGTTTTGTTATTATCACACTGATCTTGACCTTTGAAATTTTGATGGCAAAATCATTGTGTCATACCCTCTCATTATATGGAAACATGTGTCAAGTTTGTGTCCAGTATATGACATATGAACCTCTAAGTTGAGCCAAATGCAAAAATGCCTTTCAGGCCAGATGAGCTAAAAATGTAATAAACTAGTGTGTTCGAGCTGTAAATGTTGGAAATGGAAATTAATATTAATTGAGAAGTCAGACAATGTGTTTTGATACCAGGGCATCAGGATTGCCTGTGTCTGTACATCAATACTCTTAGCAATGTACAAGATAAATCATAAGCCAGCATGGAGATTATTATCATTTATAAGTTCAGTGCTTTTTTTGGGCAATAGGTGTTTACTGTGAGTCTTGGCACATGTGACATCACAGTTGTTATCCATAAGTGACCAATTCTCATCAGCCATAGTAATCATTAAACCCATTTGCAAGGCAAGAGAAGGCTATTTATGAAACTTTACTACCTAAATAACTGGCCATAATAATGCATCATTCTAGTGATAAATTTAAAAATTTTCTTTTTGCCTGGAAATTAGCATTCAATTTACAAATACATTAATTTTCTCAACAATTAAAGGATTAATCACGCTAAATGTCAGATGTGTTAATGTGTGATCACGAGTGTATTAGGTTTCGTTTCGGAATATTCCGACAAGGATCTGCATTTTCGTATTAACCAGATAATTTTCGCGAAGATTTTGACAGATTATTAAAATAGATTTTGCATCTTGGTCTTCATGAGTGAATCTTGTGGGGAAAAAGGCTTCAGTTGGCACTTTGTATAGGCACCTTGTCGAGAAGACATCCTACGAATTGAGATCGTGTCTTCAGGACGAAATATACAATATTACAGTTGAAATGGACAGAACAAGTGAACACTCACAAACCATCGGCAACAGACAGTACGTGGACCACATACATATGCGTAGAGTACCAAATCAAGATAAGTGACATTTGTTTTACAAAATGAATCCAATAATTAAGACATACCGTATTCCGCTTAATAGTAGCCTATCCTCCAATAGAAGCCCACCCCCTAACTTTGACATATGAGCTCAAACGATTTCTTAGCAGTTTCAAAACGGCAAAACTCTGTATTAGAAGCCCACCCCCTAACTCAGCAGACTGTATAGGAAGATTTTTCTTAAGAGCAAATTTGTAAGAATAGTGTATATAATAATAACAATCGTGTCACAGGGTGTGTCTACTTCAGACAGATCTTTGCCTTGATACATTCCCGGCCTCTCTAGATGTCAATACAGGCCTCAGATTTGTAAATCTCGACCGCCTATTAGATTAATACTAGGAGTAGGCCACGTATGTTCAAGATATAATAAAGTTTATTCCACACTTTTGTTATCAAAATGCGCATAAAACAGTCTTGGCGTGATTAAATACCTTCCTTATAAATATATTTTAAGACCAAATTTATGTACCAAACAAGCACGGGAGAAAATGCGCATCAATTTTGTAACACCGATCAACATTAAATGATCCAAATTGAATTATTACGAACGACAATATAGCCGGCTTCTTAAGTTGGCGAGCCAGCGGTTCTTGAGATGGGAGGCATCATGTTCTCGCGAGATATTATACGCTAGCGGGAGTTTATCAAACGGGTACCTGTTTTTTAAGATCAGGATAATACTCAGTTCCTATCGTGCAATGATAATATATAGATATTCCCGAGTTCCAAGTCCCCGATTCTAGAATATTTATATCCGAGTACTCGCTCTAAAATAAACTCTTCAATTGGAGGTGAATCACGTGATTTGTATTTTTTAGTGACGCCATTTTATATCAAATTGTGGATTAATTTTGATGTAATAAACGAGCTTTATTAAAGGATATGCAATATTTAGGCGCTCAAATCAAATAATTTCACTTCCCCGTGATGTTTTGAAGTATACATTAAACGTAGGCGGTGGGAATTTTTACGGGAGAAAATACGTTGAATTTCCATGGTATCAAATTTAGAACTTTTTTGGGAAAACTGCAATATAAGCCCACCCCCTTTCTCAGAGATGTTTGGTTGGAAATTGAACACCTCTTGTCCTAATAGAAGCCTAGGCTATTATTAAGCGAAATACGGTAAGCAACATATATGGTTAAATAATTATGTGTCATTTTGTCTATCTGCAAGTTTGCTGTGTGATTAAGACCTTACTTGTCTTTGCGTATAAAAACTTCATGAAGCCATTTTCTTTGTTCTTCCTCATCCATTGGCACATCAGCAATAGCAATACGATGTACATTTACGTGTATCTCCTTAATATCACCAGCCACCATATCTGAATGTTAGAATATGCCACAGCAGTAAGCTTAACCCTTTCATGATGAAACTGGCCCAAACCGGCCTCTGCATTAGTCTTGAGGGGTGTCCATTTGTGGGCCAAGAGATTATTTTTTTTAATTGGCCATTGAAATGACTGGCTCGGTAACCAAGCCAGCCATTCCAGTGGCCAATTAAAAAAAATAGTCATCCCCTTGCCTGCAAATGGACATTCAATTAACAAATATTTAGATTTTCCTGATAAAATTTGGTTATTAAAGGGTTAAAGGACATCACAAACGAGAACTATATTTCCAAGAAAAATTACACAAATATGTTTTTATCATATTTTATGAATTAAAAAGAATTTGGCAAATTTTCACAAACTATCAGTGTTAAAATCTTCGTTTAAAGGCATGAATTGTGACACCCCCATTCATGGTATGACATCATCGCATGAATCGTCAACCATTTGGATTCAGAATCTAATACAGTTACAAAGCTGGACATCAGCTCAGACTCAAGCTCTACTTTATCAAACATTAGAAATCCTGTATATGATGGTGAATGAATTCATCAGCTGTTGTGAGCTGTCAATGATCAACCGCAAAATATTATTCGCCCGATGATATCACACACCACAACATTTACTCATGCGATGACATCATCTCATGATTCCCATGGGAAATGGAAGAAAATTACTTTCTCTGGCAAAATTTACTATTTAGAAATTCAAAAATATGCAATTAATATAGTTCATCTAAATTATACAAAAACATCATTTGTGTGCTTTTACCATTTTTTTGTGTTCCCCTGTAATATAACAGACAATTTCTGCTTTTTCTGTTTGTGTTCTGTAATATAACAGACAATTTCTGTTTGTGTTCTGTAATATAACAGACAATTTCTGTTTGTGTTCTGTAATATAAGACAATTTCTGTTTGTGTCCTGTAATATAACAGACAACTTATGTTTGTGATCTGTAATATAAGACAATTTCTGTTTTTTCTGTTTGTATTCTGTAATATAACAGACAATTTTTGTTTGTGTTCTGTAATATAACAAACAATTTCTGTTTGTGTTCTCCTGTTATATAACATACAATTTCTGTTCATGTCCTGTAATATAATGGACAATTTCTGTTTGCGTTCTCCTGTAATATAACAGACAATTTCTGTTTGTGTTCTCCTGTAATATACCAGACATTTTCTGTTTGTGTCCTGTAATATAACAGACACTTTCTGTTTGTGTTCTCCTGTAATACAACAGACACTTTCTGTTTGTGTTCTCCTGTAATACAACAGACAATTTCCGTTTGTGTTCTGTAATATAACAGACAATTTCTGTTTGTGTTCTGTAATATAACAGACAATTTCTGTTTGTGTTTTCCTGTAATATAACAGACAATTTCCATTTGTGTTCTGTAATATAACAGACAATTTCTGTTTGTGTTTTCCTGTAATATAACAGACAATTTCCGTTTGTGTTCTGTAATATAACAGACAATTTCTGTTTGTGTTCTGTAATATAACAGACAATTTCTGTTTGTGTTTTCCTGTAATATAACAGACAATTTCCGTTTGTGTTCTGTAATATAACAAACAATTTCTGTTTGTGTTTTCCTGTAATATAACAGACAATTTCTGTTTGTGTTCTGTAATATAACAGACAATTTCTGTTTGTGTTTTCCTGTAATATAACAGACAATTTCCGTTTGTGTTCTGTAATATAACAGACAATTTCTGTTTGTGTTTTCCTGTAATATAACAGACAATTTCTCTTTGTCTTGTAATATAACAGACAATTTCTGTTTGTGTTCCCCTGTAATACAAGAGGCCCAAGGGGCCTATATTGCTCACCTGGACCATAGGCATTTCAACTAGAATGGTCATTAACAATAAGTAAAACTGAGTTGACCAGACTTGTAACAAGAAAACAGAGGTCATGTTCCTTTATGTATCAACTTCTCTTGAACAAACTTTATTGACCCTAGTCATCAATATCATATCTCCCAAATTTCGGTCCAATCCGTTCAGTGGCTCTGGAAACAAAGTTGCTTTCATGAAAACCAGGCCATCAAAGATGGCTGCCCAAACATTTGGTCAATCAAGTTCCCTTGAACAAACTTGGTTCAGCTCGGGCCCTAAATGATATTTTATGAGTTTTTAATCAATCGCTCAAACAGTTTTGGCAAAGATTTTTAGACATTTATAAAAATCGACCAAAATCCATGATGGCCGCTGGCCAAATTGCCCGATCGCCTTCGTTTGAACAAACTTAAATCTCCATGACTGAAGGATGTTTCCTGCTAAATATAATTGAAATCGGTCTAGTAGTTCTCAAGTAGACATTTTAAATTTCCCATTGCTTTAGTATGGGCGCCTTTGGCGGGAAAATAATCTAAGATGGCCGTCAAACCATTTATCTGACTGTTTCGAAAATGGCAAATTTGAGCTGAGAATACCAAAAAACACATATAGAACCAATTTTGGCCTCAAAATCCATCAAATAAAAAAATCCAAACTGGGCCCCCAAACCCACTACATTTTGATTGGCTCATGACGGCCATGGTTTTTGATGCATCAACTTCCCTTGAACAAACTTTAATGGCCCTTAGTCCTTAATCATATCGCCCAGATTTCGGCCTGATCCCTTCAGTGGTTCTGGAGAAATAATTTTTGGTAAAACTATGTCATCCAAGATAGCCGCAGAACCATTCGGTTAATCAAGTCCTCTTGAACAAACTTGGCTTGTGTCTTGCCCTAGATGAGGTTTCATGAGTTTTGAGTCCATTTCCCAAGCAGTTTCGGAGAAGATTTTTAAAGACCTTAGCTAAAATCGGCCGAAATCCAAGATGGCCACCAGCCAACTTGGCCGATCAGCTTCATTTGAACAAACTTGGATCCCTATGCCTTAAGGATGCTTCCTGCCAAATATAATTGAAATCGGCCGAGTAGTTCTCGAGAAGACATTTTAAATTTCCCATTGCTTTAGTATGGGCCCCTTTGGTGGGAAAATAATCCAAGATGGCCGCCAAATCGTTTATCTGACAGTTTCAAAAAAGGCAAATTTGAGCTCAGAACACCCAAAAACATATATAGAACCAATTTTGGTCTCAAAATTCATCAAATAAAAAAATCCAATATGGCTGCCAAACATACTACATTTTGATTGGCCCATGGCGGCCATGTTTTTTGATGGAGCAACTTCCCTTGAACAAACTTTAATGGTCCTTAGTCCCTAATCATATCTCCCAAATTTTGGCCCGATCCATTCAGCGGTTCTGGAGAAGTAATTTTTGGGAAAACTAGGTCATCCAAGATGGCCACCGAACCATTTGGTCAAGCAAGTCTTCTTGAACAAACTTGGCTTACGTCTTTCCCTAGATTATGTTTCATGAGTTTTGAATCGATTCCCAAAGCAGTTTCGGAGAAGATTTTTAACGACATTTCCTAAAATCTGCTGAAATCCAAGATGGCCACCAGCTAAATTGGCCATCGGGTTCATTTGAACAAAGTTGGATCCCTATGCCCTAAGGATGCTTCCTGCCAAATATAATTGAAATCGGCCCAGTGGTTCTTGAGAAGTCATTTAAAGGAAAAGTTGCCGGACGCCGGATACACAGTGGGCGGGCGCCACTGCATAAGCTCACATGGCCTTTCAGGCCAGGTTAGCTAATAACAGACAATTTCTGTTTGTGTTCTCCTGTAATATAAGAGACAATTTCTGTTTGTGTTCTGTAATATAACAGACAATTTCTGTTTGTGTCCTGTAATATAACAGACAATTTCTGTTTGTGTCCTGTAATATAACAGACAATTTCTGTTTGTGTCCTGTAATATAACAGACAATTTCTGTTTGTGTTCTGTAATATAACAGACAATTTCTGTTTGTGTACTCCTGTAATATAACAGAAAATTTCTGTTTGTGTCCTGTAATATAACAGACAATTTCTGTTTGTGTTCTGTAATATAACAGACAATTTCTGTTTGTGTTCTCCTGTAATATAACAGACAATTTCACTAAGCCCCAAATAATGTGACAGTAATGCAAAATCGACAAACACTACTCAAATTAGTGTGTTTGTCACATAAACTAGTTTGACATGTGTGAGATTCTAAACAAGAAGCACAATGGGCCGGATGCCATTCAACTGCAATAGTGGCATTTCGAGTTGAAAAGCCATGTTTTAAACAGCCTTGCACAATTTTTCTTATTAAGGTTTATTTTGAATAGTTGTAGCGCAATATATAATATTATTTATTTCAGAAATGATAGGAATCAATAACATACAATATGATAATATACACCTGTGCAAAAGTTAAGCACCACCCTATTTTTATGCACATGTGAGGGTATATTCATGTGCTATGAAGAAAGCAATAGCATAAACATTTATGTACCCATCCATCTTAGTGCAAGAGGTAATAATGCAACTAGAGGAATGCTGATCATGATGGTGGGGAAACACTGTATGTTTTTGTTTGAACTTGAAAACGAGGCCTGAATATGGTTACATTGACACAACTGACAACTATTGCCCTACAGTTGACACACGTGGCTAGATTGTCATTAATGGTGTCTGAAAACGAAGTTTAACATCTGTGCACGAGTTTGAGACTGTCATTATTAATACCGGGTATATCCACCTTGTGCCTGGATGACGGCCTGGACACGACGTCTCATGCTGGTCACCAACCGACTGATACGCCATTGTGGTATTCGTTGCCATTCAAGATGGAGTGCGTCTGTTAATTCCTGTATGTTCTGCACAGGAGGATCCCTCCTTCTCACCATGTTTCCCAGAATGTCCCAGATATGCTCAATAGGGTTCATGTCAGGGCTCCTTGCTGGCCATGGTAGGGTTTCGATGGCATTCTGCCGGAGGTATTCATGCACAGCTCTAGCACGATGTGGTCGGGCGTTGTCATCCATGAATATAGGGTGGGTTCCAGGTGCATGATTTACAAAATGAGGGACCACAACTCTATCCAGTATGGAATCTTGATATCTTTGTCCATTTAGTGTTCCAGGTACAGTCAACAGATCCAGCTTACAATCAAATGAGATGCACCCCCATATCATAACGGAACCTCCACCAAATGGAACTTCTTCCATGATGTTACGTTGGTCGTACGCCGTGCGTCTGGACCTCCATACACGAGTTCGACCATCTGTGGCATGAAGCAGGAACCGACTTTCATCGGACCAGTGTACCCGTCTCCAGGATCTCATGTTCCAGTGTCTTGTTTCGTTGCACCACCTCAGACGCTCCTCTTTGTGGTGTGCAGTGAGGAGAGGGCGTCTGACAGGTCTCCTAGCTTTCATGCCAGCAGCATACAGTCTCCTTTTGACGGTAGACATTGACACTCTATTGCGCGTTTCCCATTGCTGGCTGAGCACTCTGCTGTTGGTGAATGGAGATCTCCTAACAAGGCGTACTAGGGCTCGATCATCACGGGCAGTAGTCTTCTTCAGTCTTCCAGATCTAGGCCTGTCCTTCACCTCGTTAGTTTGCCCATGTTTTGCAATCAAACGACTGATTACAGTATGGTTAATGTTCAGCTGTCTGCCAATCTCTCTGCATGACATACCAGTGGTATGCATGCCTATGATTTGCCATTTCACACGATCACTTAACCTTCGTCTTGCCATAGCGGTTCACAATCAAGAGCTAATTCTCTCTGTACAAATAAACCACGGTCATGAACACAAAATTCCTAATCTTGTCGCCTAAATCTGTATGTAATGTTCTACACCTCAAACTGGACTTTTACATAACTGAACACGTGTGCTGTTTCCCGCCACGCACGGACATCAAGCGGCGTGAAGTCATGCATGCATGTGCATTTCGTACTTGGAATTATGTCAGCTAACGCGGGGACAAAAAGTATGGCAGCCTAGTTGTACCATCATGTTTCTACGTTCTATTGTTTTTGCTGGTGCTTAACTTTTGCACAGGTGTATATATACCAATTACATTGTTGCACTACAGGCACATGCTCCCTGTATTCCTATGGTACTGGTAATTCCTAAGCCAATATATTATATGCACACGTGCAACACTTAGTTATTTGTTATGGGGATAATCTGTTGAATTATAATTAATAAAATGTATTTGTTTGTTGGCCGGCATTATTCTAATGGTTGTGTGCATGTGGTGGTTGTGTGAGTGTGTGTGTGTGTGTGTGTGTGTGTGTGTGTGTGTGTGTGTGTGTGTGTGTGTGTGTGTGTGTGTGTGTGTGGGGGGGGGGGGGTTACTACTTATTGATCTTTTGATGCATACTTACCAAATGCACACCACACCAATCAGTCATTGCAATAACAAAACAAAGATCGATTTTTTCCTCAATTAAATAGTGATTAATTAATCATGATTTACAATTTTTCTTACTTTAATGATTAAATAATAAAATTGTACAAGCCTACTTATACATGTAGAGCTCTATACATTTTTATTTTATCAAATACGCATATATCAAAACACTCGGAACGAAAACAACGCCGAGCTAAGAAAAAGCTGAGACACGATCACGTGCCAAATTAGTGAAGGTGTGAAAGAACTGCTCATCAAAGGAGCAGATGATCAATCCCTGAACTCCCTGACTATCAATTTCCAGAAAACTCAACAGGTAAGCTGTTGAATATTTTGAAACTAATTTGACTGGGTGTTAGGCAGTAAAAGCGTCCAGTCAAATTAGTTTGAAAATATTCAACAGCACGTTTATTAAATAGTAAAGACATAGACTTCGTACAACAATGCTTAATCCGTCATCAATTAATTGTTCATGATGAACTTATCTACGTCATTTATGATCTCATTAATTATGATGTCAGCCTACACGTCACATAGTTGATTAAGCGGTTATATGATTGATGGATAAACTGGAATCCTCCATTAGAGAATGATTCAAAGATCAGTTCACCATGTACTGAGGATGAACCGGTACTCAACATTGCACTGAATGCAGAAGAATCTTGTATCAATATGATAAACGAATGCGTCCTGACAAATTTAATTGAAATCAGCCCAGTGGTTCTCGTGAAGCTGCTTTAAAAATTGCTATGTCATCTTAGTTTCCTAAAAAATCTACGCAAAATGTGAAATAGGGCATTTCTCCCTTAAGGCTGACAATACAGCGAGTATGTAATTATGTGTTTTGACAATCAATCTGACTGTGGCAGAGCCAATGGGGGGGGGGGGATTTGGGTGTTAGAACACCCCCATAAAGCATGATCATGTAAACAAGAGGCCCAAGTGCTTGTATAACTCATCTGGAACATAGGCATTTCAACTAGACAGGTCATCGCCTATGCTATAAGTGGAATCCTAAGGTTTGGCCAGAACTGCACCCGGAATAAGGTTTGTCATACTAAATTTGGTTAAAATCGGTCCCGTGGTTCTTGAGAAAAACCCAAGATGGCCGCCGCCCAAATTGGCTCATCAGCTTCTTTTGAATGAACTTGGATCTCTGTGCCATACAGATACTTCTTGGCAAATATAATTGAAATTGGAGCAGTGGTTCTCAAAATCATTTTCGGCTTCAAAATCTATGAAATAAAAAAATCCAATATGGCCACCAAACAAATTTAGATTGGATAATGGCGGACATGTTTTTTTATGTATCAACTTCCCTTGCTGCGAGTATGTAATTATATGTTTTGACAATCAATCTGACTGTGGCAGAGCCAATTGGGGGGGGACCATGATCATGTAAACAAGAGGCCCAAAAGTGCTTGTATCACTCACCTGGAACATAGGCATTTCAATTAGACAGGTCATCGCCTATGCTATAAGTAGAACCCTAAGGTTTGGCCAGAACTGCAACAGGAATAAGGATTGTCATACTAAATTTGGTTAAAATCGGTCCAGTGTTTCTTGAGAACCCAAGATGCCTGCCACCCAAATTGCCTCATCAGCTTCTTTTGAATGAACTTGGATCTCTGTGCCATACAGATACTCCCTGGCAAAAATAATTTAAATCAGAGCAGAGGTTCTCAAAAACTAATTTCAGCTTCAAAATCCATAAATTAAAAAAATCCAACATGGCCACCAAACAAATTTTGATTGTCTAATGGCGGACATGTTTTTTTATGTATCAACTTCCCTTGAAAATACTTTAATGGCCACATCATCTGTCTCATTGCTTTATCCAAGATGGTCACCAAACCATTTATCAGTCTCGAAAATGGCAAATTTGAAACCAGAAACCTATACAAACTCAATTTTGGCGTCAAAACCCATCAAATAAAAAGTCTGATATGATCCAAGATGGCTGCCAAACTGTTCATCCGACAGTTTCGAAAATGGCAAAGCGGATCGGATAGAATGTATAATACTCGATCACCATCACATTATGATCATATATAGAGTAATTTCTGAATTACCGAGTCCAGTATATTAGGTCCGTAAATCCTAGGCGACTACAGAGTACTTGTTCTAAATATTGATACTTCTTAATTTGTTATGTTTAGGCCACCACTCTAGTAGCCCCTTGAGTATGTACTCGAGGCTACCGCTAAAATTTTAAATTGTATAAATTTTCACCTCCTATATAGAATAACCGCAAAAAGCGTGATAAATGTCCTTAACTTACGTATCCTATCATTGCCAGCACCAAAGCGCTTATGCATGATGTCTTTTTATTCATACAGCTACAAACATAAGAATATATGAGTTTTGGCGCTACTCGAATAATGAACTAAACTCGTCATTAGCTATTGTATTTTCACGACACCATTTTATGTCAACTTGTGGATTAAATTTGATGTAATAAACGGTAATAAATGCCATTTATTAAAGCGTAGGCAATATTTAGGTGGTCCAATTTAATAATTTCGCTACCGCGATGATGGATGAGGTATACATTAGTCGTAAGACAGCAGGAACTTCTACCATGTCTAGCGTGAAAATGTGTTCTATTTTCGTGTTAGTATCTATTACCACTTACCGACTTAGTCATTTTAGAGAATCGATTTTTCTTGTGAAATATAGAAATATACATGACACAAGTAGTGAATATTTGAATTTAAACATTTTACAGCCTTATCTTATTAGAATCCATCACCCCACCCATGTCCGGCTGGTAAAAACCTGATTTTTAATATATATATATATATATATATATATGTGTGTTCCTGAAACGGCCGCATTGTCCGGACATATATATATATATATATATATATATATATATATATATATATATATATATATATATATATATTATATATATATATATATATATATATATATATATATATATATATATATATATATATATATATATATATATATATATATATATATATATATATATATATATATATATATATATATATATATATATATTCAGAAAACAAAAGGTAATTTTGTCATTTAAAATACACAAGATGCCATCTGAGAGCATTTAGATTTCAAACCCCTGACTGGTGTTAAGGAAACGCCACTTCTGATTATTCCTCATAAAAACACACCTCCAGCCCACCCCAACACCTACATAATGCTCTGGCTATGCCACTGCAATCTGAGATACCTGTTAGACCAGGGCTGGTCAGTCTCTCTCCAGTCTTAGTGTCTTGCGTACCACTGTATGCTATTGTAACATCATACACAGCAGAAAGATGACCTTTCAATTGATCTAAGCTCATGCGGACACCTCTAGGCCTGGGCATCAGTACGTGATGTAATACTTCAACACCTAAATAACAATGACAAGATGTTAAATACTAGACAAAATCACACTATCCCCTCACACACACAAACCTAAAAAATCACAATTATTCCTTTAATTATGATTAATCAGGATCAAAAATTTAATAATCAAATAATCATGAATAATTTTTCCCATAAACGTAGATGGTTCTCTTTTGTGCCGTGAAAATTGCATCCTGTACTTATGTAGTATTTTGATACAAGTCATCCAATAGTTGTTGTAGAATAATTAAAATCACACTAAGAATGTCATGTTCGACACCAGTTAAAATGATTAATATATTGTCGCCAATCCTCAAGCTCGCGATGCGCATGTGTGAATACTTTCCAATATGCTCATTTTGGGCTAACTGATATTTGAACATGTGGCTCCTAATTGCACACAGAGCTGTGAGAGAAATCAAACCGTGAATTGATTAATGCTAGCTAGCCTATTGCTCTGATTAATTCGACAATCATAATATATATTCTCCTTTCCTAGAAAAACAAAATGTTATTAACAATTTTTTTAATGGGCCCAGTCAAAGCCGCGATAAAGCACATAGCAACCACCTTGACAACCAAACTTTTTCATCTATCAAGCTCGAGCTGTGACGTCACACTGGGAAGCGCCCAACAATTTCTGCCAGAACTAATGCTATAGTAGTATAGGCACCTACTACTGTGTGTATTAGG